>PPKH03000031.1:0-138543 GCA_003709205.3 Ogataea zsoltii
ACTCGACGAGCTCGAAGTACTTGAGGCCTCCGAAGAGCTTTCAGTTGAGGATGTCGTGCCATCGATGGTTGCAGTAAGGAGGAACTTCTTCGTGGAAGAGCTAGAAGAACTCGACGAGCTCGAAGTACTTGAGGCCTCCGAAGAGCTGGAAGAATCCGACAAGCTCGAAGTACTTGTTGCTGATGGAGTTGCGGTTGCTGAACTCTCAGTTGAAGATGTCGTGCCATCGATAGTTGCAGTAAGGAGGAACTTCTTTGTGGAGGTGCTAGAAGAACTCGACGAGCTCGAAGTACTTGAGGCCTCCGAAGAGCTTTCAGTTGAGGATGTCGTGCCATCGATGGTTGCAGTAAGGAGGAACTTTTTCGTGGAAGAACTCGAAGTACTTGAGGCCTCCAGAGAGCTGGAAGAATCCGACAAGCTCGAAGTACTTGTTGCTGATGGAGTTGCGGTTGCTGAACTCTCAGTTGAAGATGTCGTGCCATCGATAGTTGCAGTAAGGAGGAACTTCTTTGTGGAGGTGCTAGAAGAACTCGACGAGCTCGAAGTACTTGAGGCCTCCAGAGAGCTGGAAGAATCTGACAAGCTCAAAGTACTTGTTGCTGATGGAGTTGCGGTTGCTGAACTCTCAATTGAAGATGTCGTGCCATCGATGGTCGCAGTAAGGAGGAACTTTTTCGTGGAAGAACTCGAAGTACTTGAGGCCTCCAGAGAGCTGGAAGAATCCGACAAGCTCGAAATACTTGAAGCCTCGAAAGAGCTTGAAGAACTCGACAAGCTCGAAGTCCATGTTGCTGCTGATAGAGTTGTGGCTGCTGAGCTTTCAATTGTGGATGTCGTGCCTTCGAGGAGTCCGACAAGGTAGTCTATGATCAAGAGACCCTCGACAGTGGACAGACCTGCCGCCAACAGCGTAATTGCTTTCGAAATCTGAAAACGCATTTCTGATTGAATCAATCAGCCAATGTCTTTGAGAAGCGCCGTGCTCTTAATCGAATGATTTCAATTTGAACCTATGAAACAGAAGAGTTTTACAAGAAATTTTCTGTTAGATGAAAGGGCAATCGTTCAAATTTATAAGAGGGACTCTGGCGAAGACCCGGAAAATTGGATAACTCTTCTTCCGCAGCCCTTCACTGCAATGGTAGAATGGTATGGTGAAACGAATGTTTTCTCCAGCGCAGGACATGCTGGGGCAACCTTTATTGTTGCAGCGGCTCAGGCAGGACACAGACATCTGAGCCTTCGCTTAGATTATAAACCGCATTTTTGATTAATTTATCCTTCCTGCATCTGCAGAGGCATTTGTTTTGGAAGATTAATTTTAGAGGTTTACAAGCCGAACTAGCTCAAATGTGTTCTGTCAGTGTCGAGGCAATTCAGGCTGACAATAACATGCTGGAGAGTCACTATTGAAAGGCTGTCATTTAAGGCGAATCAAAGAAAGATTGGCCTCAATTTTGGCATGATTCGGTCGACAGATTGTACGCTACGGGGCCTCCTTTGCGTTTTTTGCTTGCCGATTTGAACGAAATTCAAGGGTATCTTTTTTGGTTTTGTATAGAAAATTGTGCATAAGTCTTGCATTTGGCAATCGCTGCAGCGCAAGACTGCCTTGTAACTCTCCTGTTGCTCAACACCTAGAAGGTTGTAATTCAACAGGGAGTTTTGTGTCTCTGTGCGTCAGAGACCTTCTATTGAGAACCCGGTGTTTGTTCGGTTTTTGAACGCCTCGCGTGTGCGGCTATTGTGGCCTTTTGGATGCATGCGCAAGAGAAGGTTTTTCTCCCAGCGAATTGACCCCGAAGAAGACATGAACCAGATCTAAATCCGCTCGAACAAGTAAAAGAAGGTTGTCTAAGATGGATCTCTCTCTCTTTAAAGGGTGTGGTGCATGTTGGATTGGTTTTGAACAGATCCGAAAAGTAACCTTCTTTCGCTTCAAAACTTAGCGCTTAGTCGGTATGCCACAGAGGCAAAGATTCGGCTCGAGTTGTGGCGTACTAAGTACACAACTGGCACCTGTCTTTTCCTAATACAGCATGCAGGAAGCCCACAAAACGGAACGGGCTCCTCTTCTACTACATGGCATTGCAGGATGGCAAGATCCGACCCCATCAGAGATACATGCATCGCTTATCTTGCGATAAAGTTTTTTCTATCGCGCAGTGTCAGATCGCGCAGTGTCAGATTGCTGATCGCAGATCGGAGACGTTAGTTGTGATGGGGGCAGTTTTTTGTCGATCCCAAGCTTCAAATATGTTGGTTTGGCTGCTTGAAATTTTGGTTGCATGTTTACGGGGTTGTCTTCACGTTTTAGTGGCTGACGATTTCGTGCATTTGAAATTACGAAGCATCTGCCATATGATAGACACATCTTTCTCACACAAATTCGTTCAACTCATCGTGATACGAAAAACATTTCTTTTTTTTCGCGCGTCCTTGTGAGGCGGGTCGTGGAACAAAGTGTATCTATTAGTCCTACTTCGGCTTGGCGAGTGGATTTACGCGATCGATCGAGCAAAAAGGGCTTGGCTGTTTCGAAGACGGTCGAAACGATCTTGGGGCGCGTATGCACGGTGGTAGCCCAAGGGTCTGGTTGTTGCATGCCGGCACCAGACAGGAGAGCTGCATCAGATTGGAGATCTTTCCTGTGGGAAGCATTCTGGTTGTCAACCTAGGTGAAACGCATCCAGCCGACACTAACTCGAGATTGAGGTCGGTGATGCAAGTTCCGGGCATTTTACGTGCTTGCGCTCGGAGAAGCTAGATATCGGGCTCCTCGAAAAATTGTTGCAGGCAATACTCGAAAAGTCCATGCAGGTTTTCGGCGCATACTCAGGGTATACATGTGACAATACAAATATATGCGTGCAGCGCATATGTACTTTCCTCAAGTCGGCCGCTATTTCCCGAGACAAGGGAAGGCGTAGAAGATACTTACAAGTGTTCCGGAAGCGAAAGATCAGGGTGGAGTCACGCGATGGCTGACAGAGAAAAAAGATTGGACAAAAAAGGCTAATGGCGACCTCGGTCTATATCAATCTAGAAAAAAATCGTCCCATCCCAGCGAATACAGAGGACGTGCATAATAGAAACGTGCAGTGCCTTTGCGTTTATCTTCATCATCAAACTCCGCGGCTAGATCCTCCTCTGTGATGCCGTAACCGTCGTTGTGAACTTCAAACTCCTTCGAACCGCGGAACGTGATCTGGGGCATTATGACCACGTCGTCTATCTGCGTAGGTCCAATCGAAAGACTGACTAAACGGTAAGAGATTGGCTGGTCAACTGGAGGTCCAATGATCTTTTCTGGTAGCTTATCCTTGTCGGTCCGGGCCACCCGATAAATAACCGGCGAGTTCAGGCTATTAAGATACTCGAATAAGGTATCTGTGAAGATAGACTCACCCGTGCATTGAATCAATGGCTCCCCGTTACTGTCTAAGTTTTTAAAGGCGCTTTCCCAGTCAACCTCCTCAATCCGGTGATCGTTGTGGACCATGTAAGTTATTCTGGCAATCAACCTGGCCAAAAAGGGGTGGTGTGACTTGGCCCTAAAAAGCTTATTCGATATTGTGAGCCGTCTATTGTAGAGAAGAGTCCAATTCTCGTCATTGTAATCGGTCGAAATTCCCACAAAAAGTTTTGCAGCTTTGAGTTTCGAGTCGTACCAAAATTTGAGTGGCTTAACACAAATTGTATCGATGTCCGCATACATTCCCCCATTGACAAAAATCACCAAATATTTCATGAACTCGTATTTGATTCGCTCGTCCGGAAGTTTGTTAAGGGCCTCCAGAACCTCCGGAACACTGTTTTCAAAGTAATCAACCGTGAATTTCTCTGCTTCCGAGGTGGAGAGCAAGTTATGGTTGAAATTATCGTTTATCATCCGCCATCTCTCGATGTGGGGCAGAGCCGAGGCTGGAAATCTCTTATCGTCGCTCTTGAACTTCCAAATCTGCCAGATGCTGTTCTCGATCTCTTCTTCGGGTTGGTATGGGAAATGGTAGTTCAAGCGAGACTCAATTGTGTACATGTCTTTGGTATTGCGCGATGGCGGAGGACCTATGCGGCCCATCGCTGACGTGCTGTTGTCCGGATCCACGTAGCTCAGATCCAGACTGAAGTGTGAAAACGGTCCTAGACTGATCGTTGCTCCATGCTGTCTCAATGAGACCTGCAACAAGAGTAAAACAGATGCTGCGGAAATCACCAGATAACGATATTTTCTCAAAGTTGCGTGTGTTCTTGTCGTCCACAAGGCCGGGCCAGGCCCAACTTTGGCAGCCGGAACTTCGTACTTGCTGCTCATTCTAATCCGTACTGTCTCTCTCTTCTTGAGATGAAGCTAATCAGCACCTCTAAAACTTGTTTCTTTCTATCTATGGAACTATTGAATACTCCTCCCCATATCTTTTGTGGGCTCGTGCAAACGACCAATTTCTCCTTTCGAAAAGTGCGCCAAAAAAAAAACACGAATTGGGCCATGTGCAGCTGTGCCCATTTCCCCACATTTAGAAATTTTCCAGATCGCGGGCCTCATGTTTATTGTGCTTACGTCATTATATACAGGACACCACTTCTTTAAAGGGTGTCCAAAAGATACTGGTAGTTCTTGTGGATTTCCATCAGTTCAGACATCGTGAGCTCTTCAAACGGCTTGTCGAAACGAGGAAGTTTCGAAATGTCCAGAACGTTTGCAGTATGCGGTGTTTCCATTCCCGTTTCCGCGCTTGCTGAGTTTCCCAGACTGTTGCCACGGCTCCGATTCTTGACATTTTCCAGGGCACTCTCCAGCGAATTGAGCAGACCATAGCTATTCCGGTGTTCTTTGCTACCTGTGTTCCCTGTGACGTTGGATGGAGTTCCAAAAAGACCTCCGTTGATCAGGCTGGTTGTTCTGCTGCGCATCTTGGCTGCCGGCGCAGAAGTTGACGTTGACGACTTGCATTTCTCACTTGGATTGCTCTTCACCGCTGTGCTCGACGGCTCCATGTGGATATTCAGCGATGAGCTAGAAGAGGATGCGCTGATTGGTCGGAAGTTTTTCATCACTCCCCCCATGCTGTTGGTGAACTTGGTGAGAAACTTGTCCTGAGCATTTGGTGAAGAGACGAACGATCCAGTGCCAGTTTGAGAAGTAGTTCTCACGAGGGTCGACGAAGTCGATGTCGATCCAGCTGTCTCATCTGCCGCAAACGTTTGGCTCTGTGGAAGCAACTGTAGGGATGAATTGGACCTCGAATGCTGCTGGTGACTATTTGTCGTAGAAATCGTTGAGGTTGGTGTAATTTTTGGGTCCTCGGTCTTAGGAGAAGTCGACAAAACTGTTTGAGCAGCTGCGTTTTCGGCAAATTGTTGTTTCGTGGACTCCAGGAACGATTCCTCCGACTCGTTTTGCTCACCAACATGATTTAACCATGACACGCGCCCTATGATGTTCCTGATGCTCGAATCTACTGCTGTGCTGATGTTCCTGAGCCCCTGATCGGCATGGTATAGCGGGGAAAACTCTGCCGGAAGGGAAAAACGTGACGAGTCCAGCAAAAATGACGACGTATTGGTATGTTTGAGAGGTGGAGCCTGTACTAGCGAGCTTTGAGCCAACTTGTACTTCTTCACTTCCTCGTCGATGGAGTCAATCACTATTGGACGGGACAAAAGATCTAAAACCCTGCTCCAATCCATCGCGGTATCTGTTTTATCATTTTGAAAGAAAGCTGCATCCGGAGTGGAAATTTCCAAGTTTTCAAGCGTGACGCTGGCCAAATAAGAGACACAAGCTTCCAGATTTGTCAGAACGTACAACAATTGGCCTTTTTCCTCGTCATTTCCTTCAAAGATGTTCTCATTGCTGAACCTTTTGATCAGTTGAAGCTGGGAAACCAATGAGTGGGTCTGCAAGTCTTCCAAATGTATCACGGTATAGATCAAAACGGGCAAGTATATGTCAGTGTTGAGGTTTTCAATCTTGTTGAGCATCAAATCCTTGATCAGAAGGTTCAAAAGCTTGTGAATTTTGAACAAATGTTTTAATTTCAACGTTGGCGATCTTTCAGCAGTGAAGACTTCAAATTCCGGTAAAATCACTTCCTCCAGTTTGTTTTTGAAAATGTCTTCTTGTATAGGCAAGTCGATGTCAAGATGCTTAAACGACACGTTGAGTTGTCTCAGGTGGCGCAATTTGGTTCCAAATTCGCTATTGAGCCGTTTTTCGAACTCATCCACGCTCACGCCTTTGTCTGGAAACATAATAGAAGAGTAAAACTTGTCACAAAGCAGTCGTTCGATGAGCAGATTGTACTTGTAAATCAAGTAATTCTCGGGTTTTCCTATCTCCTTGAGCTCAACTCTTTCTTTGTTCCCCAAATACTCCCGTGCTTTGATGTTGAAGTCTGAGTAGAAGTTTTGAAACAGTTCGGCAATCTCAAACGTCGCCAGCGGCTTGGAGAACCGTGGCTCTCGCAGGAACTTGAGGAAGTGTTCGAGAATTTTCAGCAAAGGCATGGGCAATTCTTCTTCAGAAGCCACCTGAAATGACTCTAGATCCTCGTCGTCACTTCCGGTAGAATTCCCACTGCCGATAGCCGGTGATTTGGGAGGAAGACCCGAGGAAAAACCATCGGTTCCGAGCGGATCTGAGGCAGACTCTGCGTTAGCGTTATCACCGTGATCAACGTGGTCGGCACGATCCGACTCATACGAGCTAATTATGGCTGTTTTTGTCTCCCATGACTGCTTTGTGGGCGGTGTGTGGAACATGTTTGCGCAATACTAGTGGGTTTCGTGGCACGGATCTCTCTAACGAGATCTGGAACCTGAAATAAGAAGGTGTATAACTGTCTCTGGGCAAATGGAAACAAATACACACGTTATCGTTGTGCACGATATGACACTAATGACGTGTTTTAGTGTATTTTTCGCCCGTGATAATCTTGTTTGAGCACACTTCTTTTCTATCGAGCCCCTTTTCAATGGCAAAAAAACACAAAGGGCTGCCTAAAAAAATATTTATCTAGAATTTCCAGATCAAACAAAAATCAGACGTGCTCAAAGGAACAAAGTTTTGGTTCTTTTTGACGGAAACGAACTTCCCAAAACGGTGGTTAGACCGTGAACAACAGAAATGTTGACGCGAAGCGGCGCACTAGACTCCTTTCCGACCACCAGCGACAAGCTTGTAACATATGACAGGTCGATCGACGCACGATAATCATTATCTTTTGTATCTTGCGTCGATCGACGCAAGAAGAATATATCGCAGTACGCAGTCGTTCCTCTACTTAGATGCAGCTGCCGTTGCCTGTCTTCGTCACCATTCTGTACCTCGATCAATGTGTCAGTTTTTTTCAGATGTGACAACCGATTTCCAGGCAAAACATATTTCCGAAAGCAATCCGTTTGCAAGAGAATGAACCCCGCAGTCTCGCTTTTTTACCCGTCTTGGAAAAAATCCGACGGGGTTTAAAAAAAAAAGTCCATCTACAAAGAAGGGGACATTTTTACAAAACAAGTCTGTTCATTCTCAATATAGCAAAAGAGCATGTATGTCCAATGGTTTTGAAAGACACCATGGCAACGGGATCTGAAGACTTGACTCAAACCGGGGCCGATGTGGAAGCTGATGCGTTGGTAATGACTCCACAAGAGGACTCCAACGAGGACCTCAAAACATCGAGCTATGACGAAGCAGACAAGGTGGTTTATCTGAGTCCCAAGCCCAGTTTTGACGAGATTTCGAACGTGAGAAAGATAGTGTTTGTTGTTTTGATGGCGGTGACTCAGTTGTTCACACAGTCGCTTATGGCGTCGTCTTTGGTGCCATCCCAGTACATAGCCGAGCATTTTGGCGTGGCTGACAGTCCAGGCGAGATCTCGTGGATGACTGCGGCATATTCACTTTCAATTGGAACGTTCATTTTGATTTCTGGCAGAATTGGTGATCTTGTCGGCTACAAAAAAGTGTATGTGTGGGCATATCTGAGCCTCGTGCTGTGGTCGCTTCTGGCAGGAATCTCGCGGTACACCAGCTCTGTCGAATTTTTTGACTTTTGCAGAGCCATGCAAGGACTCTCTGTTTCTGCCGCGGTTCCCAACGCTCTCGGGCTAATTGGTCATTATTTTCCCAGCGGAAAGGAGAAAAACATGGCCTTGGCACTTTACGGAGCTGTTGCCCCTGGTGGGTTTGTCATAGGAGCACTGATGAGCTCTGTTCTTGCACAATTTGCAAGCTGGCCTTGGTGTTTTTATGTGACCGCGTTTGCGGCTCTTGCGGTGGCGGTTTTCTCGTTATTTGTGATACCAAAAGACATTGGAAACTACCACGAGCACCTCACGTTAGCCCATTTTGACCCGTGGGGATCAATAACAGGGGTTTCCGGACTGGTTCTCGTTAACTTTTCTTTCAATCAGGGCCCCGTTGTTGGCTGGGAAAAAGTATATGTGTACGTCTTGCTGATTGTTGGAGTGTTGTTCCTGGTTGCGTTTGTCTTTATTGAAAAGAACGCGCAGTTTCCTTTGGTTCCACCGATGAACGCAGACATTGTCTTTACGCTGCTTTGCATTGCTGCTGGTTGGTCGAGCTTCGGAATATGGCTTTTTTACACCTACAGATTTTCGTACGTGATTTTGGGCTTGAGTCCACTGATTTCGTCTGTTCAGTTCATTCCTACGATATTTGCAGGTCTTTTTGCCGGACTCATGACCGGAAAACTCATCGACCGCTTCCCACACTCGCTCATCATGCTGACGGCCATGTGCTGTTTCGAAACCGGACTGTTGTTGATGGGACTTCGTCCGAGACACCAGACTTACTGGGGCCAGAAGTTCATCTCTCTACTGATCTGCTCCTGCGGGATGGATATCAGTTTCCCCGCCGGAATCGTCATTCTGTCCAACAAATTGCCCAGAAAACACCAGGGTCTGGCGGCCTCGTTGGTTGCCACCATCGTCAACTACTCAATATCGATCGGTTTGGGATTGGCAGGAACCGTCGAATACTATAAAACGCTGCGCGGTGCTTCAACTTGGATGGGAATAAGATGTGCCTACTATACAGGTATGGGATTAGCCGGTCTCGGGGTCTGTATGGGTGTTATTTTTGTCACTTATCAACTGATTCTTCCGAGCCGACGTAAGTGATTCTATCCCAAGCTCCCATACCCTGCGCCATTCTGTCCACTAATGATTAATATACAGGTCGCTACTATTGATGACAAACCACAATATATCCCTGAGAACTAGCTACTTATCGCTTGTTCATAAACTGAGAAGCCATGTTGAGCAGAGAACCCATACCTTGTCCTGATTGGCCTTGACCTTGGCCTTGACCCTGACCCTGACCTTGAGATCCACCCAAAAACTGCTCAGCAAGACCCGCCAGTTGACCAAGACCACCTTGGCCCTGGCCCTGTCCCTGGCTTCCTTGGCCGTAACCTGATTGTCCGTATCCCTGGGACTGGCCTTGTCCATATCCTTGAGATTGTCCACCGTATCCTTCGGATTGTCCACCATATCCCTGAGATTGTCCATATCCTTGGGATTGTCCGTATCCTTGGGACTCATATCCACCCTGTTGTCCATAACTCTGGCCTCCCTGACCTCCCTGAGAGTTTCCGTAACCGCCTTGGCTTCCGTGGCCGCCCTGGCCTCCAACAAGACCGGAGATCAGCGAACCAAGTCCGCCGGATCCACCCTGACTGCTGTGGCCACCCTGGCCACCCTGGCTTCCTAACAGGGCTCCCAGATTAAAGCCACCCTGTTGTTGCTGGGATTGTGCGTTGACACCAGAGCCGGACAGAGAAGAAATCAACGAGCCGAAGCCCGACGAAGATCCACCAGAAGCTCCTAGAAGCCCAGAAAGCATTGCCAATTGACCGGAGCTCGAGTTTCCGCCGCCCATCATCTGTCCAATAAGCATTGAGCTGAGTCCTCTTTCGTTCTGGGAGGAGCCCGGGTTCTGCTCAACGGTTCTCTGCATGTTCTGGGTGATATGGCCCACAAGTTGGTTGAGTTTTTGCTGGATTTCCGGCGAATTGATCACTCCGTCCTGCTCGTCAAGCTGTGCAGCCTTCTGATACTCATCAACAGCTCCCTTTTCGTCGCCCTCGCTCAAAAGTACATCACCCAGAGCAATTCTTGCCTTGCAATACAGGTTGGAATCGACCCTTTGGCTGCCGCAAATCTGAACAGCCCGTTGAGCGTACTGTTTCGCCTCGGACGAGCTCCGTGCCTGCGAAACTTGTTGTAGGAGGTTGTAAACTTCACTCTCAGACATTTTTCTGCTATCAATTGGTTCAACCAAGGGTATAAGCAAGACAGACAGTTCCTAAGAAACTCTAGTTGGTTGCCTGAAATTCCTCGGATTCGCAAGAGAAAAATTTCAAAAAGCCAATTTTGCGGAGCCCCAGCGCGGCGCAGGTGGCGCAGGAATGGTCACTAAGCCAAAAAAAAAAAATAGCTATATAGATAACTCAGGCGGCACACATATTCAGGACTGATTGATACAAACATTAAGCTCGAAAATGATGAAACCAGACATTTCAAACCTCGACCAGGACCTCAAATGCTCAAGACTCGCTAAATACAACAACAAATCGCTGCAATCCGAAGTGAAAACATGGCTCGTGCAGATTTTGGGAGACCAGATCGACAGCACTGAATTGGAGAACGCCGATTTGCTCGACTTTCTCAAGTCAGGGACAGTTCTTTGCAAGCTGGTGAATACAGTGTGGGGAGCTAACACGCTCGCGTACAAAGAAAGCAAGATGGCCTTCGTTCAGATGGAAACGATTGAGCGGTTTCTCAACTTCATCAAGGCTCAAGGGGTGCCGCAAGACGAACTGTTTCAAACTATCGATCTCTACGAAGGAAAAGATCCATACCAAGTGGTTATGACAATCCAGTCTCTCTCGAGACTCATCAACAAAAAGTTTGGAGCCCAGTACTCTTTTATTGGGCCTGCAATAGCTACCAAACACGAGCGTCCAAAAGTGCCTGCAAAGCCCAAAAAGTTCTCCGCTAACAGCGGTTCGCCGTGGAGCACTTTGGAATACGGCTACATGGGTGGGAGTAATCAAAAAACTGAAGGGGTGGTCTTTGGCGCAAGAAGAGACGTCGTTAATAAATATTGATGATACAGTTACGTTTTTTTATCATGCAGTTTGGAACTTTAGTTCACATGACAATGGATCACGTGAAGTAGTCGCTTACCGTTGTCGGTGCGTGTGAAAGATCTACCAAGTTGCTCAGAAACCTTTCGAGGTGGAATGCCGCAACCTTGTCTTGATCCAAAGTCAGGTCTTCAAAAGGAATCAGATTTAGCGCGGAGTTGATTTGCTTCATGACACTGAATAAGCTTTCCTCTTTATGTGTCTGTATGAGACGATGTTGTGCTCCAGTGGGTATATCAAAGGTTTGAATTAGATGTTGTTTATCGACGGATGGATGGACAACTAATGTCACATTCGGATACTCTGCTAGAACCTTGTTGATGTTCCCAATAATATCCAGTTGATTTTGTGTTAACACGAGAGAAACTGACTGGTTTCTCTCCAATGTGCGCTTTCTTGAGTTCTCCACCGATCCACTAGCAAACTCTGCAGAATTGAGATATTGGTATACTCCATAGAGCAGGCCACCCACAGCAACAGCTGCTGATGCCAGCTTGACCACGGGGCCTAGACCAGATGATTTTCGAGACGACATTGTCGGAACGATTCTCTAAGTGGAAAGTATGGTGTACTAATGGCTAAAGTTTGCCTGATTTGTGTTTTTTTTTCTGGAGAAAAAATAATGGGATGGTGCAAGGGTGTTTTTATAGCGATCAAATCGTTGCATCCTTGATTTACTAAGAGACTTCCGAAACAGGTCAAAGGAGAAGACTTGAGACGGTTGGTTGGTTTCTGCAGTTAAGATGTACAGGCTCGCAAGTGAATTTGTTGATTTGCATAGCTTAGGAAACTTCACTTGTGAGACTGTCTCGAAAATATAAAAACTGTATCTCATTTTAATATGCTACAGGAAATAATTCACCGATGTTCATCTGAGATAGTCCCTGAGCTTTTGCCAAGGGATTTCAAGGCTAGTGGTTATCTGCAGAAGTATCGAATCACTCGAAACCAACGATAAACGATGTCTTGGAGCTCCGTTTCACCTGACTACCAATGTACACTGTTGACCGAGAAATATCTACAACAAAATTTTTGTTGCGACCGCGAAAGCCGTTCTATTTTTCAAGAATGCCGTCAGCTAAGCCCAAGTTTTTTGCATTTGCTACTGCCGCGATGAGAGTCCGAACTCGCATGGAAAAGGCCACAAATATGCACGCACTACCGGGTTGCCGAGACCCCGCAGCGAGGAAAGTAGAAGTCAAAGGGGTACCCACTTGGCGAATTAGAGATCGAAAAGATGGTACGTAAAAATCCACAATTGGAGGGTGAGGAGTGTTCATTCAACTAGGCAGATGATCTTCAGTCCTTAGTTACAAGAAAGTCATCTGTGGGCTTTCCCCAGATACTTAATAGATGCATATCTCGAAGCGAACAAAAGCACCATCTGGAAATCCCGTTTGTATTCGAGCATACTATCCCCACCTATCCAATTGTAAAGATCCTTATTCATTGGGAGAACAAGAAAAAAAAACTTTTTATGGCTCGGTTTTTTTTTTATCTGGACATATCGGACTCAGAAACAACCTCCGAGTGCCAATGGAACAATCGACTGTTGCATGAAAAGCTGCCACCGGCATGAGTTCACAAAAGCTGCCGGTTCCCGTATGCTGAACATTCCTACAAAATGACACTTGACTCGACTATGGGTACAGCACTCTCTCTACATAGTTTGGCTCGTAGGCGTCATGAAGGTGCCAATCCTCACTGAATTTCGGACTTTATTCAGACCTACCCTGAAATCTGGTTGACGCAGAAACAGCCTTGATCTTTCAGATTAGGCAAGCAGTCCTGTTAAGACAGACTTTATATATGGAGCGGCGCATGGACTCGATCTTGTCGAGCTTGTAGAAAAGAGCGAATCACTTGAAGATAAAAGGTCAAAATAGAAAACCTACCATCGGCGCTGCTGTGCACATGGTCTTGGGATAATGTGGGCACTGTGGAAAATTACGGGAAGTTTATGTACTCGAATGCGGAGCGAACTTACTCAAAGCTTCAATTTGCAAAATGGCCAGCTCTAGCGATCGTGTGGAACGTGTGCTTTCGGAAGCTGATTGAACTATTCTAGAGATAAATTCGGAAACAGTAAAAAAGCCAAGACTTGGAAAGCCAAGCAATTTGTGTAGTTTATTTAACGTTGAGTTTGTCGAAACCAGACCGCTGCAGAACGGAACGAACCACCGTTCGCGCATAGTGGAATAAAATTATTTTGTTATTAGAGGTTTTCTTAAAACTTTTCAAGAAAAATTAAAGTTATCTGATCAATCAGCGAGTACAAAAATGGAAATTGAAAAATTGTCTGCTTTGAAGTTACAGTCTAATGAATTCCTGTTATCAATTATAAGGAAGACTGCATCCGGGAGTAACAGGCGAGGCGTACGTGGCTGTGACATACCGGGCAATTGGTCTCAGTTTTTTCCCAGCCGCCTCGTTTCTGTCGCCATCTAGATCTCTCTTCCTCCGAGAAAAAAGAAAAGACGACCCTTTTAATCAAGCATGCATTACAATAGACCTCTCATAAAAGGACACTCCTTGAAGCATTTCGCAAGCGAAAAAAACACCAATTTTTTGGGCTATGCTCCTACGCTTGCAGCACAGCAGCTTTTATTGTCAAATGCTTGTCCGTGAATGGGTGAAATATTCCACCCGTATCGAATTTTTTTTTCCAAATTACATCAGTATTTATACTCGGCAAAAGTCGTCCTGTATTCTCCACAAGTACTGCGTTTTCACAGCAGACCATCATTTTGGACCATCTTTCTACATACACTATGAAGGCGTCCGCTTTGCTTCTGCTGCTAGGCACAGCCATGGCAATTCCAAATCCATGGCACAAATATTCTGACGAAGAATACACTGTTATGTCCTGTAAGGGAGCCGTTGAGAAGGTGGCCACTTTCTGTGCTGGTGCCAAGGTTTCCAAGACATACAAGTGTGCCTGTAAAAGCAAACCAGAGTTTGGTTCCTGGATCAACTGTGTCTACGGAAAGTTGGGAGAAAACAACACCAAAGCTGAAGACATTATCATCGAATACTGTGATAATGTCAACGTGACTTGGACCGGGGAGAAAATTAGAGCGGCCTACGTCAACGCTACTCAATACATCAAAAACATTACTGAGATTGACGGCTATAACAAGAGCAATATGATCAACTACCCAATCAAAGGAGGAAAGCTCAACAGCAAGTACGAAGGGTTTTATGTGGGTTACGAACATAGATTCCAAAATATGAACACCTCCCATTACCTCGGAATCTCGATGTTGGCAATCTGGGGTGGTCTCATGGTCATTTGCGGACTTGGGAACTGGTTCATGGTTCTTTTCCCTGGTGTCACCGCTGCAATTACTGGCAAGATCCCAAATTCCTGGAGAAAGCACATCACTTTGCCTGCTCTCATTGGCAAACGTCACGTCGAGCCTTTTGGATTCAACGGTATGGTTCCAGACAGATTCGAGTCTATCATTTTGACATTGTTCTTTATTTATGCATTCTTGTCGACAAGTATTCTGGGTTTCACTTACTACTACGGAGATCTTGTTTTTGCTACCAAAGGTAACGGTGTTGCCAGATACATTGGAGACAGATCAGCCATTTTGGCCTCCTACATGTTCCCATTGCTGTTTTTGTTTGCAGGAAGAAACAACTTGTTGCAATGGATCACCAGATGGCACTACTCCAGATTCGTCACCTTCCACAAGGGTATCGCTAGAATCGCCGTGTTGGAGATTTTTGTTCACTCTGTTGCAATGTCCGTTCAGAGCATGCAAGCAGGAAAATGGTCAACGAGATTGGCTGCCGACTGGTACAGATACGGTATTGTTAGTACCGTTTCTTGCTCGGTTGCCACCGGTTTTGCTCACTTCGTTGTGAGAAGATACTGGTACGAGCTTTTCCTCGTTGTTCACATCATCTTGATCGCCATGTTCCTGTGGAGTGCATGGTTGCATTCTGCTTCTCAAGATTATCAGCAATACTACATTGCATGTACTGCTGTGTGGTGTTTTGACCGGTTCGTCAGACTCGTCAGAATCGCAGCATTTGGTGTGAGAACCGCTAAGTGCGAGATTCTTTCCGAGGAAGGAACCATCAAGCTTTCGGTGCCTTACCCAAAGAGCTACTGGAAGGCTACACCTGCTGCCCATGGATTTGTCTACTTCTTGACGCCTAGAACTTTCTGGCAATCTCACCCATTCACGCTGATTGAGTCCGTTACCGACAAAGACCACATTCACTTCTACTGCAAGATCAAGGGTGGTGTCACCCAGATTCTCGGAAACAAGATCAACAACAACGGTACTTTCGATGTCAAGGTTCTTGTGGAAGGTCCATACGGCCACAAGTCTCCATACCAAAAGTACGACAAGGCTGTCTTGATTGCAGGTGGTAACGGTATTCCAGGTCCATTCTCGCACTCTTTGGACCTTGTTTCCAGAAACGCTAAGACCGAGGTGAAGTTCTACTGGGCTGTGAGAGAATACAACGCCCTCAACTGGTTCAAGGAGGAGCTCGCGCAGTTCAAGGGAACCAAGTGCAGGCCAATAATTTACGTTTCGAATGTCAACTCGTCGCTGTCAAACGTGGACTTTGATTTCTCTTCTTCTGACAACAACTCCACCGAAGAGAAGGTTTCTTCCTCCGACGAGAAGAACTGCGTTCCATCTTTTGAACAACTGCAACAGACATTCGACTTTGTCGAGATTAGAAAGGGCAGAATGGACGTTGATGCAATCGTCGCAGAAGAAATCCAGGAGGCCAACGGAACGATCGCTTTTGGTGCCTGTGCTCATCCAAACATGACAGACAGCATTAGAGCTGCCGTCACCAGAAGCCTCGATAACCACAACAAAAGAATCGATTACTTCGAAGAGATGCAAGCATGGTAAGCCAGCTTGTTGGAAATGGTTGTTTTTAATTTATACGTTAGACTTTCGATATAACAATTCATGTTTATTCTGTTACGAGGCTAAAGTTGTCCAAAATCTGTAAAATGGCCTCTCGACAGGCAACCTTCTATTTCATCAGATCCTCTACAATTTTTTGCCGATCACATACATAATTAGCATCCCATTTGAGACTACTACTGCCCTTTTTCTGTTAGTCATCTGTTAATGTTCATTTTGGCCCTCGATTTCTGTGCATCGATAGTGTAGGCCATTAATTAAATAAAAAGTACACACAAAAGCACTTCACAACAATTTTGCTGCTGGAGTAGAAGAACGGCCTCTTTGCTCTTCGTAAGGATCAACCTCCCCCTCTTGGTCGACCAAGTTTCCCCTTCTTTTCTGATCTTCTTCAAGAACCTCAAACAGACCTTTGAAGTTTCCTGCACCAAAGCCGTTGTGATTGCGCCGCTGGATAACCTCAAAGAAGAAGGTTGGGCGGTCGAAAACGGGACGAGTGAAGAGTTGCAGCAAATACCCGTCCTCGTCAAAATCAACCAGAATACCCAGCTTTTTGATTTTCTCCATCGACTCCTGGAACTCAGGGTGTTTGGAGTTTTTCAATCTCTCCTCGAGATTCCGGTAGTATTTTTCCGGAACCTCAATGAAGTCGACTCCTCGTTTTCTGAGATTTTCCACCGCACTCAGGATATCATCAACTTTCAAAGCAACGTGCTGGACTCCTGGCCCGCCATAAAACTCGAGGAACTCCTCTATCTGGGATTTTTTCAGTCCCTTGGCAGGCTCGTTGACCGGCATCTTGATGTTTTCAGAAGGAGAAGCCATGACAATCGATCTCAATGAGGAGAACTCGGTGTAGACTTGTTTGTCGTCCACGGACCAAAACTTGTGGAAGCCAAACATCTTCTTGTATAGCTCACACGATCTCACCATCTTGTTCCAACCCATGTTCTGCACACAATGATCAATGCATTCGTAGGTGACCGGAAAGGCGTTGTCACTTTCATTCGAGACGTTCTCATCAAAAACGTAGCCACCATTCAGGAATCCAGAATAGCGACTGCGGTCAACAAGAGTGTGTGTAGTGTCTCCGATAGCGGAGACTTTAGCCACAACAACCTCTCCAAACTCGTCTTTGTAGGTGGTTGGTTCAAGAATTGAGTTTGCTCCAGCACCAACAGCTCTCCGAAACACCTTCTCGACATCAGTGACCTGGAAGGCAACATCCTTGACAGCGTCTCCATGTCTGGTGACACTATCATGAATCTCAGCCACCAGCCCAGCTTCTTCACCCAGATTTCTGCTGTTTGGCGGTCTGATGGCACTGACAAACTGGATGATAACGTTGCCGTTTTTCACCACTCTTGCGTTGATGGAACGAGTACCAGTCTCCAAGCCTCTGTGACAGTAGTGTTTGAAGCCAAACACCTGCACAAAGTACGCCGCAATGATATTGGCAGAGGAGACATAGTAGGTGATGTGGTCGTACCCTCCGAAAACAGAGAGATCGTCTCCTTCCTCGCGCTCCAGGAGGTCCTCTCCCATTGATGCTGTCTCATCGATGGGGGCAGATTTCGAGGAGAACTTCGACTCGATGCTGCTCAGGGCGTTCTTGATGCTTTCCATTGCGAAGTGTTGTTTTCGGTGCTAATGTTAGATTTTTGTCTCCTGTTTTGTGCAAGGACAGCAATCTGGCTCTAGGATCTCACTCTACTGAAAACGTATCCCCTTTTATGGGTAGCGCCCAAAATAGTAAAACCGCACTGGTCGCGCATATCAGAATTCTGTTCCGACAATAAAAACCGTTTTCTGTTGATGAGAAGGATTAGTTCATGTTCGAATGTTCCAGACATGATAAGTGGGCTGATTCGGGTCCCTTACAGGCTCTTAGAGGGATAACTTTGTTTTACCTCAACATTAGGGTCAAACTATGTTTCTAGAACCAGATAATGATCAACAAGTTGGTTGAAATGTACGTCGTGCCGTAGACGGTAGGCGGTCCTGCATAACCGGCATCTCTGCCGTATTCCCCTCACAGAGAATCTGTAATCTGCCAACTACGGAAACAGGGGATTCAATAGTCTTTTAATGCTCTGTAAAGGACCCAAGATGGTCACACCGAATTTTTCTCAGGGCAATCATTGCTATAGTATTTTAGCGAGTTTTACAGACAGGTTGCAGAAATTCTGCGGGGAAAACAATAGAGTTTCGCAGCGCTCTAAAAAAATTAGTCAAATCGGTAACAACAGAGCTTGCCAGAGCTTGATCTTGAGTTAGGGAAACCATAGGACAACCCAGCTCAACTCATAAGATTTTAGATAGCGGGGTTTGTGCAGAAGATAAGGAGTACAAATTGAAAAGTTGTAAGGGTGAACGCTGTATTATTGGCCAATTTCTGCATCCATAAATTACTGCGTCATGTACCGTCGCTAATGCTACCTCGTTCTCTGACACCAATATGGCCGAGAAAAATTGGTAGGTCGGTCCTAATACCCCTCCCTTCTCCCAAGTATATATATGTGTGTTTAGTTCGTGAGGGGAAGAATCTCTTCAAATGCTGTAAACCACCAAAAAAATCATGTCTGGAATCACACAACTACTGCACTCGTACACCCATGACGCAGCAGACGGGACAGGGATCGTCAAGCTTGTTGGAATCACCAAAAAAGTCCTGCGTCTGAAATCGACCAACCAAATTCCTGACTACCTCATCAACTATGTTAAGGGCCAACAACAGGCTCAGTTCGGATCTTATCCTGATCATAAAGATGTTGCTCCCAGTTCTCTTTTTACTGCCATTTTCGCCCTACTGATGCTAGCTCATCTGGGGATTTTTCTTGTTAACCGGACCAGAGGTCATCGTTTTAACCTTTCATTAGGGTTTTCTTTCTACTGTCTCTTGCGATTCATCGGCTTTGCCTTGAGAATAGTCTGGGCCAAGAATATTCTCCGGTTGCACACAGGGATTGCCTCTGAAGTTCTTCTGATTCTGCCAACTGTTTTCCTTGCCTCGTTCAATTTGGTTCTTGCCCAGCGAATTTTCACTTGGAAACACCCAGTGGGGGGTTACAACAGGATTTTCTACATTATCATGATGGCACTTTACTCTGTCGTGACTGCCGTGGTTGTGATGACGATTGTTGCCGGTGTGGTGCCATACCTGTATTTTTTGAGCCGGAGTCATTACGACATGTGCCGTAACGTTGTCAAAGTGACCTCAGTGATGATCACGTTGTACTCGTTGCTGTCGATGGTCCTGGTTCTTTTCTCCTTTTTGATCCCTGCGTCCTCAAAGGACAAAAAAGCACTCGTTTACCAGCCTTTCTGGATCAAATCTTTTGCACCTACGTATTTCGTCCCAAGGAACGCAAACAGAGAAGGAGAGCAGTTATTCGTTGAAAGATACGGCGAGGCAGCAAAACAGGCCAAAAGAACTATCGTTCGCGGCGGCCAAAGTTACGTCGGAGACACTGAATCGTCCGAATTGCAGGCCTTTGCCAGCTCGGGAGCAGAGAGATTTAGTCTAAAACACAACCATTCGATCCTCATTGTTGCTTTGACATCGATTTTCGTGTTTCTTGGCGCCCTCTTCCGCTGCATTTCTATGCTTCTCGACAAGACTTTTGCAACCCAGAGCTGGATATTCAAGCCAGTGGTGATGTATGTTTTGTGGGGTGCTCTCGAGACGATCGTGAACCTGCTTTATCTGCTCGGAAGAGTCGATCTCAGATTCTACAAGCCAGATCCATTGTCTGACAAGAAGCTACGCGAAGCTCATCCCGTCAGCTCGATCGCCAACGAGGAAGGGTCCGAGAAACATGAAGGCTCTTCTGTGCATCACGACGGTTTGTCAACCAGTAATTCTGCTGCCAGAGAAGCTTCGAATCTTTAGTATGCCGTATTTAGTTCTATGTTGAACAGCTTGTTTTTTGCATGACTCAGGCGGGTCTACGAAAAGGTGTAGATCAAATTGTAGTACCGGCTCCCCTTCCAGCACTTGCAGAACCTATTCGCTATTCCGATCACCGCCACAAAATATTTTTACGCCACAAAATATCACCAGCCACAATATTTTTACCCTTTGCGCAAACTAAAATTACAACTGATACGGAATTGAGCTTGATCCGTCTTCTTTGCACCCTGTTTTATTACCCTGTTCCACCATGTCGAGTCAACCACAAGTCCCACTGTTTTTCCTGACGTTCAATTGTGGCAAGAAAACACCCGTTTCTGCTGAATTCGCAGAGGCAGTCGCCAATCTGATCGCCCAGGACTACACTCCTGAGTTGCTGGTATTCGGATTCGAGGAGCTGTCGTCGCTGATGGACGGGACCGATGCCAACAAGATCAACTCGAAACTCATCTCTCTGGCCAATCTGCTCGCCGAAACACTCGTGGATGAACTGAATCTCCCATTCGAGGTGATATCCATCAATCATTTCGGTGGTGTGGGTCTGGTTCTTATCTCGCAATTCCGCTCCAAGTTCAAGAAAATACGCAAATCATACGACGTTCCCATTGGCTACTTCCTCACAAACACAAAGGCAGCAACTGGACTGCGTGTGGCCTACGAGGTTGACCGCAAACAGGAGATCGAGCTCACGTTTGTGGCTCTGCATCTTGCGGCCAACGAGGGACTCAAGTATCTTTTGCGCAGAAACAACGACCTGTTGAGCGTTTTCCAGGGTTTGAAGTTCAAAGATGGGTTTGGCGTACTCAAACCAAATGCACATTGCTTCATCATGGGGGACTTCAACTACAGAGCGACTGGTGGCTACCATTTTGGCTCCAATACCACACAACCCTCGGACGATTTTGAGCTGGATGAGCTAAACATACTTCGGAAATCGGGCGAAATTTTGTGGGGCTTCGAAGAGCCAAAAGTGAACTTCAGACCAACATACAAATACACTGTTGGAACAACGTTATACAACTACAAACGCAAGCCGTCGTGGTGCGACCGAATCGTTTATTTGTCATACAAAGACGAACTTCAACTGGAGACAAGCAAAGAAACCGTTGTCAAATACGATTCCATGCCATCGGTCAAACTCTCAGACCACATTCCGGTGTATTTGAAGATCAAAATTCCGGTCGATCCGCCGATCTCCGTTATAAACGCAAAGGGCTATCTTGTGGACAGACTGACACACCTCTCGGACAACAAGTTGTACCTGAAGCCACACAAAGTTTGGGATTACTACCGCACAATTGGCGCGTTCTCTGACGACGCGTTTGGTCTGGCACTGTATCTGGCATTGACTTCGAGAGGTCGCGTCATCAGCGTTTCAATCCTGGCCATTTTGCTGCTGGCGTATAAGTTTTTCGGCAGCTGAGGTCAAATCGGGTTTTTTTTTTTGAGCGTATATATACATAGGAAAAGGAGAAATTAGCACTATTTTGCATTGTATCTTGCCTTAGCCAGGTCGAATGGGATGTATCTGTACTTGATCATGTGCTGGATCTGTCTTTTCATGGTGAGGGTGAACAGAACGATAAAGTAAACGAGCAAAATTGGCCAGAAAACAGGCACGTCAAACACCGGGAACAAGGAACAGATAATAGCCACAAGCGTGGCATTTGTGGCGTTAAACCAGAACTTAAACTCCGGCAATCTTCTCATGAACGGTCTGAATTCATCGTCCTTTTCGGTCATTTTTGATGTTCCTTCCTCCACAGACTCGTTCTCGTACTCTTGTTCGAGCGAAGGATCAAACTTTGGAGTCAAGAACTGAAGCAGCATGTTCAGAAGGTAAATTGCCCACGTGTAACACACAATGTACCATCCTTCACAGAAGATGATCCGCAAACTAAACACGGTGATCAGTGCGTAAGTGAATCCCCATCTGTAGAACGTGTGTGGTGTGACCATATCGAGGTACTTGCGGTAAGTCGTCCTCACTTTGCTCCATTCAATGGAAACGCGTTCTTTGTATTGATCCATGGCGGCAAATTCACTCAATTGATAAAACTTGCTTCGTGTGCGTGTAGGTGTCATTTGTTTAGCGTCTGAAAAACCGTTACACAACAAGAAAAAAAACACCCATACATGTATATGCTCCGGGTAACTTTAATAATTAGAAATAAAATCGGGTAACACAACAAAAAATCCCGACGCGGCTCAACGTCCTCTGGCGAGCAAGTCTTTGTAGCTGATACAGATGCAATCCTTGCTGATTCGCCGGACACCGTCGGGGCCTGTCTCAAAGCCTGGTGACTGTGTGGATCCCCAGCCCATCGGGGATGGTCCCCAGGTGGGAATGAAACACATTTCGTCATAGTCGCATGTCTTGGTGCATCTGTAGAAATAAGACCAGTTAAGAGTATTCAACAGCTCGTCCAGACGGGTCTGCAGGCCTGTGATTTGCTCGTCTATGTTTTCTGGAAGTTTTTTGTGGTTATAGACCCCCAAAAGCAATTTTCCAAGCTCAAAAGACTCGTTCATCGTTTCTACCAGCTGTTTCTGCACAACGGTGATTGCGTTCCAAATCACAAAATCTGCGCGAGACCGCAACGGTTGCAGCGGGTGTGCGTAATCCCAGACAGCCATTCTGAAAAATTCGGGTTTCAGGGTGTATTCTGGCTCGTCAAGGTATCGTCTAATGAAGTTGAAAGTGTATGACGTGAGATTCGAACCGAGAACCCCATAATCCTCGTGGTACTTGTACAGTCCTAAGGACGAGTTGAGCGTGACCAAAAGCGGAGCAAACTTGTCGACTATGTTCTCTGTTATGACCTGCCAGTCTGTGGAGCCATATGGGTCGTTTGGATACTTCAAGTTGTCCTCCAAGCTCCCAATAAGCTCATCTGTCAGACTCTCTGATAGATTATTGATTCTTCTCAGATATGTGTCTGGATTGATATACGTTTTGTTAAGAGGGGTCACCATCTTGGAGAAGTCCAGAAGAATCCTCTTTTCACCGTCGTACACGCGCGAGCCTGCCAGGTACTGGCCCATTCCCGACATGGCCTCAACAACATCGATGAAAACCGACCGTTTTTCGGCCTGATTATCGTTGTACTTAGGGTCGACGGCCACAACAACGCCGTCTGTGCCATTGACAAACGTTTCTGGCGGGAAATCGAGCGTGTTGGTCACGTTGGTGAGAGTCACGTTGGAGACAAGCTCGAGCTTCTCGAAAAAGTCGCAGATGATGATCTCAAACCCGATCTCTAGTCTCACAACACCGTCTAAACCTCCATTTTTCTTGCCCCATGAGCAGATTTTTTCCGCCCCGATTCTTTCATCAAACTCGTCGTAATCCTTGATCCCCGACAGCAGATATTGCGTGTCCATTTCACCGGTACTCGTCTTGGCAGCAGAGGCACCACCGAGATATATCAGTTTATCGAGCGGTTTCGTCACCTGGAACGTTAGCAGATTAGCCGAACCTCCCCCCATCGGTGGAGGTCCACCGGGGAAGTGATAATTTCCTTTGTGTTTTCCACCAGGGCCGCCAGGGCCACCTTTACGAGGACCACCAGGGCCACCGGGCCCACCGGGGCCGCCAGGGCCTCCCCGAGGCTTGTTTCGGTTGAAATGCGCAAAATTGTAGCTAAACTCCCAGTCCATTGCCACCCATTCGAGCCCTTCAGGGATTGAGCCGCCTCCGTGGGTTGAGTGGTAGAGCAGCGTTCCTTCCGGAATATAGGCCGGGAAATAGCTGACTCCAATCGGGTTGAGGTCGGCATTCTTCTGCTTGAGAGCATTGTGGACTTCGGAGAAAATGGCGGACGCGTTGGTGAGATCGAGCGGTTGTAATTGTGTTTCGTAGGAGTCTAGGGTCACGTGTGCGTAGACAGGACGGTGTTTGAGCGGAGAAAGTCCCGCAAGGGACGGGTTTCCGTCGGGAGGCCCCGACCGAGTCGAAATGTACAAAAATGCAAGGACGTTGACAATGATCCCCGAAATAAACAAGTATTGGACTCTGGTGGGACGCAGTGCTGGAAAGGTGTTCGTATCAAGCTGTGATTTTCTCATAAACGGGTCGCTGACGCTGAAGTCGTCCAACTCCATGGCGGATTCTGACTCGTCTGGCACGTCACTGACACCCATGACGGCGGAAAAAAGATTGCGGGAAGCAGCAAGAGAGAAGAAAGCAGAGTGGATGGGTGCGGTTGTTCTTTCAGGGGCTTTTCCAATCAATCAATTTTTCGCAAAAAATAATGTGAGCCGCAAATTGTGTTTAGGTTTCGGGATATGCTCGCCGGGGCGTTTTCGGCATTTCAAACGCACCAAACACCGCCACATGCTTCCGGATCGCCGGCACCGCCACCGCCACACCACATGAGCACCGCCACCAACGCGCTAAAAATAGTCTTGTGGCTTAGTGGCTTACATAAGCTTTTTTTAAAAATTTTATTGTTATTTTTTCTTGTCTCCTGTATTTCGAGGGGAATCTTTGTCTGCTGAAACCATGCAATCTATCTTTTACCAGGGGTAATTACAGACACACGATCGTCCACCACTCGCTGTCACTTTTCAAACAACACAACAAACAATCGTTTTTTGTCACTGTTTCACTCATTGCTTCTCTCGTTGATACCGAAATGAGATACTCGACCGTTCTGTTTTCGCTACTCATATCGTTAGCAACGGCCGACGCTGCGGGCACAACCACGGCTGCCGCAGCTGCTGCGGCCACAACCACTGCCGCAAATGCTGTCGCAAACGCGGCCACCACTGCCACGGCAGCGACGGCAGCGACGGCAGCGACGGCAGCGACGGCAGCAGCTGCGGCCGCAGACACTACAGACACGGCAGCCGCAGCCACGGCAGCCGCAGCTACGGGAACCGCAGCCACGGGAACCGTCAACACTGCCGCTGCAAATGCTGCCACCACTGCTACAGCTGCTACAGCTGACACGGCTGCCACGGCCGCTACGGCCGCTACGGCCGCAACTGTCGACACTGCTGCAACGGGTGCCACCTCTTTGTCTTCGTCTACCTTGAAGACTGCGAACGCAGCAACAACAGCAACGACACCTACAACAACAGCTGCTGCTGCGGCAGCAGCAGCAACAACATCGTCATCCAGTTTGACGTCCTCAACTAGTTCAAGCACGTTAAAAACGACGACTCCAACGACCGCAAACGCGGCAACAACGGCCCTCGCAGCAACAACCTCGTCGCTGACGTCAGATACGTCGACAGAGTCAATCTCAACAGAGGACTCCACATCGTCGGTGTCTGTCACAACTGTTTGGTACACAACGACCCTGGCCGCGACTACAGAAACCTTGCCATCGTTATACACACAGAAATTCTCCTCTATGTACGAGACCATTGCCACACCTTCGTCGGGAACGATTGGTTTGGGGACTATCAGCGGGACGGTGGGAACAGTCAAGGCGTACAGAACGTCGACGTTATCCTCTGCGACAAAATGAGTCTAGGAAAATCTCTTTTTCTGGCCACCCTGGGTTGTGTTCGATAGCACTTGTTATACCTGGACATTCGACCCCGTCATTCATGCCTTGTCCGCACAGCGAAGAGCCAGACCTGCGTTGTGCCTCGAGGACCTCATTATTTGTGCTTTTTGTATAGTAGTTTTTCCTGTTTTATCAAAAGATACCTTACTCGTTTGACGCATTTGTAGTTGTTTCCGCCACATGCCATCAGGTCACGTGACACATATATTATCTGTTGTTCTTGTTCTTCTTCTGTTCCAAACAACAACAACAACAACAACACAAATACACGAGCAAACACCAACCATCCCGGCCAGCTACAACTCTACAGAGCACGGCAAAAAGCGACTTCGAAACTCTTTCCGACACATGTCCCCGCTCGAAACCCCTACTAAAACTCCTCAGGTGACTCAAAATCCAACTCTCGCTTAACTCGAGCCGGTTCCTCGCTATTAGCACGAATATACAACACCAACCGACCACGCCAATTGATGCACAAAAGCAGCACAACCTGGCTGACACCGTCGTCAACCTAGGCCGATGAATTATGCAAAGGTGGCCCGCAATCAAACATAGAAGGCGGGCTTGGCACCACGGTCGTTCGAGTCCTTATGACTGATGAACTCCACGGTGTCGCCCTCTCTCAGCAGCAAAATCTTCTTGAGTCTCTCTCCAATAGGAACCAAAGCAGCCTTGTCACAAGACTTGGTCCACAAACAAACTCTGTATCCGGCCTTTCTCACGTTCAAAACAACTCCGTTCACCTCGTCCTGGTCGTCCTCTATAGTTTCACCGATAACGCTCAAAAGCGCTCTGGTCCAGACCTCGTTAATTCCTCCGTGTTCCAATCTCTTACCCTTGAATTGGAACGAAAATCTTCCACCGGCACTGTTGGCACGGTCTTCCCATTCTGGCTTGATGGACTCTCTGAAAAGGTGGTAGTCTGACTTCAGTGGCAGCTCGTCGGCCTTAGGAATGGAGTTGAAGATACCCCAGAACTCCTCCACAGTATCGAAAGCAACAACTGGTTTCAAAAGATCGGACCAACTCTCACTTGGATCAACTGCTGGCTTGGTGTACCACAACGTCCACTTCGAGTTCAGTGGGTGTTTCACGTTGAACTCTTCCTTGGACTCCAAAACAGTCACGGCTTTCTTGTCATCTAGCGACAAATCCTTGGCGGCCTGGTTCAGTTCTTCCGACATCTACAAAGTTGTTAGTAATCCCGCCAGAAAATCAACCGCCCAAACAAAACACTCACATTTATCCTTTCAATTCGTAATCAAAACTTCCTGATTCTATCAACGATGTCTTGGACTTTAATGTTTCAAACCACTATCCCTGTCTTCTTGTTTAATCGCTTTCTTTTTCATTTTGGCAAATTTTTTTTTAGCTCGACGCAAGTTACCCGCCCGAGAAATATTTCACCCTGCTCAAGTATTTCACGTCAAGCTCCCAGCTCCAGCCGTGAGTAATTTGCCAGCCATGTCTCTCACAGTCGACCGCGGTCTTGCAAAAGACGCCACTAAAGTCCACGGGGTCAACCCGGTGTTCCTTGTGGAGAAAATCGTGAGAGAACGCATCTTCGACTCCGTGTATTGGAAAAAAGAGTGTCATCATCTCGGGGTCCTCAACCTGCTGGATCGAGCAGTCTCTCTCAGGATCATCGGCACCTATGAAAACCCCGCACGAACAAAACCAACAAAGTTTCTTTGTCTGCTTCTCCGCCTGCTTCAATTGCAGCCGGCACACGAGATAGTCATCCATCTACTGCAACAAAAGGACTTCAAGTATCTAACGGCCCTCGCCGCTCTCTACATCCGGCTCACTGCAGGGTCAGTCGAGGTGTACAAACTACTAGAGCCACTGCTGGAGGATCGTCGCAAGCTCATCATCAAAGAAACAGGCGCACAGGATCCCAAACTGACCTTCATGGATGAATACATCGATAATCTGCTCATCAACAACAAGTTCTGTGACATGGTGCTTCCCCGTCTGGTCGACAGACTTCAATTGGAGGATCAGGAACTGTTGGGACCGCGCGAAAGCTCGCTAATGAGCGAGTTTGAGGAAAATCTAAGTGATTACGAGGAGGAATTTGACGAAAATGCTTGATTAATATACATCTAGAACGCTCTAGCACGACCCCGGCCTCTTCCACGAGCCCCTCCACGCGCAGGGCCTCTGCTGACGCGAGGCGCAGGCGCCACTGTCGACTTCTTCTTCGGTCTCAACATGGAGTCAGTCAAGACATTATCGAGGTTCAGTTCGTCAGGAAGAATAACAAGCCGCACCTGGTTTCCACGGACGTTTATGAATTCCAGACTCATTGGGTTTCTATGTTTCAGAGTCATTTTGACGTTTCGAAGATTGATGTTCATCGAAGGTGACACCGATATTATTTCTCCGGAGATCACTGTACCGTTCTTGAGTTCGACCTGAACTTTCTCGTTGTTCAGCTTCATAAGGAATCTGACCAGTTTCATGATGCGACGCGTTCGTGATGGTGGGGAGGACGATGTTTGGCTTGTTGTATGAATAATGAATTATACCATTTTGACCGATTAAAATCCAAGGAGTAGGGAAAAAAAAAAAAAAAATATCGCTGCACCACCGCACATTTGTGTACGTGATTGCTTACATAACGGGTTAAGAAGCACTTGCACGTCTGTTTTTTTCAGTTTTCGTTCCCCCAGAATCCGTAATTTTCCCAGTTCCCCTCGAACCCAAACAAACAACTTAACTCCCTCACTCGGTTTTCTCTCGAACCGAACAAACTCTTTGAACCGTCAACTTCCCCGACACTTCTCCAACATGGTCAGCTTAATCATTGTTCCACGGTCAAAAAGCCTGAGAAAGATCAATTGCGACACCGACACCAACACCAAGTTGCAAGCAATCATCAATGAGTACTCTAAAGTGAACAACATTGATCCCAAGAGGGTGAAGATCTCTTTTCTTGAGGATTCGGATAGTTCGGAGACCAAAAAACCCAAGAGAAGAGGCTTGAAAAATGATCTCACTCTCAAGGCAAATGGACTCGATTTCTCCAAATCAGACACCCTAACCGTTTATGCCAAAGACGTTGGGCCCCAAATTGGATGGAGAACAGTGTACATTGTTGAGTATCTGGGACCTGTGATCATCCATTCGCTCTTTTACTACGCATTTTACAACCCGGATTTCAACAATTACACCCAAAAGGCCTCTTACATTCTCACTATGTTGCATTACCTCAAAAGAGAATACGAGACGACCTTCATCCATCTTTTCTCGGCAGATACAATGCCATTGAAGTATTTGTTCAGAAACTCGGGCCATTACTGGATTTTCAACGGGTTGTTCATTGCGTTCAGTGTTTACGCTCCTCAGGACAGATATTACACCGGAATTAGCAAGTATCTTTTCTACGTCGAGGACAGACCTCTTGAGGATCTGTACATTTTCGGCGCAATTTGGACTGTCTTTCAAGCTGCAAACATGTACTGTCATTACCTTCTGGCCAAACTGAGAAGTGACGGGTCCAGAGAACACAAGATTCCACGCGGATTTGCTTTCGAATGGGTCTCGTTCCCAAACTACTTCTTTGAAAGCTTGTGCTGGCTTGTTTTCGCCATCATGAACAACAATTGGTCCTCCTACTTGTTCTTTGTCATCGGAACAGGAACCATGATGACCTGGGCTAAACAGAAGCACAGGAAGTACAAGAAGGAGTTCGGTTCGGCCTATCCAGCCAAGAGAAAGGCCATGATTCCATACATTTTCTAAGCAAAACGGGGGAAAATTGCAGTCATTTCTGCGTTATTTTGGCTCTTTGAGAAGCAAATCTCTCCTTCTCTGCTTCTGTTGGAAATTCCACCTACGCAATACTGGTCTGTGGGGTCGAACACCCGGTTATATAGGGTGTTTTCGTCTCTATAAATATAACCTTGGGGGAATCATTGCACCGCCTCGTTTCGGAGTCGTTTTTGAATTCTAAATTTTTACACGATTTGTAATTTTTGAGGGGATATAAAAATGTTTTGTTTTCGTCTGCAGAGGGCTCATTCCATAAATAACTTGCCATAGCTATACATATTTTCAGGCTGAAAACCGGACCGTCCAGCCAGTAAGAGTGTCAATGTCTGATTCTGAGTCACTCAAACGGCCAGATGGGGTCCAACAACCCCTGCCGGCTCAGCCGCAGCCACAACTACCACAGACTCAGGGTCCTCCAGGCTCTCCTGTTTCGCTTGAGTTACCGTCAATGCCCGCTCCAAAGCCTCAGAGATCCTCGCGATCGATCCGATCCACGCCTCTTCCGCCTAGTCACACTCTGATTGGCCACCCGCATCTCACGGGCTCGGCTTTGCACCAACGCCAGTACGTGTTGCTGCGCGACAAGACGGGACACAACAACTCAAACACCAATCTTGGTGGCGGAATCACCAGCAGTGCAGCTTCTCCAAAGCTGGGCGCAAATTCGGTTTCTACGCAGTCTCCGAGCTCGGTTCTGACTCCCGGCAAGCCAAAACCGTATCTCCGCAAGGCTCCGTCCTCCAAGTACATCTTCAGTGTTGACGACGACGAAGACGAGGTCGAGGAGGATCTCAACAGAGAGTATCTGGAGGGATATTCGGACGCATTGAGGCACCGGTTCAAAAAATCCCTCATAGGCATCCAAAATGCGGACTCAAACGACCCCAAGACGAAGAAGTTACAAGAGTTGGAGTCAGAAATCGCGCATAACCTCATCAACGCCGCAAAAGAAATCAACAACCTGAGGGAAAGAGAATCCGACGCTATTCATAGCACCCACTCGCGGATTTCGTACGACGACGAACCCGAGGACTCGAGCGTTCAAGAAACCTTGGAGGAAGATCCAACTCTACGCGGTTTACCCCAGCAAATGTCCTTGGAGCCCGCAAATGACAGGCCAATTGGTGAAGAAGTTTCTGATACCGCATCGGTGGACTCGTCAGAAAGTTTCACTTTGAGGGGCAGACAGGATGCCATCAACGAGACACATCCATTTGGTATTCGTATCTGGAAGCCCGCTATTTATAAGAAGAACAGATCTGTGGAGATTGAGGCCGAAAATGATATCCATTCCACACCTCACTCGGCAAGAACGGTGGGCGCAAGTGTTGCATTTTTCAATCTCATTTGGAGTTGCTCGTTTGGTCTGCTGTTATTTGTTCTTTGCCTCTCAATGGGAGTTGCTACGTTACTATTTTGCGTCTTCACCGATCCTAAGAGGAACGATTCAATGAAATACGCCAAGTTGTACATGAATCTCGGGAGATATCTACTATTTCCCTTTGGCAAATTGATCCTGCTCAGATCCGAAAAGAATTATATTGGTGAAGATGCCAACGTTGGGAGTTCTCTGGCAGAGTTCAGAAGATGGAGAACACAAGAGGAGGGTCGTCTGTTTTACGCTGCTCCAAACTCCAAGAAAAGAAACCCCACAGAAACCACCCCATTGAATCCTGTCGCATCCCAACAGTATCTTGGCACGGCAGAGGGGAACACGACAAATCAGAATCCCGCCAAAGTTGATGATGAAGAAGAGGACGATGAAGATTCCACTTTTTACAAACAAAGGATGTTTGGGAGAGGCAAATGGAATATTGGAAGGGTTATGTTTTTTGTGCTCTTCTATCTCATTATTCAGCCAATCATGTTACTCATTGGATTCACCTTGTGGTTGTTGGTCTTCACGATCCCGATGGCTAAAGTGCTCTTCACCGTGTGCAAACACATCAAACGTCATCCTCTCGCTCTTTCTTTCAAAGTTGAACAAGACTATTATCAAACAAAGCTCAATTCAAGCACCAGCAACGAGTCTATTTTGATTTGCACCTACAGGTGCTTGGGATTCCATTACTATAAATACACAGTGGATGGAACCAACATCTTCTTCATTAACATGATCTTTCTTGTCGTGTTCACAATTTTCGACTTCTTTCTTCTCAAGGAGTATTTTGGATGGAACTCCATTCTTGTCAACCCATCTTTGATTTTCATATTGTGTCTCGTTTCCATTATTCCATTGGCATATTTCATTGGACAGGCGGTGGCATCCATTTCTGCGCAGACTTCCATGGGATTGGGTGCCGCGATCAATGCCTTCTTCTCAACGATTGTCGAAGTTTTCCTTTATTGCGTCGCCTTAGACCAGCATAAGGGCAAGCTCGTTGAAGGTTCGATGATTGGCTCCATTCTGGCTGCCGTTCTGTTACTTCCAGGAAGTTCCATGTGTGCTGGTGCTATCAAGAGAAAGACCCAACGTTACAATCCTGCGTCTGCTGGAGTTTCATCAACAATGCTCCTGTATGCGATTTTGGTTATGCTGTCGCCCACCATCTTGTACGAGATCTACGGCCAGTACGAGGTGCAATGTTTCGCGTGTGAAAGTACCAGTAGTGGTGATTTCGGAGGTGACTGCAAGAAGTGCCATCTTTTGCAGCCAAACTTGGCTGTTGACGAGCTCTACACCAAATATTTGCAGCCATACACCATTATTTGTGCCATCGGATTGTTTTTGGCGTACTGCATTGGTCTACTGTTTACTTTGAAGACCCATGCAGCATTGATTTGGTCTACTCCTGTGGTAGCCGAACGTGAGAAAAGACTTGAGTCGACACCGGCACCTGTTCCCTTCACTAGTCCCGAGACAAACAGCATCAAGTCTCTCAAGCTGGATGCTTCCAGTAACGCCCCGGGCGCGCCAAACACGGCAAACGCATCCAAAAAGACTCCACAACCCCCATTGAAGAAACTGTCCAGCAGAGCCTCAGTTTTGCATCTTGTTCCTGCACAGCAGAATCATCCAGTGGAGGAAGCAGGTGGTCACGACGCTCCAAATTGGTCACGTACAAAGTCTACCACCATTTTACTGGCTTCGACCTTACTTTACGCGATCATTGCAGAAATATTGGTTGATGTGGTTGATGACGTTTTAAGTTCCTTCCCAATTAACCCAAAGTTCCTGGGTTTGACCGTTTTTGCGCTTGTTCCAAACACTACTGAATTCGTCAACGCCATTTCGTTTGCAACGCACGGGAACGTGGCACTGTCGATGGAGATTGGTTCTGCATACGCATTACAAGTTTGTCTGCTTCAGATTCCAATAGTGACCTTATATTCGACGTTCAAAAATGCTGGCTTGATAACAGCAGACATCAACGGAATGTTCGCTCTGGTTTTCCCGAGATGGGACTTTATTGCCTCGCTAATTTCCGTCTACATGTTTACTTATGTCTATGCGGAAGGGAAGTCGAATTACTTCAAAGGTTCGATTCTCATACTGCTCTACATTTCTGTGTTGACTGGCTTCTACTTTTCGACGGTCATCGATGCAAATGGATTGAACAGAAGCGTCTAGGAAAATTTCTCACAATACCAAGTTGTCCGCTAGGTTCTCGAATCCTTTTCAGCACGAGACAAGGACTAACGAACATTTTACACATTTTACTCATTGAGATTTACTTGCGAAATCTACTTCTCTCACTCGTTCTTTTGAGGAAGTATCTGAGTCTATTATTATTCCGCTTACTTATATAATATCATACGTCAGTAGTACAATTAATTTGAGGTCTGTTCGAGAGCAGTCTCCAAAATCTTCAGTCCTTCGATGATGTCAGAGTCTTCAATGTTCAGAGCAGGAACAAATCTGATGACGTTTCCACCGGCAGTGATGATCAACAAACCAAGGTCTCTGGCAGCAGCAACAATTGGCGATGGGTCTTCCTTGAACTCAATTCCCAACAACAGACCGTCACCTCTGACTTCCTTGATTTGTTCTGGGAACTTCTCCTTCAATTCATTCAGTTTGACCTTGAACATTTCAGACTTCTTCTCGACTTGCTGCAGGAACTCTGGGTTGGAAACTTTGTCCAAGACGTAAAGTCCGATTCTGGCACCCAACGGGTTTCCTCCGTAAGTTGTTCCGTGATCACCAACCTTCAACTTGGACTCGACATTCTCAGTCACCATAGTGGCTCCAATAGGGAATCCGTTACCCAAAGCCTTGGCCATTGTGACAATATCAGGATGTGCCTGTTTTGGCAATTTGGAGTGAGCCCAAAGCTTACCAGATCTACCGAGACCGCACTGGATCTCGTCGTAGATGAGCAGAGCCTGGTTCTTCTCACAAAGCTCCTTCAATTTCACCAAAAATTCCGTGTTCATTGGACGAATACCACCCTCGCCTTGGATAGGCTCAATAATAACGGCACAAGTCTTTTCAGAAATCACTTTCTCCACCGACTTGATGTCGTTTGGTTTGGCAACCTTGACACCTGGGATGAGGGGAGAAAATGGCTTTTGGTATTTTGGATTTGGAGTCACAGACAGCGAGCCCATGGATCTACCATGGAAAGAGCTTTCAAAAGTCACAAATTCGGTCTTGTCGTCGGAAATCGACTTTCCGTACTTTCTGGCAAACTTCAAAGCGGCCTCGTTGGCCTCGGTACCAGAGTTAGCAATAAACACTCTGGAGGCGTCGTGCATTCCTCCAGATTCCACTGTCTTCAAAACGAGCTGCTTATTCAGTTCTCCGGTCCACTCGTTGTAGTACAAGTTGGAGCAGTGAACCAAACTGCTTGCTTGATCGTACATGATTTTAGCAATTTCTGGGTCGGCATGTCCCAATGCCGTGACGGCGATACCTGCGGTAAAATCAATGTACTTGTTCCCTTCAAGGTCCCACAAATGACAGCCCTTACCCTTGTTGAACACAATTGGCGGTCTGGAGTAGGTGGTGACCGTGTATGGGTCTGTAGATTCAACATAGGATGCCGATTCCGTCTGACTGCTCTTCACGGATGCGGCAGCAGAAAGAAGTCTCTTCTGGATGAAAGCCGAACAGGCTGTAGTTTTAACCACTGACTTGGACCACATAGTTTGTTTCTGCGGGCTCTGATGATAACTTTCGTGGGTCTTGTAATTCTTTGAGCAAGAATTTATATCTTCAAGTGACTAATTACTGATCAAAATTTTTCAAGCTATCAGAACGGTGAATATCTGTCCCAAAATGGTAATTTGACTTTTTTTTGCGCGCTCCGGGCAACTTGGAGGGGGAATGCAAAAAAGAAGGGAGCAGTCAGTAGGAACAACGTTAGAGGTCAGAATGAAGAGAAGGAAGTGAAACTGGCTGTTTACTCGGTAGATTGACTAGTAGAGTATGACAGTATATCCTGATTGTCTCACAACTTTGGTAAAAGAACTAGTCGTGGTTTCAAAGACATGACGAGAAAAGAGGGCAACAATTGACCAATTTGCTTGACTAGCGAATGAGTCCGACCTTCAGTACCCAAATGCTCAAATATCCGAAACATAAATGAAAGAGATCCGAGAATGCAGTCAGTTGCTCGTTTTCACATCATGACCACTCTTTTGTGACTCCTTCTGTCCGGTTAGTTTCTGTAATTCCTCAGAATTTCCCACTTTCTATTAACTCGGTACATGGGTTGAGGAGGGTAAAAAAACCAACACACACACACATAGACCGAAAACAATTATTTCACATGATCAAGTGCACGTGACACGACTTACTCGAAAAATTTTGTCTCAAAAAAAAAGTGCTGAAAAATCAACCGCATCAGAAGACAAAAGACAGTTTTCGTCAACGACAAAACCTGCACCATGTCATCTACCAAAGTGTTCAACTTGACTGCCCAGGAGGCATTCAAGAAGCTTCCACAGAAGCTGCAAAACTTTTTCACAAGATATCCGCCAGCTCCGTTCAGACAATACGCTTCGACTCAGACACTTACCACCGCTCCAGATGCCAATCCATTCATTCCCAACAAGCACCCGGTCACAGGCAGAGTGCACGACCCGATCTACTCTCTGAGAAGACAGACTGACCTGTACAAGCTGGCGTTTAAGTTCGGAATCGCCGATCTAATGCCTACCTTGCAAAACAACAAGAAGGTGTACCAGGAGAAATACGACACCAAGCCTACTTTGAAGGGTGTCTTGCGTCCTAAGGGTCACAAGTGGGAGAGAACATACGAGGAGAGACAGCAGAAGATTGCAGACGCCCTTGCAAATGCCGACAACGTTCTCATCGAGGCCAGAGGTACGAAGTACAGAAAGAGACTCGAGAGAAGAAAAGACGAGAAGAAGACGTGGTACTAAGCGGAAATATACTGTATATATGGCGATGGAACATCGTATGAAATTAAAATTGACGATTTTGCAAGACCGTTTGGCGTAAGACTGACTGCATAACAACATTTAAAGCTCTCAAAGTGGTGTTTGTTTCTCGTTCTATGGACAGGAATATACGCTATTTACTGCTCTCGTTACTGCTTACCAGTCTGCTCGGACTGTTCGGCCTCCTCGAGCTCTTTGTATAGATCGTCTTCATCGAAAGCCTCCTCGATTGCCGCGTCTTCAACGCTGCCGGAGCCAACGGAATTGCTGCTGCTCTTGGCCAGTGCAACCTGAGTTAAAGCAATGGCATCAGCCTTCCATTTCTCAAGAACCTCCATCTCTTTGTCGAATCCAAACTCCACAAACGACTTTCCGTAGACAGCTCCAAACATATCGCTCTCTTCTTTCGAAACGTTCATCTCGGTTTCTTCCTGAATCTTCAACCTGTAATATTCGTATTTGGCTTGCTCGTATGCATCAATCAACTGTGATTCCTCTGTTTTCATGAGATAAAGTGTTCTCTGAACAACGCTTTCTCCATCAAGCTTCTTCGACAGCTGTTTCATCGTGGACCAATCTTGGCTTGACGTGTCAATCTGATGTTCGTTTTCAATAAGCGATTTTGGGTCTGCGAGCTCCCATGGATGCTGCTTGTAGAAAAGGTTTCTGATTTCGTCTTCGATGAACCGCAATTTCTGTGGCTTCAGAAGATCGCCTTTCAAAGACGTAGGCTTCAATCTAGTCTTGTAGAACCCGTGTAAATTGCTGTCACCCAAACTAGCCTCTTTCGACTTAATTTGCTGCAAGGTCTCGGGTCTCACCTCCTTCTGGAAGATCGGTTTTGGAGGGTGGTAGGCTACCACCTTGTACCACGATGGCTGTTTCGACACCAGACCTGACTTGAGGTAATCCGATGTTCTCTTCAGCACCTCGTGTGCACCCTTGTTGGTATTCATGATGCGAGAGGAAAAGTGATTGAAAAAAGATGGAAGTCTGAACGTGCACCAGAGATGTCTGATTCAACGATGTCTTGAATGGTGTTGAATTTTACAAAATTTTTCAGTATCCAAACTTCCGAGCTTCAAGATTACCTAATGTCTTAGCTCATAGAGTTAGATAATTTTTTTTTTTTTTCGTCGTGCGAGCTCTGAAAATTTTTTTGAAATTTATTTTTTCTAAAAGCTGATTTTTTTTTACAGGCTTTAGATATCTTAGACCTTCTTTTCATCCCATCTCTATACCCGCAACATGTCCCTTTTAGAGCAACAGTTGTCTGCCATTGCGCAGCAAAATCAGACGGTTGTTCTGGATAGAAAGAAGCGGTCGAAGTTGCATTCTGTGTCGTTCCTGTATGATGCATCAGATGCTGCCAGTCAGGACTTCGACTCGATCTACACCGAGGCTTTCGAGGCCCTTGAGCGACTCGAACAGCTAGACAAGCGATTTGGAAAGTTCAAGCTGTCTGTTTTCAGCGAGACGTCCATTAACATCGATAGACAAGTGCAATCCAAGGAGCAGAATGAGAATCTTGACAAGACCATCAATGCGTTCCTGGTTCTTGTAGCTCCCTACTGGCACCTGGCGATCTCGATTCGCGCTGCCGAGTGGTTGTTGAGGAGATTCCAGATGAACTACCACAATGCAGAACAATTACTCCTCTCGACGCTGCCATACCATGACCAGCCCGTTTTCGAGAGAGTTTTGTACGTGATCCCAAAGATGCCTGCTATATTCCAATGGCTTAACGGCTTTAAAAAGGCAAACAACAGATTACCATCTAGAAACAGTGTTATCAAGGCATTCACAGATGTTGAGTTTTTCGATCTTTATTCCAAGTTTTTGACTGAAAAATTACAGCATCACAATCACTATAGAAAAGAGCTTGTCTTTTTCATTTCGGTTACCATTTCCACTCTTGCTGCTATGTCTGGAGACAGCTCAGCCAGATTAGCCGATCTTGTTCCGATCGTTTTGACTGTCTCGGGATCGCTTGTCGCAGCCCAGGATCAGGAATGTAAAGTCACCGCCTACACCATCTTGGCCGTGCTTTCGTCTGCTGTTCCTTTGTCGAGAGACGTTCTTCTTGCGTCCATCGAGACGATTTTGATCCATACCGATTTTTCAGTCGACAAGGCAAGGACTCAGGCTTTTGCTGCAGTTCTAAAGCTATACCAGGCCATTCAAACAGGCTCTTTGGAACCTCTTCCAGAGAACATTTTCAAGAGATTACCAGCTGGTTTGCTTTCTGGCGATTCTGAGCTCACCGAAGTTCTGTTGGCATCCAACAGCAACGGAAATTTTGTTTGCAGTTACGTCAAGACCATAGTTGCCAACGGTTCTGAGGTTACTCCAGACACAATGAAACTTTTGCAAGAGGATATCAAGCTGTCCAAGAGACACCTTTCGGAGATAGTCGAGGAAGTTTTGCAGAAGTTGGGAGAAAAGAGCGTTGCAGACTCGTCGGTGTTCACTTCTCTTTTGAAGTACGTTCACAGCATCGACTCCGTACTGTTTGAAAGTGTTTTAGCTGAGAAAAATTTCTCGCTAGACAGACTTGAGATGCTCTTGCAGACTACTTTTGGTGAGGAGAGAGGGGACGAAGATCTACAAGAAGAAGCAGAAGAAGCCACAGAATTGCAAATGGAGGACGAGAACATGGAAAATGATCAAGACCTCAAGACTTTGTTTGCAGAGTCCAAATCAACAGAACCTTCATTCCTTGTCTCCACTGAGTCAGTTGATGCATCTTTCCACAAACTCCTGACCGTTTATCTTCGTTCCATGGAGCTTTCTGCCACCAACACCTTTTTGGACGTGTGTTTTGTCGACACACCATCCGCAATTTCGTTCCTTCTCCGAGTGGCTACCTCTTCAAAGACTCCTCTCAAAGGAAGAACTTACGCTTTGAAACTGCTTGGGGCTAGAATCGAGTCTCTTGACAAGAACTTCCACGTTTACACAATTCTCCCTGTTTTAACGACACTTCTTGTCAGTGCCAACCGTTCTATTAGAGCTAATACGTGTTCCGTTCTGCGGATCATGGCTGAAAGACCTACTGGCGCGAAGGAGTTACTTCTTCCCGAGATTTACGGCCCAGAACTATCCTCCAAGATCGCCGTTCTTTCTCCAAAAGATGGTCTGTTGCTGCTGAATAAACTTTCGGAGGGATCGAGCAGTTTGGTGGTGGACAACGAGCGATTCTTGTCGTTGTTCCAAGCAATTGTCGCCGACAAAAAGTTGGGCAAAATTGTCCTGGCTTTCTTTGCTTCCCACGCCACAACTGTTTCTATCCCGGCAATCAAAATGAACATCATGGCTGTCGTTACAGCAGGCTCACAGGACCTCAAGAGCGCCGCCCTTCCATCGCAGGTGTTTGCTGAGTTCCTGGATTCCTACTTGGAAAAAAGAGCTTATTGGGAGGAGAAATGCGAGCAGACTGATTGCAACTTTGCCGATTTCGAAGCCAAAACCGTGGGTTTGATCTCGGAGAAGGAAAAGAACGAGGGCGCCATCAAGTTCTTGGAGTCTGCTTTGAACTCTCCGTTTGAGTCGCTTTCTTCGCTTGCGGTGAAAAAGATTATTCAAGTTCTCCCAACACTCAAGTTCGACTACCAGATCCGTCTCGTCAAGACCATCGTCGATGGCGGCCTCAACGACGAGCCTGTTCATTACGATGCCGTTGAATTGTTGGAGTCTTTGGATTTGACCACGGAGATCTTCGTCAGTCTTCTTGCGGAATCAACTCTGTCGTCCTCGACATCCTCTTCGGGGAACCCTCCAAAGAGAAGACGCAGATCGTCGGCCTCTGCTAGACAGGCTCTCAAGGAGCAGGAGGTTTCGTTTATCGCGTCTACTCACCTCAAGAAAATCACCATGTTGTTGGACGTTTTGGACAAGGAGTCGGCCAAGTCTGAGTTCAAGCCTTCGTTTGATCTGCTCAAACTTTTGTTCGACATTTTGGACGACTTGGAGACCCTTGGTTCAGACGGTAAACTGCCGGTTCTCTACTCCGAGGAAACTTTATCGTCGTGCATGAAAAACGTTATTGACGCACTCACCGACGCGCCGATCGACGCAAAGCAGAAATACCTCTCGTCCAACAGAGCCGACGTGGTTGTCTCTGCCATTCGGTCGTCCAACTCGCCACAGGTCCAGAACAAACTGCTTTTGGTGGTGGCTGCACTGGCTTCGTTGTCGCCGGAACTTGTTCTCCACTCGGTCATGCCGATCTTCACATTCATGGGAGCCCACACCATCCGTCAGGACGACGAGTTCTCTGCTCATGTGGTGGAACAGACCATCTCGTGTGTGGTTCCTGCTTTAGCCAGAGCCACACAATCGGGAATTGTTGAGGAAGTGGAGTTCTTGCTTGCCTCGTTTGTGTCTGCGTTCCAACACATTCCTCGCCACAGAAGGGTCCGTCTCTTCACGTCGCTGGCCAGAACCCTTGGATCGCAGTTCTCGATCCATCTAATTCTGTTCCTGTGTGGCCAGCAGTATGCTGCTGCCTATGCAAAACACAAGATGGGCGATTGTTCTGCTCTGGCGGACTTCTCGGCCGCCTTTCTGCAAAACTTTCCCGCAGAAGAGCAACTTATGGCTGTCCAGAAATACCTGGAGCTCTGGAAAAACGTGCCCGACGAAGTTTTGGACAAGAACTCATCACAGTTCTCTGACCTCTCGTCGAGAGTCATCTTCGGTCCGTCCGTTGTGGCTCTTTCCCGCGCAGAACTCTTTGATCTTCGCAAGGGTTTGATCTCGTTCTTGCGTCACGCTGTTTCGGACTCGAAGAGCTCCACCGGTGTTCCACGACTGCGTCTCAAAATCTCGTCGCTGCTTCTTCAGCACGGCGACTCGACAGAGCTTCTCACCGCGTTTGGTTCGGTTTTCCACAGTCTTCTGGACATCATCGACTCGTATCACAACGAGGAAGAGATTTTGAGCAAGTTCTACAAACTTCTTGGCGACGTTTTGAGTCTGCTACCAATCGAACATTTTGTCAAATCTGTGGCTGGTATCTTGGTTTCCGACTCCGCCTCATTGCGCACCATGCGCCACATCACCTCTTTGGCCGCGCTCAAGTTCGACTCCGAGCATGTCGAGGATCCAAACGCCCATGCTGGTGTTTCGGAGCTGGTTCCGTTGCTTCTCAACAACGTTTCTGCCCAAAAAGACGTTGCTCTCTCGCAGGCGTCGCTCGACACCATTTCGTCTCTTTTCCAGAGATTTGGTAGCAACGTCGAGCCTGCTCTGTACCTCAACACCTTGGCCGTGGCCACCGACAAGACTGGCCTGTTGAGCGAGTCATCGCCAGAGTTGGTGATTTCCTCCATCAACTGTATCACGAGCGTCGTCTCCGTGGTGGGCGTGAAGATGATTGGCTACTTCCCAAAGATTGTGCCTCCATTGTTCACCATCTTTGAGAAAACCAAGAACGACGATTCCGAGTCGGCAAAACTCGTGCAAATCTCGATCCTCGTTCTCTTCAGCAGTTTGGTGAGAAAGATCCCGTCCTTCTTGACTCCAAACATCCACGACATACTGAAGCTCGTGTTCGATGCACAGAACGTTTCCATCAGAACGTCGGTTCTCAGCGTCATTGTCGAGTACGTGGACCTGAAAATTTGTCTGGACTGTCTCTGCGGTCTCTGGAGTTACGTCAGCAAGCTCGATGTCGCTTCGATCGGTCTGTATCTGTCGGGAATGGAGCTTGTGATACAGAACATTGACAAGAAGACGGCAGTTTCGCAGGCAAACGTCTTTGTCAGCTACTTGCTGCTGGCTTTGGAGTTCCGTGCAATTGCATCTTTCGACTCAAACACAGTCAACAGAGTCGAGTCGTCTGTTCACAAATGTGCTATCCAGTACGTGATGAAGCTCAACGACAAGTCGTTCAGACCTCTTTTCGCGTCGATCGTCCGCTGGGCTTTCGACGGCGAGGGAGTCGCAACGTCGATCGACTCGGTCGCAAGACTGACCTCCTTCTTCAAGTTCTTCAACAGACTTCAGGAGAGTCTCCGTTCGATCATCACCTCGTATTACTCCTATCTGTTGGACTCTACAGAGGCTCTTTTGAGGAAACTGGGCTCGGGAGAAATCCCAGACGTTTCGCTCAAGAGATTGGTGCTCATCTCGCTGGCATCGTCGTTCAAGTACGATCAGGACGAATACTGGCTCTCCAACACGAGATTCACGCCAATCTCGACTGTTCTTTGCGAGCAGTTTGCCACGATCGAAGACGGACTTGGAAAGTACCTTGTCAAGGCTGTCACCGCGTTGGTCCAGGACACCTGTTCGTCTGACGAACACAATAAGGCAATCAACCAGCTCCTTTTGACTCACATGAAGGCCTCCTGCAAGCCTAGAGAGAAGTTCTGGGCAATCAGAACTCTCAAGACAATCTACAAGAAGGTCGGCGAGAGCTGGCTCAGTCTTCTTCCACAGCTTGTTCCGATCATTGCGGAGCTTCTGGAGGACGACGACGAGGATGTTGAGATGGAGGTGAGAGTTGGACTGGTGAAGGTGTTAGAGGAAGTGATGGGTGAACCTCTTGACAGATATCTTGAGTAAAGAGACTTCATGAGCAAGTGAGGATCTTGTTTTTTCCAAGCAGTTTAGCAGACTAAAATAGATTACGTCGATTTGTATGAATCAATTCCGTTCACGGACATGCCGTTGTACGTCGCTGAGTGACAGCATCTCTTCTGGTGGCTGGCTACCATTTTGAAGAAGCACGATCGATTATTTGTATTTTTTGAGTTTCGCACGACGTGGAATTTCTAGGTGATTTCGAGTTTAATGTTTTTTTTTTTTTGGCTCAATTAAGAATGACGTTGTACGTAGTCAATAGTCCAATAAAGACACGTTGAGTGAAGACCCCCCTGCGCCACCATTTGCGAGAAACATTGCCGTTCACAATCAATCGAAGCTTTTTGAACTAATTGACAGCCAAAAAGCTCGTTTTACCGCACATCAATCCGAACTAGGTGGCAGAGTCAAATTTAGCTCAAGCTCACACAATGCCCAAGAAACAACTCGAGGGACTGGGTTTGCACTCAAAAAACTCCCCGTTACTGCCCCTGACACATGATGACATACTCGGCCCAAATGGCGCACAGCCCGATGATCTGGTGAGCGTAGCCAACTCTTTGCAGTCCTCGTCGACAACGCTGTCATCATTCGCCAAGAAGCAACAACACAAACTCAAGATCAAGAATCTGAAAAAACAAATGGACTCTCATTTCACTGTTCCAAGATACTTCAAGCGGCTTGTGAACGTGAAATCGCTTGACTTCGAGACCGCACTTTGGGAGATGCTCAATCTAATAGTGCAGCCCAAACGTGTTTACAAATCGCTATACTACCAGAAACAAACCAAAAACAAGTGGTCCCGTGATGACCCTAGTTTTGTGATAATTCTGAGTTTTTTTCTGATAGTCAGTGCAATTTGCTGGGGATTGACCTATTCGACAAACGTGGTTATCATCTTCAAACTCATACTGTACATGGTGATTGTGGATTTCCTGCTTGTGGGACTGGTGATCGCCAGTATAGGATGGGTTTTGGCCAACAATTTCTTCTTGCAACCAGGAAGCAACTCGCTGACGCCCGCCTATTCGAACAGAATCCTGCGGTTTCTGTTGCCTGCAGATTCGATGTTGGAATGGGCATATTGTTTTGACATCCACTGCAACTCGTATTTGATAATCTGGCTCTGCCTGTATTTGATACAGTTCTTCCTGCTTCCTCTTTTGAGAATGAACAACTGGTTTTCCACGCTGATCGGAAACACACTTTATTTTGCATCGACAAGTTATTACTTCATCATCACATTCTACGGCTACAACGCCCTTCCGTTCTTGCAAAGAACAGAGTTCTTACTTGTTCCGATTCCTATTTTTATTGTTTGCTGGTTGGTGCTGTCGGTGACGGGAGTGAACGTGGCAAACTACATGTCGAATGCGTATTTCAACTGAGAAGTGATGGACGTGAATCCGCCCGAGAACAACGAACGAGCTCGGGAAACCGACTTCTCTCATGTCACAGCTCACTCCGTTATCTGCTCGAGTGGACGGTCCTTTTGCCGGACTTTGTGCGTCCAATTCATCCTGTATAGTCATAGATCAATCATGAAAAACGTTGTGATTATCGGTGTAGAGATGTGTGAAAAATGCCCAAGAAAAAAAATAAACATCTTGATAAATTTGATATGCACTATTTATTTTCTTGATTCTCACAGTTAAGAAACGGTTTGCCAACAAGCTACTGCTATCTTCCATACCATGTCCGCAAACCCCGGAAACAGGCTCCAAGCATGGAATCCAACGCCCCCTGATAGAGGATCTTTCCCGCTAGATCACTACGGCGACTGTACGGAACAAATGCAGAAATACCTCAAATGCTTGAAGCTGGTTCGCAATGAAAACGCTCCAAACTGCCGTCTTCTAGCAAAAGAATATCTGGGATGCCGCATGGAGAATGAGCTGATGGACCGTGTTGATTGGAAGGAGCTCGGACTGCCTGAAGACAAGGTTAAGGTGGACCAGACGGCGAAAGTGGAGACGGCCACCAAGACGGAATAAGCCTGTGTTGAGCGAAGGTGTGACCTGTAAATAGATGGACTAAAAACCCAATTGTAAAGCATGGGATCGGGTAATAGGGGAATAAAAATTTGAAAATCTGAACCGAAAGGTAGACGAGGACGCTAGGAAAAAGGAGCCTGTTTAAGCTCAATTCCACTTGAAAAATCACAGCACATTATCTGTGGTCTTCGCTTGAGCCCAAGATCCAAGTAATTCCAACATATAATACATTCTCTCACTAATATATATAGAAAAAAGAATTCGTACATACTAAAACCAACAGCACAAATCAGAAGAAAAGCAAAGATCGTGATGCAAGCGACGTTCACTTCTATTGTCCCGAGCCAGCATTCTTAGCCTCCAACTCTATGATTCTACCTTCCAGCGAGTTCACCTTTGCCTCCAAGATCGCTATAGTTCCGTACAGCTCTGCCAAGGTGGTGTCGCCAGATGCTCCGTTCAACGCTTGTCCTGAGCCGGCGTAACCGGACAAAGACTGAGAGTGGTAGCCAGGGGAGTTGAGATAGTTTGTGCCTGCAGTATTCATCGAGATTTGCTGGGATTGCGGTTGTGCGGGCTGCTGAGTCGATCTGGATCTCGACTGTCTTTGCTGGGTCTGTATAGCGGCCTGTTGCACGTAGTAGTTTGACACAGCCGAAGCAACAGCAGCGGCAGCGGCTGCCTCTGCATTTGTGGCCTCTTTGGACTTTTTGGATTGCGGACCGGTCATCTTCTGGCCGTCGTAGGACTTTCTCTTTCCCGGAGACAGCGGCGCCGAAGTTGGAGCGAGCGAGGAAGGGACCGGAGACACGGATGGGTCGATCGTGGAGCCGCTGGAGGCAGCCGAACAGCCGGACGAAGAGTTAACGTGCCTGAGGAGAGCGTCTGCTCTGGCAAATCGTTTCTCACACTTGTCGCAGCGGAATGGCTTTTCTCCCGTGTGTAGTTTTTCGTGTCTCTTCAAGTCATGTTGGCGTCTGAACTTGTTACTGCATTGTGTGCATTCGTACGGTTTTTCGTCCGTGTGGATCAGCATATGGGACTTGAGGTTGTGTTTTCTAGTGAAAGCGTGGTGACATTGGTTGCATTGGTACTTTTTTTCCTCGTTGAGACCGCTTTTGTCATTTTCGTCATCCTCATCGTCGTCGTCTTCGTCGGAATTTGTGCTGTGTTGCTGGAGAGAAGGCGACACCGATCCTCTCTCACCAGCCTCGTGCTTGGCGGAGCCGGTCGAGGCAGCAGAAGAGTGCGATGTACCGTTTTGTCCATCCGGAGCCGAGACCGCGCCCCCCTGCTGGTTCATAAGACTCGAGTCGATGTTCGAGAGCATTGTGAGCGACTGCGACATGACAACCCTGAATTAAAATAATCTTCCTGTGGTTACTACGCCCTGGATAAATATAAACAACAAAGAAAATTCATACTGAGATGTGGCAAATGGGCCTGGTATTGACCCAATCTACCAACAAAAAAAAATTGCGGCTCTCGCGCAAGCGGTGGCTGAGCAAAAAAACAAAAACATGCGGGCTCGAAAGCGGTCGATAGCGTCGATCGACGCGTCATGTGGGACTAGAACCTAATTTTTTTTTTCTTCTATGGTTGCTCGATTACCCGTGCGAACGGATGCGCGAAAGGAAGCCGCAGCGGATGCACTGGATGCAATGGATGTTTCATAGCGTGTCTATCTTTTTGTTCGGTATCTGGATGACACACAGAGACAGGAGTTGACGGGGAAGGTCCAGCAAGTGGTGGACTGACACGTTGTCGTGTTTTGGGAGATCCTGCGTGTTTCTGGACAGTTTTAGACGATTTTATTGGTGGGTTGGTGTCCTTTTCTGCTGCCATTGGCTGGCTCGCCCCGCATTCTTATCACCATGTGGCGGAGAGCAATCCAAACATCCGCCGCGCACACGGAAATTTTCGGGGGGGCAGGATTCTGGGAGTCCCGTACACGGGCTGCGCGCGCAGCCCGCGTGAGCCCGCGTGCGCGCGCACGCGCGGCCTGTCGCAGGTTTACTCTGTGGGGCCCCGGTTACGCGGCTCTGCCGGCGGGCGGCGGGGCTTGCCTGACGTAACAATTAATTAAAGTTCTGTAGAGCAGGATTAATTAAAAAAAAAAGGGTTGTCTTTTAAATAGCTTGTGGGAACCACTTCTGTCCTTTTTCATCATCATCTACCTCTTTGATCATTACGATACGCTTTGAAATTCGGTGCTCAGCTGTATCGACGCACGCGGTTCCTTATCGGAGATACAACCCTTGTCTCCCTGCTCCTTTAGTGGGACCTTTCAGACCTCTTCAGGAACCCTTTGGTGGCGTTATACCATGCTAACAGCCAACAATTTCAAGAGAAAAAGACCGAGACTCTCCTCGTCGGCCCAGATGGCTACCTCGCCTTCCACTGCCGCTAATGACTCGGTGTTCCGCAAGAAACAACAGCAGTTTTCCACCAATTCGGAGGGCACATATTCTGTGTCCTCGTCCTACGGAGGAGCTGCCGAGGTGATAAATCTCGATTCTGACGCTGATGATTACATTTTCCGCGATGACAACATGCCGGTGACGTCAGACGAGTATTTTGCCTACGACGACATGAGCCGCGACTACACTGAGGAGGAGGACGACTTCATGGTTGACAACGGAGTCCGGCTTCGATCGTCATTTTCCTCTTACTACAACACCAACAACCTCAACATGGCGAGTTTGCGTCTGACAAGCTCGAATCCTGCAACTTCAGGGTCTCAGACGGAACCCACGCTTGTCAACAGGTTCCACAAGAAGAGAACGAAGTCTCTGCCGCAACTTTCCTACTCGAAAGTGATCTATAGGCCAAACTTCGACAAGGATTCTGTTCTTGAGAAAATTGGGGACGTGAAAACTACGTTAATTCAGCATCAGTTTACGAATTATACGTACGGGTCGCCCAAAACGTTGAACCGCAAGTTCTCGTTCAACTCGGACCTCCCGCCAAACTATTCGAATAGCAGCATTCTTCACAGCAGCAATTCCTCCAGAGACTCATATGAGTCGGCAAATACCTCGGTAACACTGATCGAAGAGGCTCCATGTGATGACAAGGATGGTCATTACATCATTGAGCCTGGTGCGAGCTTCGCAAATGACCGGTTCCAAATACAATCTCTGTTGGGACAGGGAACTTTTGGAAAAGTGATAAAGGCCTATGATAGATACAACAATTGTGCGGTGGCAATCAAAATCATCAGATCGATACCAAAATATAGAGAGGCGTCGAAAATTGAGCTCCGGGTGCTGACCATGCTCAAAAAACACGACCCTGAAAACGTGAATCAGTGCATACATTTGAGAGAATGCTTTGATTACAGAGGCCACATCTGCATAGTGACTGACATCCTCAAAATCTCGTTATACGATTTTTTGGATAAGAATCACTTTCAGCCTTTTCCTGGGTCTCATGTTCAGGCCATCGCAAAACAGCTGTTGAGATCGGTAGCGTTTTTGCATGATTTGAACCTCATTCACACAGACCTGAAGCCGGAAAACATTTTGTTGAGAGACGATTCGTACAAGAAGAGACCGTTTCAGAAACCAAATAGCCCGGGCGCAAAAGGATTCAGGAATATTTTGAACGACCCGAAAATCTACACGATTGATTTTGGTTCGGCCATCTTTGACGATGAATACCACTCTTCAGTTGTTTCCACCCGTCATTATAGAGCTCCTGAGATTATTCTTGGGATTGGGTGGTCTTTTCCCTGCGATATGTGGTCTGTTGGATGCATCTTGGTTGAATTGGTCACCGGGGATGCTCTTTTCAAAACACACGAGAATGCTCAGCATCTGGCGATGATGGAACAAGTTTTATGTGAGCCAATCGATTTGAAACTTGTCAGAAAATGCTTCAATCAGTTTTACCACAGTTCTTCGTCGCGTCGTCGGTCATCTGGATCGAACTCGGCAAACAGCTCGGATTGCATTGCAAACTCTTTCTCGAAAACGACGGGGAAGCTGCTGTTCCCGGGACCGAAGACCCCTATAAAGCTGATTGATGAGGTTGAGAGGATGTCCTCGTTGGCAGGCCTGATTGGAAGTAAAGTTGGGTATCCTTTCGATATGAAGCTTTCCTTGAAGGAATCGCTTGTCAAGTTCAAGATACCCAAGAAGGAGTACGATGATTACGAATTTTGGTTTTGGTTCATCGATTTGGTCAAGAAACTGTTTGTTTTCGATCCAGACCGCAGATTAAAAGCCCTCGAGGCTCTGGATCACAAATGGTTTGACCATGGAATATTTGACGACGGGACTTCGTTATAAACGTGAGCGTTGTGGGTTTTTTAGTGGATTTTTGTCGCTTGATTTATTTTGGATTTTTCTTATGAGTTGCTTTCGTGTGCTCAAATCTGAGCGTCGTTGCTTTTAAGTTGGTTTTGGTTTTTTTTTACAATGGGATATAATTGGAGTTTTTGTTTCGTACAACAAAAGGTTTACATACAAAATGGTGTCGAAATACACCGGTTACGATTCACAACAACAGTGGTTAGTCATCGTAAATGGGATCGTCTTCTTCGTCATAATCGTCATCATCATCATCGTCGTAATCGTCTTCATCTTGCGGTGCCACTGCCTCATCTTCATCAAGCAGTTCGTCTGGCGACTCCTGAGCTAGAATTGGGGTCTGCTCGCGAGGATCATCTTGCTTGTTATCCCCAAGTCTCTGCTCTGAATGATCCGAATTTGCGTCCATGTAGTATGACTATTGACTATCTTCAAACCAGTAATGGGCAATGAAAGAGGAAAATTAGGTGAAAGAATGGTGGAGAAAGCTATTTTCACCTACAATAAATAGGATCTTGCGCTTCTTTGCTAAATAAATGATTAATTATGCATCTTGCTCGATCACGTGATTTATTGATATCGAATTTTTCAAATTGTCGATACGATAAATTTTCTCTCCGATAAGAGAGGTCTCTTTTGGAACAGATAGAACGCCAGTATCCGTTGAACAATGTCACACCAAACAATTGCCGCGTTCAACTTTTTCAAAGGCCATCCGTCGACGGATTTATTGCCTAACAGGCAGATTCTTGAGGCCTCGACCAAAATCCTCAAGAAATTCGACAACACTGAGGCAGAATACGATGGACTCCACAACAGACATCCCCTCACATACGGTCCAGACTTGGGTAATCTGGACGTTAGAGAGCTGATAACCGAATGGAATCAGCGGAATTTCTCACTTCCATCCACGGCAGACCCGGGATGCATCAACTTGACCTCAGGTGCCTCATACGGTATAATGAACATTCTCGCCCAATTTACGTCGCCCCACAACTTCCTTACGAGACGGGCTTTTCTTGTGAGTCCTACGTACTTTCTGATCAATGCGGCATTTATTGACGCCGGTTTCGGAGACAAGCTCTCGGCAATTGAGGAATCATCTGACGGACAGATTGACTTTGAAACTCTCGAGGCCAAACTGAAATATTTCGACTCAATCGAGCCGATCAAAGAAAATATCACCAAAGAGGATATAAAACATATCTATGACCCAGATAGACCAATGAGAAAGATCTACAGATATGTGATCTATCTAGTTCCAACGTTCTCGAACCCTAGAGGTGGAACTTTGTCCGTTTCCAACAGACTCAGATTGCTTGAACTGGCCAGGAAATACAACATCTTGATCATTTGTGACGATGTTTACGATCTTCTGATTTTTGGCGATGAGCAGCCAAAACCTGTAAAGAGAATTGTCTACCTAGACAGAGAGACTTTACCAGAGGGGGAGGAGTTTGGAAACACCATTTCTAATGCCACGTTCTCCAAGATTCTAGGCCCTGGTCTGAGAGTTGGTTTCCAAGAAACCCCTACACCGGCACTTTCGTATCATCTTTCACAGGGTGGTGCACACAAATCTGGCGGTACTCCAGGTCATTTCAACACGGTTATTGTGGGTGAAATGCTTAAAAGCGGCGAGATTGACCGGATAATCGAGAATCTGAAGAAAGTTTACACTAAGAGAGCCAAAGTTCTGGTTGAGGCACTGCACAAATATCTTCCAGCCGGAACCGAGATTGGTTCTTTGGAGGGAGGGTACTTTGTTTGGGTTACCTTACCGGAAGGATACGACGCCGAAGAGGTGGCCAAGAAGTGCAAGGAAAAGGGCGTCATTCTCGCGACGGGAGACAATTTCGAGGTGACGGGAGATAAGCTGGACTGGGGAAAGAGGGGAGTGAGGCTAAGTGTGAGTCATCTGGAAGAAACAGAGCTGGAAGAAGGTGTTCGAATTTGGGGAGAACTCATGAAATGAGTAGCATTGGAACACCTTCCGAGTTTGAATGGCTTATGGATGGGTCTCAAATCATTTTAAGCTCCAGAATTTAAACTATCTTTGGAATTTACCCCACAAATTTCCTAATCTTAACAAAGTTTTTTAGACCTGAAAAAAATATTTTTCACCCAATATGAAAAAACTCCATCCATGCGGTTTTGGACGTATTTTTCAGAAAGTAGTTATACAGATTTGAGTTATACAACTGTTTATTCGAAATAGCGTTCGACAGCCCTCACATAATCTTTTGTGTTCTCATTGAGGTCCAGCACAGGACCGTCTGTCCAAATTAAAGAGTGGCCGATCTCCTTGAAAATCTCTTCGAGTGGCTCGAACAACCTCGTGTTGTCCAAATCAAAATCTGAATTATAAATCCTGCCTCTCTCGTTTATCTTTTTTCTCAGACTGTCCGGAACCATTTTGTTTGCCTTGAGATAGAAGAATCTGGCCAACAAACCCCAATTTTCGCTGTTTTCCAGCTTCTGCGTAGCCAGAGAGCCCAAGATCATCGCGTATATGTTGGACTGGTCCGAAATACCGTAGATTGTGCACAAGTAATTTGTCATGGAGTAGGCAGAATAGAGCTCGTTTTTTCTGAGAAAATAAGAAACAAAGCTCTTGATTGTCTTGGTATTTGGTTTGAAACCGGTTCCGATTTTCTTCTCCATGAACTTCCAGGCGTCTTCATACCGGTTTTCAACAAGAAAACACTCAATGAGGCTGTTCTGAACTGCAGTTCCGTCGTTGATGTTATTGACCCTGAGAAACTCCATTATATCTTCTATCGCTTCGCCATTTTCGTGTTTCTTTGCCACAATCACGTTGTTGATGTCACCCAAAGGGACATCTTTACATAGCATTTCCTCTAGTAAAACCTCGTGCTGGCGTTTTAAATTGGAATAGAAAATAAATAGAGTGCTAAGATTCAACCTCTGGTCAATCAGCTTCATGTTGAACAGTTCGGTTTTGATCTTTTCGATATTTGTCATCAATTGTTCGTTTTTGAAAAGAACCTGGAAAAGCAAGTTGAATGTCGTTGTGTCCGGCCGTTTTTCAAGAGTCTCCATATGGTAACGCACGGAAAATGCCTTGACAAAATTTCGTTTTCTTACGTAATACTCTATGATGTCGTTGTAGGATTGGACCGCAAGAAGGTTGGTGGAAATCAGGTCGTCAAGCGTGTCGGCAACGTATTTCTCAGTTTCTGGCATGTACTGGTAGCTGAAATTTGTGAGGTCTTTCACGTGTTGATTCACACTGTCTTCGTCGAGCAACGGAGGAGGTGAAGGCGGAAGTGTAGCGAGAGGCTTTGATTTGCGGAGATTGAGAAAGAGAGAGTCGTGTTGAGGGGCGGCGGGAATCATCTCAATAAGTGACAGAACAAGCTCTGTTTCGTCTTTGAGACGGTGGACTGTTTGACGAGTTCGGACGGGTCTAGATGTGTTGTAGATAGAGGTAAGCTTATCCAACAAAGCCTGTTCGGCGGGTTTTGATGCCGTAGCGGCCGCTGTCTTAGTCGAGTTGAATCGAACAAACGTCGAGACCCATCTTCTGCTCATTTTTTTGCTGGATCGACAAGTACGAAGATGTGCCAACAAAGAAAAGTGATTTTTGTGCCAATCCGCTCGTCTTTTTGTGAGGTTTTTGGCTCACAATTTTTTTTTTATTTTTTTATTTTTCATGCCGGCTCTTCGAGCTGCACTGCCTTGATTTATTTTGTCACAAGTGGAAATTTGGGAGGAGCTAAATAAAAGAAGGGCTTTTACAGGAATGCCCTTGTTTTTCTGTTTTGTTTCTCTGTTTCTTCACCGACAAGATGAGTAATGTGGCTCTATCGCCTCATTTTAGAGACAACTTTTACAGCCTTCACTTCGACAAATGTCTGGATGACGTGATTGATCGTCTCATAGTTCCCAAGTCGGTCGACAGACTCCAGCAGATCATTGATTTGATTGACTTTCATACGGCTCAGATGGAGAAATACAGCGAAGGTCTCTCTGCAATTGAAAAACAGACTTCCTACACGGGTTTTGGCGGGCGGTTCTTATCTGGACCCATGTCTTTGTCGTCTTACGAGAGTACCACTAGGAACGCGTTTGAGCGGCTAGTGGCTGTCAACAGCAGACAAGGAGTCAATGGGAGTTTAAAGACGTCCAAGATCTTTGAAACTACGCTTCTTCCGGCGAGAAAGTATTTGTTCAACGTTTTGTCTGTTTTGAAGTCGAAGAAGGAGGAGGCTGTTAATCATCTCAAGGAGCTAGAGATCATTGAGCAACAGGTTTCTTTGAGCAAGACTGATTACATGAACAAATCGGAGATTTTGACTCAGTTTGAGAAGGAGAACTCCGAGGAACTGGATTCCCTGCTTGCGAAGTTGCAATTGGAGGAGAGCTCTAAGCGTAAGGCTCTTTTGGGAGACCCTGCCAGGGATCAGGTTCTGATTGATCACGTTCGGATGGATAAAGATGTTTTTGTGGAGATACTACGCGATTTGGTTCTGGGAGTTGAGCATGATACAAAAGTGGAAACGTCATTTTTGGGGAAAAAACAGACTATCGAATTCAATGGACTCAGATTGTACGAATATGTTCGAGAGAAACACGAGACAGTGAACGATGTGATTGGGTTTTGTGAGGATCTGATTCAATTGGAGTTGATCAGGCCGAAAAATGTGCTCAAGTTCCAAATTAGTGCGATTTCGACGTACGAATGGACGGATCGGGCGCTCGTTTTGATTGGAGAGTTGCCCATTCCTTCTGCACAGAAGCAAGCCATGCCGTTGAGACTCAATTTGTTCTCCAACACTCCTGTTGCGGAGGATAGTTTGACCAAGTTGAGAAAGCTGAAAGATGCCGTGGACAGTTCTCTCAAGGGGTATGTTGAGTCGCTGGAAAATTACGACCAGAAGCTGCTAGCGTTCGAGATTTTGATGCTGGAGACGCTCAACAATCTTGAGGAGATCTTTGTCAACTTGCAGATTTCTGCGACAGACTTGGCTACGCAATTTGTGCTCATTCTTGGTCAAAACCGCGAACTATTAAGCGATTTGAAGGGAATTGGTCACGAGGAAGACCTGAAAAAGCTGGTAGAGCTTTCTGAGCGGAGGGAGAAGTATTCTCCGGAGATCAAGATCTTTGAGAATTACAAAAGTGAGCCTGTTTTGCGAACTGTTTTTGGGGTGAAATTGAGCGAGTTCAACAAATTTTACAGCAGCGAGTCTTCTCTTGTGATTTCAGAGATTCTCAAACAGATCAGTCTGCTACCAAAGGAGAAACAGATCGTCAACTGGACCAAATGTTTGAAGTCTGTTGACGATCTGAACGAGCTTTTTGAGACCCGGGCCAAAATCAACCGATTAGTGAAGCTGCAAAAAATGGACCAGTTTTCTCAAGGCCTGGCGACCGTTCTGAGACAGGCAAATAACGAGAATCTGGGTCTTTTATTGAGACGGTATCTTTTGGAGCTTCCAGACTCGTTGATCAGCAGTTCTTCGGCGAACATTCTGAACAATGCCCTCAGAGAGTCGTTTGAGCTTGATCTCGACGTGCTCAAATCCTACTACGAGATCGACGTGAACGACAACAACATCGAGAGGCACAACAAGAACAGCTTCAAGCTTATTCTGCTGTATTTGGTGAAACTGGAGAGCCTTCTTGGTGCGGACAAGGAGGAGATTTTCAGGAAAATTGGCCTGAATCTGATGCATTTCCTAATAAAGCCGGCGAGAGGAGACGAGTGGCTAGAAGACGAGTTTTGCGAGGTGTTGTTCAGACAATTCTTACACTCTGCAAGCGGCAGAAGCGATGAGGTTGAGTTGGGAAAGGCAGGACAGAAGCCAGAGAAACAGGAAGAAACACAAAAGTTGGAAGAACCATTAACTAGCGAGTCTGTGGAGACGGAATCTGGAATAACTGAGGATTCAGATTACACCGAGGTGACAGAACCATCGGTGAGCTGAGAGAGCATACTTTACTTTGTGAAGGCAAATTTTGTAGCCAATAGAGCAATACAACAACATGGATGTTTCATCTTGTCCGGAACTCAGCCGATCACGGAAATACCAGAGTGACAGTCTTTAATTTACAGAGAGAAACCAAACTCATTATCATATAATATTTCTTTGATTGATTTCAGTATTTTTTTTTTTATTTTTTTTTTTCAATGAACATTCTCGCGACAGTGATTGCTAGTGTTCAAGAAAAGCTTGACACTTTGTGCCTTTAACTTCTTTCAATCTTCACCATTCAACACATCCGCAATGGGCTTAAACGAGGTGATTGATTTGTCACCCCTGTTTCTCTCTTTGCCCACACTTCTGGTCTCACTCACGCTAACAAACATCAAATACAATCCCAATGTGGAACTGGGGACCACGGTATCATTCCAGGACAAATACGGACTTCCCGTTGTTCAAGCGGTAGTGTTGTCGTCTCTAACGCTTTTTCTGGTGGCATTGTTGATCAAGCTGGGAATTGTCGAGAAACGCAGCGAGAAAAGCGTGCAAATGACGGCCAAGATCGGCTCTAATTTGGTGCTTTTGATACCCCTTTGCGCGCTTTTTGTGGTAGACCAGCTGTTGCCGCCGATGAGGGTGATGAACCTGATCGTGATGAGTCTACTGGTGAATGAAACCAAGTATCGGCAAATGTCGCTCAAGTTGGAGCAGAATTACTCGCTCGAAGGCACTCGTTTTGGCATTATTTTTAAGAGATACCAGATCTACATTCTTTATTTTGTGTCGTTCGCATACGACGTGGTGATGGCACACAAGGCAGGAAAAGACCCCACCAGGCTGACTGTTGGATACATTCTGATGTTGATCCCGGCGATTATGTTTGTGGATCCTCTCACGACAAGCAGCATGTTGCAGCTGGAGTATCCAGACCTGAAGGTTTCTGCCGCGTTTACACTGGCATCTCTTGTGTTTCTGCTTGCGTTTGGCTGGGACCTGAATTTCAAGATGCTGTTTGTGTCTGTTGGCTCGCTGACAATTCTGATTTTCAGCCAGTTGGAGCTGTCCGAGACCAAGTCGCTGGCGGCGCAGTTCTTCAACAGAAGCCTTTTTCTGAAGAATTACCGGGTGAATCTGGTGGTATTGAACGTGATCATTGTGATGATCCTCCAGATCAGCAAGGGAAGTGAGGGCGATTTTTTTGAAGTAGTCAAGGAGATTCTGGCGAACAATTTCATGGACTATTTGTTGGTTTTGTGTTTCATATTCCTCATCATGCCGTCCAGAGATGACTCGCCCGAGGTTTCTGACTCGAAACAATCGAAAAAACACGCAAATTCTACACTGTTGTCGCTGTTGGTTCAGCTGTTCCACTCGAAAGAGACCCGGTCGATCTTCAAGTTTCTGCTGCTGAATGTTTCGTTCATGTTCATCCAACTCCTATACTCGTTCCGATCGAAGTCGCTGAGTCTTTTGAGCGACTCACTACACATGTTTCTGGATTGCACTTCGCTGTTTTTGGGTCTTCTGGCGTCCCTTGTGGCCAAAAACAACCAGGAAAAACCGAGCAAAAACTATCCGTTTGGCTTGGCCAGAATTGAGACGCTTGCAGGCTTTACAAACGGCTCACTTTTGCTCGGAATTGTGTTCGGGATACTGAACGAGTCGCTACAGAGAATATACAACCCTGTTGCTCTGCAAAAGACAGGCGAGTTGCTGGTGGTGAGTGTTCTGGGGCTCGTGGTCAACTTGGTGGGAATCTTTGCGTTCAATCATGGCCACGACCACAACCATTCACACGGCCATTCGCATGGCCATTCACACAGTCATTCGCACGGCACAGACCACGAAGAACACCAGGACGACGACGAATGCGGAAAAGAATCGCTTTCCGACAACATGCACGGAATATTTCTACATATTCTGGCCGATACACTTGGGTCTGTGGGAGTCATTTTGTCGACGCTGATTATCCAATTCACAGGATTACAGGTGATCGATCCGTTGACGTCTATCCTGATTGCTCTGTTGATCCTCGCATCGTCGGTGCCGCTGCTCAAATCATCTTCATCAAACCTGCTTCTTTCCATTAACGAGAGCAGCGAAAAACAACTCAAAGAAATCCTGAACGAGGTGCTCAATGTCAGCGGAGTCAAGAGCTACACCACCCCAAGGTTCTGGCCCTTGAGCGACTCTACTTCAAAACTGACCGGCTATATCCACGTGCAATACTACCGAACTGAAAGCTCTCTGATGATCCGGAGCAAGATTGACAAGATTTTTGCTTCAGCAGGAGCAATCTCCAAGGTGTATTTGCAATTGGAGAATGAGATGGATGACTGTTGGTGCAGAAAGGAGGGGATTTTTAGCACCAGCTAGTGGGGAAAACGGATTAATTTTTTGTCAGATGCAGACCGCCGTATTTCTTCAGATACCCCTCGGGAATTGGCACAACAGCTCGAGATTCCGTAATAAATACATGCATTACATTGGATTTTTCCATCGTATTTTCCTTCGAGCAAGTGAATTTTTCACCTTGGTCTTTAATTTCGACCCCGTGCAGATACGGTCACGTGATGATAAACAAGAAGATCTGCATTTACTGCATTGCTTCGGAAATTTAGAGCAATGAAATTTAGAGCAATGAAATAAACTCAAAGCAAATATAAATAATGCGCATCTTGGTTGTTGATTACCGCAACATTGAAGATGATTCTACCACTCAACATGATTCAATTGACTGACAAAGAAGCTCACTTGGATGCCCAAGCCAAGAATCATCCTCGGAGAAGCTTGTGGACAAGATTGTGCCAACTTTCGGTGTTGCTTCTTTCCTTATCTGTGGTTCAACATTTCTACAAGAGAACAGCTCTGGAAGCACCAAAGGGCGAGGAACTTTGTCCGTTGTACGACAAAGTTGAGTTCACCAACGTTAATTCCACGAACCACATTTTGAAGGATGCGGAGTTCAGGAAGTTTTCTGCCAAAAGACTAGGTGACGCTGTCCGGATTGACACCTGGGTGGACGATGATAACAATGACTTCAGCAAGTTTATCAAGTTTCACGAGTTTTTGGAGAGCGAGTTTTCGGCGGTTTTCGACGCTGCAGAGGTTTTCAAGGTGAATAACTACGGCATTGTTCTTGAGTTTGCTGGGTCCAACAAAGATCTCAAGCCTCTTCTTCTCGCTGCCCACCAGGACACTGTTCCTTTTGGAGACCCTTCGCGGTGGTCCAAAGACCCATTGAGCGGTGAGTATGACGGAGAAAAGGTTTATGGTCGTGGATCCAATGATTGCAAGAATCTGCTCATTGGGTTGCTAGGGGCTGCGGATATTCTGGTCAAGGAGGGCTTCAAGCACGAGAGAACTTTGTTGCTGGCTTTCGGTTTTGACGAGGAAAGTAACGGAGCATACGGTGCTGCAAATATTGCCAAGTTCCTATTGGAACGGTACGGAGAAAACTCGATCGACCACATCATCGACGAAGGCTTTGCTGCATTTGCAGAGATCCAAGACACGTATCTGGGAATTGTTGCCACAGGAGAAAAGGGCTCCATGGACGTTGTTGTGGAGATTACCACCACAGGCGGCCATTCTTCGGTTCCGCCAGACCACACGGCGATTGGATACATGTCAAAGCTGCTTTCGAACTACGAGGACGAGCAGTTTGAGCCGATTTTGCTGAACACAAACCCTACTCTGAACACTATGCAATGCATTGCTGAGCACGGATCAGTGAGCAAGTCGGTCAAGCGTGACATTCTCAAGGCCCATTTGGACGATAAAGCCAACAAACGGGTGATTGAGCTGCTACAGAAAAACAAGATGACCAAGTATAACGTCCAGACTGCACAGGCCATTGACATTGTTATTGGCGGAAACAAGTTCAACGCGCTGCCTACAAACGTTTCCGCGCTGATCAACCATCGGATTTCTGTTGGAAACAACTTCAATGACGTTTGGGAGAAGTTTGAAAGACATGCTACGCACATTGCACGCGAATTTGGCTTGGGATTGGAGATTGACGGAAAAACGTCAATCGAACCAACTGATGGTGGATTAATCAACATCAAGGCAATATACAAGCTGGACGTTGCTCCAATCACTCCAATCGACGACGATATATGGGAAAATCTGTCTGGACATCTGAGATCCTTCTATGAGGACATTGTGTATCCAGAGAAGTTCAAAGACAACAACTTCGTTGTCACGGCAGGAATGATGTCAGGAAATACCGACACAAGATACTACTGGAAACTCACGGACCACATCTTCCGCATGCAACCGGGTTTCAGCAGCATAGTAAAGGGGGGTGTCCACAACATTGACGAGTATGTTGACATTGATTCTCACTTACAAGTGATTGGATTCTACTACAATTACGTGCGGAACGTCTGTGGACCAAAATGAGTGGGGAGACAGTGGCCGCGGAGCACGGGTGTGTAAACGTTCGAAACAGGACAATACAGTTTAGCAAGTTGTTTGGCAAAACAGAAGGGTAGTTGTATCTATAGTTAGAGACTAGAGTGCTTACTTTTGTCATTTCCTGCTTACCTCAGCAATTATAAATTTCCTGTCGCGCGCCCACCAAAAATCAACCCTTCGAAGGCAAAATAAATTTGAGGAACCAAACAGATTGATAACTGTAAAGCTTCTACCACCAAGACAACCCGGTCTCCAATTCCTTCGACCATGAGCCAATCAGCAACCTTAGCCTCGGAATACTCGAGTGAAATCCAACAGGAGCCAATAGAACACCGCTTCAACCCATATTCTGGTATGTTTTGCTGAGTTGAAAACAGAGACACTAGACAACGTATACTAACGACGCATAGACAACGGTGGTACCGTTCTGGGAATCGCAGGCGAGGACTTTGCAGTTCTTGCGGGTGACACGAGACACACAACTGGTTACAGCATCAACTCCCGTTACGAGCCAAAGGTGTTTGATGTTGGTGACAACCTGGTGTTGACGGCAAATGGGTTTGCAGCAGACGGCAACCAGCTCATAAAAGTGTTCAAGAACCAGCTGAAGTGGTACCACTTTGATCACAACAAGCCGATGGGAATTTCCAGCGCGGCTCGTTTCATACAGCACCTGCTCTACGGCAAGAGATTTTTCCCATACTACGTGCATACGATTTTGGCTGGAATTGGCGAGGACGGCAAGGGATGCGTTTATTCATTTGATCCTGTGGGCTCTTACGAGAGAGAGCAGTGCAGAGCAGGAGGAGCTGCTGCGTCGCTGATTATGCCATTTTTGGACAACCAAGTGAACTTCAAGAACCAGATGGACCCCGACAGTAACGGTACGAAAAAGAAGGAGCTTCGATATTTGTCGTTGGAAGAGGTGCTGGAGCTCGTGAGAGACGCCTTTACGTCTGCCACAGAGAGACACATCCACGTTGGTGACGGTTTAGAGGTCCTGATAGTTACCAAGGAGGGAGTGAGAAAAGAGTACTATCCATTGAAGAGAGATTAGAGAGTGGGACAAAATAGGATCATTTCCATTATTACAAAGGAGAATAGCAGTTTCCTTAAGTTTTTTTGCTATAACGTTGTCCGTCTATTGTGGCAGGTTGTATCCGATGTTGACGATCACCTTCTTGTAGTAGACGTAGAAGAAGTCAGAGTAGATGACCGTTTGAATCAATCCTGTCGCAACAGACAGTTTGTCTAAGCGGCCTTCGGTGAAGTATCTGTAAGCCCAGTTGGGGATGTAGAGTGCTCTGTATAGACCGAGCGCAAATATGTAGTGAGTGGTGAGCAGCTGAGACTCTCCGGTTTTTTGCAGCATGAACAATTGAGGAAGAATGGCCACAGATTCAAGCCACAAACTGAAACTCCACAGTATTTCCGAAGGCGTAAAGCCATAGTTGAAAATGCATCCCAGGACGAAGGATGGAATAAGCAGATATTTGATGTCAAAGTGTTCTTCCTCTTTTGTGAACTTCTTTTTGTACTCCCTGGTGATGTAAATGGAGTATATTGATGTGGAGATGAAGAACAACTTGAAAAGGTAGTTGTAGAGCGACTTGAAACTGTATAGGAGATCAATGTATCTCGACAGATACACAATCGCATACAGAATCTGTGTTTTCAGCGATATTCCTTTGGTGGACTTTTTGACGGTGACAGAATGAATCAAGATAAGAATTGCCACCGCATGGCTCAAATCTCCTCCAATTCGGAACAAATTGGGCATTGCGTGAGGAATAATTGCTATGATCAAGAGGAAAAAAGATTGTAGTCCGCAGGAAAATAATACTCTGTTAAGTTCAAGATTTTTTTTGACATGGCTTGTTACAAGCACATAAAGTTTACGTAATCAATTATATCATCATCATCATCATCATCGTCATCGTCATCGTCGTAGTTGCGGATCAGTAGGTCTAGATCTCGTTGTAATTGCTCAAAATCAAGCCGCCGCTGTCCAATATCAACCCCATCAAGCAACTGTACAAGTTCCTGAGAGTTGAACTGTTTGTCGAGTATAAACACTTCGCTTGCAGAATATCTTTCCTTTGGGAAGTGCAGCAGGGTTGGGTATCTGGTGACCTGATACCGACTTATGAGTGCATTGTTAGTGGCATTGGTTGCATCCACGTATCCGAAGATAGGTGGTGATGTTTTTGTTGAGTACTCGTGAGCCACCGACTCGTAAAATGAGCTGTGCTGGTTTTCCCAATTCTCCACCCAGGGGACAGAAAACACGACTATTATGTCTCTGTCCGGGTGATCATGTAAAACACTGTCGAGGTTTACTGGGGAAATGTCAACTGTGTGTCTTGGTGGATAGACCGGCTCAATTGCCGTGTTGTCTCGCAAAAACTTCGTCAAGTCCGGGGTACTTCTCCGGCCGTTGTAGTCGATCACGTGACCTCCGGGGAGGAAAAGTTTCACCGTTGGAAACGAGCGCACGAAGTACCTGGAAACGGAGTCCTTGTTCTGACGGCCATTGATCTGGTACAGTGCGACATCTGTGGTGGCGTAGAGACTGTTGAGAGCGTCAAGTTGCGGGGAGAATGCCGCGCAGTATTTGCAGTTGGGAGAGTAGAAGTACACTAGGGACGGAGTGTCGGAGGAGATGAGAGCTGGGAAGTCCGAGTCGCTGAGCTCTGTCAGACCGGCACAAAAAACACCAAGCAGAGCTACTACACGAGCCAGCAGACCGAACACAGACCGTAGATCGGACATCAGTTGTACAAGGTGCTTGCTTATCTGTGGGGGTGGGTGACATTTTTTCGGACTTACATAGTCGGCTTAGAAGCACCCAAAAAAAAAGCAAAAAAACACAGACAGTCTGTGTCTGCACCGCCTCGAGAAAACAGACTGAACACGAGCAAATATTCGACCGGGGTGACAAACGAGCAAGTTTTGAGCATGCTCACGGTATATAAGTTCGCAGACGTCCTCGAATGTAGTGCAATTGTCTTGCTAGGAGAAAGCTTCAGAAAGCTGGTCGGATATGTGTTTTGTGAGCAACAACGACGGGTATTACCCGGCCATGCGGGGATTCCGGAAAGGGCATGGAAAAATCTCGTGGTGACTCAGCGAGTTGGCCGAGGCCCACCGGGCGCCACCGGGCTCTACCGGGCTCCACCGGGCGGCTCCAGGGGTTTTTCTGTCGGGTACCGGGGCCTGGCTGCTGTGGCGCGCGGTGTTCTTCGAGTTTCTCCTTCCCCGAAAATTACTAATTTGCAAAGTATTTAAGAGCAGCTGTTTGCGCCACTCTGTTTCTCCTCTTCTTCCTGTTGTGTAGTCAATTGAGCAATTTGAAAATGGTTAAAGCTGTCGCTGTTCTGAGAGGAGATTCTACTGTCAAGGGTGTTGTCACCTTTGAGCAAACCAAGGAGTCGGAGCCAACCACTATTTCGTGGGAGATTACCGGTAACGACCCTAACGCCCTCAGAGGATTCCACATCCACCAATTTGGTGACAACACCAATGGATGCACCTCGGCCGGTCCACACTTCAACCCATTCGGCAAGACCCACGGTGCCCCAGAAGATGACGTCAGACACGTTGGTGACCTCGGTAACATCACCACCGACGCCAGTGGTGTCGCCAAGGGTGCCAAGCAAGACAGTCTTGTGAAGCTGTTTGGCGAGAACTCCATTCTGGGTAGAACTGTTGTTGTCCACAGCGGTACCGACGATCTCGGAAAGGGTGGCCACGCAGACTCGCTCAAGACTGGTAATGCCGGAGGCAGACCAGCCTGTGGTGTCATTGGTTTCTCTGCCTAAGCACTGTGGAGCAGTGTGCAGCAAGCAGACAGTTCTGTCTTGCTTGTATTTAGTGGAGTATATAACTGCCAATGCTATCGTTCAATTGTTGAGAGATGCTATAAACAAGAGCCGGTCACTCGCCGTTTCCCCAGCCAATTGGCAGAAGCCCGCCTCCGGCTCCGCTGCTGTGTCTGCTGAAGTAATCAAAGTCGATCGACACGGCGTTTGCCAACAACACGGCCTTTTGGTCCAGCGTCATCCCCACATCTTTCACCGGATAATAGTAATCCTCCAGCCCGTAGAAACTGGCCGGGTCCATCCGCACAATGTAAACTCCCGTGTCGGTCAAAAATTCCCGGGCAAAACCCACGAAATTCCGCGAAACAGCACCAATTATCATGCCGTCCTCCTCAACCACCGGGAACTCCCACGAAAACAGTCCTGCGTCAATGGCCCCGTACTGGTTGAGCTCGTCGCCGTTTCCCGCCTTGAACAGATTGTATCGCCGCCGCCAAAGATGCCAGCTTTGAACAGATTCGCCAATCAACAGTCCGTACTCGTTCCCCGTGTCTCTCACGTGCGGCAAATACGTCTTGATGTGCGAGTTGATCAGACTGAACGGCCGTCTAATGGTCATCAACAGGTTGCCGTTGTTGTCAAAAAGATCCACCGTGAACGGTCTGTGAAGCCGGTAAATCTGTCGCATCACTGCCTTTGCAATTCCGAAGTCCCGCTCAATCAGCCATCCGAGCTGGTCGCCCGCAGAGTCCATCAGAACGTACTTATTGGCCTGTTCAAACCCTAGGAAAAGATTCATGTATTCGATCTGACGTTGGATAACCAGCGTCGGCTGCTGCAAGATCGTCGCCAGAGGGTCCGAATGGCTGATAATTCCGTCGGGATTCGGCGTGTAGACAATGTTTTGTTGCGCTCTTCTCATCTTTCTCCGGCTGATGGAGTCGTAATTGAGCGGAGAGTAAGAACGTGAAAATTTCGGCGAAAACGCCGGCAAAACGAGCCGCGGCCGCACCGGGGCTCTCCCCAGAAGCCGCAGCGCGTGTCGTGGCAGATTAAGTCTCGAAATCATCTGGAAAAACACACCAGACTCGATGTATAGCTCTCTCTCTGTTTGCCCTTGGATGGTGTATATATAATTTCACACTCACTTGAGCCGCGTCGGTTTCGCGGCTGTGCAGCGCGCGCGGGATAGTTGTGTTGCGCACGACCTTCAGAAAAATGGTCGAAACCAAAAAAACCAAAAAAAAAATTTCGACTAGCCGGCTCTTGATGAGAACACCAACATCGGAACAGCCACCGTCACACGTCTGCCCGTCCACCATGTTCCTGCAGAAGACGTCACACAGATTCATCCACACGGTCCCCCGTCTGCCGTTGTACAAACAGTGGTCCAGCGAGGGAATCAGCGGCCTCATGTCGGCCAAACAGTTCAAAACCGGCTGGACGGACTACCAGAAGTATCTCACGACAAACCTGACGCTCAAGACTGTGGGCACCGAATACGAGACCAGAACACCGCTATCGATCGCTTTGAGCACCGCCAGAAAACAGCATCTTGCTCCGATCTTCCACTACGCTTCGCAATCTCACAACAACCATCTTTTTTTCCAACAGCTCACGAGCAAGGGCTCCAGCAAAGAGTCTGACATCAGACCGCACCTGGTTTCTCTGATTGACAAGAGCTTTGGGTCGCTGGAAAACTTCAAGAACGAGTTTTTGTTCAAGGCAGACTCTCTTTCCGGTAACGGCTGGCTGTTTCTTGTTGAGACCGAGGACAAAAGTCTCAAGATCGTCACGTGCAACAACGACGGAACTCCATATCTGTACAGCAGAAACCAGTCGCTTGACCTGAACGGTGCGATCGACATTTCCGACTACGAGGTGCTCATTTCCAACAAGGAGAAGCTGAACAAGGCCACAAAAGACTACTCGTTGCCTCTGTTGGCCTGTAATGTCTGGGAATACGCATACGTTGAGGACTACGGAGTCACCGGTAAAGCAGATTATCTGGAGAACTTCTGGGACTGCATCGATTGGGAGGTTGTGAATAAGAGATTGTTTGTGAGCAACGAGCTGTGAGGGACGGCAACTATAGATTATGTAAATAGCCAATAAACTTGCAAAAGATGAAGACCAAATAATAACCTTGTTGTCCAAAAACATCTTATTTACTGTACACAGTTGTTTCACCCCTCCAACAAACGGCCTCCCGTCATTTTCATTGTTCCTCCTCCAGCTCGTAATCGTCGTAATCCCCGCAAAACAAAAGCATTTCCCGCAAATACTCGTCTTCAAACAAGTTCACCTTGGACAGCGATGAAATCAGACTCATGTTGAAGTTGCTCAACGCCAAATTTTTCCTCACCATAGCCACATATTTGGCTTTGTATTTCCCCAGATTTGCAATGGCTTCGCTCTCTTTGATGCTGTTTTGAAACTTGAGGTCCTTGTTTTCGTCAACGAGTGCCAAATACTGCGCAACAAGCCCTCGCACCCGGTTCAATCGCTCGTAATTCACCCTCTTTGCCTCCGAAACCTTGAGATCTAGCTGTTCTTTCGTCTCCAGTTGCTTTGCAAGAGTCGCGCTTTTTGTGTCCTTTGCCTCCAGAAGCTCCAGAATCTGACTCTCCTTCATCCCGTTCCCGTCCCCGTGTATCGTTCGCAGAGTCGGATACGTGATCATGTGCTGTTCGATGATTCTGAGTCGAATGTTGATCATCTGCTCCAGAAAACGATTCAACAGTGCATCGGCATCATCGTTCACAATTCCCAGTGCCTGAGGGTGTAGAAGCGAAAGATCAATGTCCTTCATTGACTCAAGAACGCTCTCATACTCCCTAGATACCACCTCAGCAGGCTCTTTGTAGAGTTTGTGTAGTTTTGCAGCCACCAAAAGCCGGTCTATTGTGGCAACTAGATCCCGGTACACAAGGGAATGTTCCTCCTCAAGGGAACCGTACGATTCGCTCATGTTTAGCAGGAATTGGAAGCGGTTTGTCTATCAATAAGCTGAATGGATATGGTTTATTTACTATAAATTTCGCGTTTTTTAGGGCTTCACGGCAAAAAAAAAAGAAGTGTGCAATTATTATAGTGGTAAAAAATACATGTCTCATTCTCTACTTCCCCTACTGTTGCAAACCTCGTTTTAATTGGCAATGGCAAGCGACCCCAAAAAGTTCAAGTTTCCGTCGATTTACGACTTCCCTCCCTTCTTCACGCGACAGCCCAACGTCCAGACGTACGAGACACAGGTGGGCCATTGGATCAATCTTATATTGGAATACTGCAAGTTCAACAGGATATGGGTTCTTTCGCTGAACGGACAGCCATCTGGCGAGACCAATGGAGACGACCAGGAATTGAATGCAGATGACGATGACGACTACATGGAGGTGAACAACAACTCTCTGTTCACAAACACGACGATTGAGAGGTCACTGAAGAACGATTTCATTCTGGACATCTACGCGAAGATGATAGCACAGGAAAAGGGCGCATGGGTGGACCCAAAGAACCACAAACTCGGGTTGTTGGTTTACTGGCATAGTTTGGAGGAGTGGGCAGATATTCTATGGGATTGGGTAAGTTTGTCACACACAACAATGCATGTGAATCTACTAACAGTTTAGATCGAAAACACCGGCCAGGGAAACACAGTTCTCACGCTGTATGAGCTGCGAAAGAGCGACCTGACGCGGAGTCAGGAGTTCCACAACATAAGTTTGAGTCTTTTGATGAGGGTTTTGGACGTTTTGGTGAGGACCAATCGGGCCCAGGTGTTGAAGGACGAAGACGGGACAATTGCAGGTGTTAAGTTTGGTAATTAACTGGCGAAAGTGTGTCTATTGGGTCCCCTCGATGGGAATAATAGAGAGAGTGGTTTGATGAGATGACATTTTTTAACACTGGCCAGTCAGGTCTATCGACGCGTCGAGACGCGTCGACGGAGTAAAAAAAAAAAAATTTTCTTTTTCTTTTTTTTTTTTTTTACTTTTCATAAAAAATATTTCTCTCGCCTTTTCGTCTCGGTCAGACACACTCTTTCTTCCCCCCCCTTCCCCCCCCCTCAATACCTTCGTTAACGGCTACCTCTTGACAACTGGTCCGGGAATTTGGGGGCATACAGATCTAACAAAGCGCGTTTTTTACAAAAATACTCAAAATATCATGAAGTACGTTGTTGTTTCAGGTGGTGTCATCTCCGGTATTGGAAAGGGTGTTTTGGCGTCCTCCACTGGTATGCTGCTCAAGACTTTGGGTTTGAGAGTCACTTCCATCAAGATCGACCCTTACTTGAACATCGACGCAGGTACCATGTCTCCTTTAGAGCACGGAGAGTGTTTCGTGCTTGATGACGGAGGAGAGGTGGATTTGGATCTCGGAAACTACGAGAGATACTTGGGTATCTCGCTCACGAGAGACCACAACATCACCACAGGAAAGATCTACTCTCACGTGATTGAGAAGGAGAGAAAGGGGGATTATTTGGGCAAAACTGTTCAGGTTGTTCCTCATATCACCAATGCTATCCAGGATTGGATCGAGAGAGTCGCCAGAATCCCTGTCGATCAGTCCGGCATGGAGCCTGACGTGTGTATCATCGAGCTCGGAGGTACCGTTGGAGACATCGAGTCTGCTCCGTTCGTTGAGGCCTTGAGACAGTTCCAGTTCAGAGTTGGCCACGAGAACTTTGCTCTGATTCACGTTTCTCTGGTTCCTGTCATTCACGGTGAACAGAAGACCAAGCCTACCCAGGCTGCCATCAAGGACCTGAGATCGCTCGGTCTTTCGCCGGACATGATTGGCTGCAGATGCTCGTCTGAGTTGGAGAAGCCAACTATTGATAAGATTGCCATGTTTTGTCATGTTGGTGCAGAGCAGGTTCTTGCTATCCACGACGTGAACTCCACATACCACGTTCCGCTGCTTTTGAAGGAGCAAAAGATGATCAACTACCTCTCGAAGAGATTGGCGCTGGATTCGACAGCAATTCCAGCCCAGATGGCTGTCAAGGGTGAGGAGTTGTACAAGAAATGGGTGGAACTGACTACTCAGCATGATAGATCGTACGAGAAAGTCACCATTGCAATTGTTGGAAAGTACACCAACCTTCACGACTCTTATCTGTCGGTGATCAAGGCCTTGGAACACAGTGCCATGCGTTGCTCTAGACGTCTGGAGATCGTCTGGGTGGAGTCTTCTGACTTGGAGCCAGAGACCGAAACCATTAACAAGGCCAGCTTCCACAGTGCATGGCAGCTGGTTTGCAAGGCAGACGGTATCCTCGTTCCGGGCGGTTTCGGTACCCGTGGTGTGGAAGGTATGATTTCTGCAGCCAAGTGGGCCAGAGAGAACAAGATTCCTTACTTGGGAGTTTGTCTTGGGTTGCAAGTTGCAGTGATCGAGTTTGCCAGAAACGTCCTTGGAATCGAGGGAGCCAGCTCGCAGGAGTTCGACTCGGAGTTGTCCGAGGAGAAGTTGGCAGTCGTGTATATGCCGGAGATTGATAAGGAGAAGATGGGTGGAACCATGAGACTTGGATTGAGACCTACTGTTTTCCAGTCCAACTCGCAGACTTCCATCATTAGAAAGCTGTACGGAGGTGTTGATGAGGTTCCAGAGAGACACAGACACAGATACGAGATCAACCCGAAACTTGTCGAGAAGCTCGAGAGCAAGGGACTCAAGTTTGTTGGCCAAGACGAGAAGGCCGAGAGAATGGAGATCTTGGAGCTCGACAACCATCCGTTCTTTGTGGCCACCCAGTACCATCCAGAATACATTTCTAAGGTTCTGGACCCTTCGAGACCATTCTTGGGACTGGTTGCTGCCTCTGCCGGTCTTTTGGACGTGGTTTTGAAACAGGATTTGAAGAAAACCGAGAACGACTTTTGAACTGACTGGACGAACATCGCGAAATTGCGGCCGTCTGTCGTCTTGTTTTTTAGTGCCACAGTTTAATATATTATAATGATAAATCATCCAGTACAGGTGTGTGGTAGTCAGTCGTGTAGTTGTGTAGTCACCGGGAGCGGAAGAGTTTCCGTAATATTATTCAATTATCTTACTATATATATCCGTTACCGTGTATAAACAGGGGAACCAAAGGTTTATTAAGGTATGGGGTCATTCGGACAGGCTTCAAAGTCGTGTAGACGAGTCCTCAGGCTTTCCCAGTGGCCTTCGTCAGCGCCCACAAGAACCAACTGGAGAACACGGGAATCGTGAAGTTGTCGTCCCAATCAAACACGTCCACTGCCTCGCTCCCAGCAGCAACGACCCCGCTTAACAACGAAAAAACATGCAGATTCAACAGACTCGACTTCTCAGTCCAGGCAAACTCCACTCCGCGGTTCACCTCGGGATATTGTGGGACAAAGTAACCATAGAACAAATACGATGCGAACACGCCGGTCAAAAATGCAGCGATAGAGCCGGCTAGAGACTTATTTCTGGAGATTTTCGGGGTCAAATGGCCAAACATACGGCCAAAAGTCGATGCGGCAGTGTCTGACCAGCTCAATAGCAGAACTGCCATCACAGCAATGTCTTTCTTCTGCGTGGCAAACACGATCGAAAGGCCCAGAAGGTACCAGATAACGCCGTTGTAGGAGGTCACCTCTTTCTCTCTCATGAGAAAGCCAACCGTCTTGCAGTAGAGCCGGTTGAACTCGGCAGAGCGGAACCGGATAAGATCCAGAGAGGCCACGGAGACAAACCCGGTAACGAGCGGCTTCACCAGCGACTCGATCTGAACGTCCAGGGTATAGAGATAAAGCGTGATAAAACCGATGGAAACATGGAAAACTTTTCTGGGCACCTCGTGCTTGTGTATAAAGGATTTGAACCGTTTATGCGTGTCTAGAAACAAATCCGATGTGCTTACGCTCTGCGAGTATTGCTTGAGATTCACCGGCAATGTTTGCGATTTGCCGGCTTGCTGGTCAAAATCAGACGACACCGACGACGTGTCGTCGACGCTCAGGTCGCTTAGGTCGGACTCCAACTCGGATTCGCCATCTATGGTATTGTTTAGCGTGAAATCCGGATCTTCAGATTCGATGTACGAGTCGTCTTCCACTTGGATCTGCGGTAGCGATGACGTGTCGGCATCGGACCGAGCAGGTGTCATGTTGTAGGAGGCGGGCGAAGAGATGGGAGGAGAGAACAGGAAGGGAACAGGAAGGAGCAGAAGAGATAAGGTGTAAACAACCGGGAGGTAATTTTTTTTTTTTTTTTTTGGGAAGATAAATTTGTTGGTGACACCACATGAAGATGGCAGCATGTGAAAAACAGCACGTGATGTGACGTCACGTGGCTTTGACTTTGGCTTTTTCAGACTCGATTGAAGTTTTGAAATAAATTAGATATTACACAGTCCATTTCCTGCTCACAGCTCGAGGGTGTCCTCGCTCACCATTCCGTAGAGCTCTCCAACGAGTCCGAGCAGGACATCGAGCTCGTTGGTCACTGAGTTGGTCACCAACGTGTAGGTGTAGAGCATGACAAAGTCCTCATCGGTAAGCACCTGTTTTTCTAGGCCTGTTCTGTTGCGGATGACGCTGAGTTTGGCGAGAATGCGTTCCTTGGCGTGTTCGGTGGAGGCCGGTTTATTTGCGAGCGGGAAGCCGAGTTTCATTGCGGACGCCAGCATGTAGAATATGAGGAACACTCTGTTTTCGAGCTCGGACATCTCTGTCTCGAGGCTCTGCAACACCATGTGTTCATTCACGGTGAGAGTTTTGTCCATTTCGATCATGGAGTTGAGGTTTTCGAACGCGTCGATGATGCGCGATGTGGACCGTAGAATCTTGTCGTAGATGGCAGTTGGGAACGGGCCCTTGAGCCGGATCTCCATCGGGGCCTGTTTGAGAAGCGTTTCAAGCTCGGACATGATGAAATGGATGGTTTTGCGGTCGCGGATGCCGATGAGTCGGGCCTCGCCCGTGGCAGGGTCGGTCTCGTACGCGAGCGGCCCGCTGTGCCACACGATTCCCATCCTCAGCCACAGGATCGAGAGCCCGCGGCGGATTCTGCTGCGTGCCGAGTTCGGAAACAGCGACATGGTGACGATGACGGCCCACAAAACACCGAAAGAAACGCCCATGAACCGGTGGAACGCGATCTCAAGGATGATTGGCTGGTCGCCTCCCTCGTCGTCGTAATCGGGCAGGTCGCCGATCTCCTTGCGCGACATTGTGTACGAGTACAGCACCGTCAGGTTGTAGGTGAGCAGGATGAACCGGCCGAAAGCGTTGTTTGCGGACCAATTGATGATGATGTAGAAACACGGCACAGAAAACAGCAGTCCGGCCACGGCCATGAGCACCACGTTCGGGTACAGAGCTGTCCAGACGGCGTATGCCACAAATGCCCCGAGGAAAGTGCCGAGAAACCGCCATTTAATGGTCATTGTGGTTCCCCCAAGCGACTTGTTCATGATGATGCAGAACGTCACCAGCGTCCATTCTCCTCGCCAGTCGTTGAAGAAGTCACGTGTGCGTGGGATGTACGCAAACATGGCGATAAACACGGATCCGACGCCGACACGGATGCCAAACTGAACGTCTGCACCGCGGAAAACCTTTGTCAATCTCCACAACCGATAGCCCAAACTGAGCCGGCTCTCGCGCTGCTGTGCGGTGTGGCCCTGCATGCGCAAAAGGAGCTCGTTGAACGTGTTCTTGTCAGGATCGGCAGGCCGTCTGAATCTGCGGTCCCAAAATCGCAGAAAACGGTACGAATGTTCCTCTCGCGGACCCTGTTCTGCGAGCAACGCCAGCTCGTTCAGGGCCGCGAGATACTCACTCAATTCGCCAGAGAACTCCAGCAGAAGGAACGAGAAGTTGCCACACGAGGCGGCCACTTCCTCCTGGTCCACTTTACTGCGAAAGTCCGTGTCTGTCTTGAACAGGTCCTGGTTGTACAATCGGTTGATGGCCTTTTTCTGGTTCTCGCTGAACAGCTCGCGAGCAAGACCGAGACTCTCACGATATTGAGCGGTGGCCGCAGCAACACGCTGGTCGCCGTCAAAGGGAATTCCGCGCAGAATCTGCCGCGCCGTGAACGAAAAGGACTTGAGCGACGGACCCAGGTAGTACACAAACAGATCGAACAACTCCTTGGAGTCGTACGCGACCACACGGTCGTCGTCCGACTCGTCATCCGACTCGCGCGTGTAGTCGGGCGTGTAGTCAGTGTAACTCTGCAGCGATGCAGCATCCGGGACCGTCTCACGCGCAGCAGCATCGTAGTATGTGGCGGCATCGTCCAACAGGTCCCACTTGAACTCGGCCGACCGCCGCAGTCCGGCCATCATCATTGCCATCTTGTGGCACGAGTCCACAAGCTCGCCCAGTAGGTCCAACTCGCGCTCGCGGCCCTGGACATACAATTCGTACCGGGCTTCTGCCAGGTATTTGCGCAGCACAGCGAGGTTTTTCTTGAGCTCTTCCACGAGAGCGTTCAGCTCGGGCGAATCAATGTGCTCATACTTGAGGAAACAGTTGGACACACGCTGGAGCAAACGTGCCAGCAGGTCCGCGTTAGTGTTCAGTGCCTCCTTTAAAAGCGTTTCGGCAGACGTTGGCCAAAGCAGATAGCAGGTAAGCACCGAGACCGTGCAACCAGTCAGGGCAATTAGCAGAATCGATCCAATTTTGCTCCACGGAACAACACTTCCGTCCAGACTGCCCTCCTTGATCACACACGAGATGATCACAATTGCACTAAGCGAGCATGCGGTGTTGAACGTCTGTTTGTTGACCCATTGTTTGACCAACGAGACGAATCCGAGACAGGCACAGCTCAAAACTAGGTTGATTCCATGGCCGATCTCCGGGCTGTCGCGGTTGTAGAACTCGGCAGAAACCGCCATCAAGACCGCCGAAACACTGAACGCAAAGGAAAGCGACAGAACAACAAACATCAGCGACTCGATCATCGACCCCTTCGTCCGCGACGGATGGAAATAAACGACAATCGTACAAACCAGATGTTTCGAGTCTGTCGATCCCAAAAGGTCCGAAATTGTCGCCGAATACACTGCCAACGACGCAATGAAGTACGCCAGGGCACTCTTAAGGGCACTTTTGGCCTGCTCAGATTCCATAGCCGTGCGCATTGACCTCCACAAGCCGGTCCGTTGGTCTCCCGTGGCCGCTGCTGGCCGGCCCAGCCGCTCTTCCAGACTCAATTCGTCCTGCGTTTGGTCCCAAAACGAATACCGTCGCTCCACTTTGTGCCCTGTGTCCGCCATGATCACCGAGCTCTTTCTGTGCATGTTCAGCCGCGACGCAGACGAGTCATGGCGAAACAGCTTGTGTGCCGGAAGCACTTCTGGGACAACGGGGGGCGTCGATGACACCCCAAAGCTCGAGCCCAGGGCTCCCGCAAACATACGTGTTTCCGAGTCCGTTTCCCCTGTGTTCAGCGGGTCGTAGCTCATCGATGTAACGGGTGTTGGCTGATGTTCTGTATAGAGACTACTGATAAGATTTTGTAGAAAAATTTCGAGACACTCCGAGAAAAAAAAAATGTCACTCCAACACGCACCGCACCACAGCGACTACACATCCAACTACACATTTTTATTTTAGTCTCTTTTTCTTCTATTTACATGTAGAAATGCTCACTCGTACTCAAGACCAACAACCTCCTCAAACATCTTCTGGCACGGAACCCGTGCTTCCATCTTCGCACACAAAAGATACGCCCCGCTCAGCTTGCGGTGCAGACTGTACGTCTCCTCGGGCGGCGGAGTGAGTCGTTCGTTCAACATCAATCCGATGTTTCCCCGGACACGGTCGGTCACGGTCTGGTTACGGAAGTCGTACTCGCTTCCGCCATTGTCTGCCGGACTGAACGGCTCGCCCAGAGCCATCAACGAGTCGATGTGAGCCCGCTTCATGGCGTCAGTCTCCAGACCCGTGAGATAACCTAGTTTTTCCGAGTAATGTTCCGCCTTGGCCCTGTCTTTGCGAACGGCAGCGCGCAGACAATTGAGGTAATTGGTGATGAACTCCGCACCAAAGTCTCTGCAGGCACCAAAGTCAAGCAGCTCGATCTTGCGGGTGGCCGAGTTGAACAGGAAATTGGCCCAGTTGGGGTCGGTCTGCATGAACCGGAACCGTGCAATCTCCAGCAAACAAAGCCGCATCACGTTGGAGGCAATCCAATTTTTTGTTTCCTGGTCCCAGTCGACCTTGGCGATCTCCTGGCCTTTCATCTGCTGCATAGTCAGAACGTGTTCGTCGCTCAAGTCGTGGTAAACCTTCGGAACCACAAACACCGGGTCATCCTTCAGCAGCTCCGAGAACCGCACAATGTTGCGGGCCTCCCGCAGATAGTCACACTCCCATTTGAGCTCCACACGGGCGTTTGCAACGCTTTTCTCGAGAAAAAGCCCCGGTGGAAGCAGTCTTGATGCCGTCAGAAGAGACATGATGTTGTCCAGATCCGAGTCGATCGAGTCCGCAACCCCGGGATATTGGACTTTCACCACCACCTGGTCGAGTCCCTCCTTGGTGACCGCACGATGGACCTGTCCGATCGACGCAGCTGCCACCGGAACATCGTCGAACGACGCAAACAGCCGTTTACGCCATCCGTCGCCCAGCTCAAACGCCATCACCTTCTCCAGCTGGCCCGCCGGCATGTAATGTGCACTGTTCTGCACACGCATCAGAATCTGCTGGATCTCTGGCGGAAGAACAGACGAGTCCTGAAACGACAGCATCTGTCCGATCTTCAGAGCAGCTCCTCTCATCCTTGTAAACTTCTTGGCAATTCGCTCAATGTTGCGCGGAGACATGATCAACGACTGCAGCGACGGAGCGCTGCCCTTCGATGCATATTGTTTGGCTCCTTCCTTCAACACGTTGGCCCCAACGCCCGCCGCAAGAGTCCCGTAGTGAAACAGTCTGCTCAGTCTCGAGCTCGGCACCGCAGACTGCGACATCTCAAACTCGGGCTTCTCCGCGTCGCCGATCCGCTTTTTCTTGTCATCCTGCAAGACCGTTCGAGTCGTCGAGAACGTCCTTTTGTTCGAAATGTCGCTCTTGGGAGCCTTGGGCCGTTTTCCAGAGTCCAGAACTTCCGCAGAAACCCTGCTGGAATGCTTGACGCTGTTCGATTTCGCCCGGGCTGCTTGGAAAATGTCAATCTCCGCCACATGGATCTGGTCCTCGTGAATGGGTTCGCGACCCTGGGTTCTGGCCTTCACCAGTTCGGATTGCAGCTTGGCCTGTGCATACAGATCGTCGTTGCCTCTCAGACTCGACAGAAGAGAACAATTCGCCTCGACAGTTCTGTACGTCTCCTTCACCACCTTTGCACCGCCACTCGCCAGCGTGTATGCCTGGTAGATACGTTTGGCAGTCATTGTGGAGTCAATTGGTGGGCTTGGGAAACAAATACATGTGCAGACACCAGCCGAGATGAAAAAAATGGAGAGGAAAATCAAAGATATCGGTGGTGTACGGGTGTTGAAAGGGTGCAACGGAAGATGGTACTGAACGGTGAAAACGGTGACGTTGGAAAGGATGAGGGAGACACAAGTTTGGGGGAAGTGAATTGTGGATGTCCGTCGTAGCTTTTCTGAGGATCTTGGTGTCCCGTCTGTCGGATGTTCTTCCTACCAGACACCGTGCACAGTTCTCCCTTCTTTTGGTCACACGACTGCTAACCACGTGACCGCTGTCTTAAAAAAAATTTTATTTTATTTTTTTGATAAATTTTTTTTTTTTTACTTCTTGATTAGTTTATCTCTGCCTACTGATCGCTCTTTCCTAACATCCTACATCCCCATGAGCGACCACGAAAGACCCAAGAAGAAGTCGAAGGTGGCCGACGTTTCGGTTCCCGAGAAGGCTGCGGAGAAGGCCGAGGAGGAGCTGAAGAAACACCCGCATTACGAGCCCGCTCCTGAGCTGGAGGTGCACGATGGCGGCGAGTTCAACATCGCCAAGCGCAACCAAACAACGGCCGAGTACGCGCAGAAGCTCGAGGACTCACCAAACAACCCGTTCACGGGCAAGCCGTTCAGCCAGAAATATTTTGACATTCTCAAGGTGAGACGTGATCTTCCTGTGCATGCTCAGAGAAACGAGTTTCTTAGGATCTTTCAGAACACCCAGGTGATGGTTTTCGTGGGTGAAACCGGTTCCGGTAAGACGACACAGATCCCGCAGTTTGTTCTGTATGACGACATGCCGCATCTGAAGGGCACACAGGTTGCGTGCACGCAGCCTAGAAGAGTTGCTGCGATGTCGGTGGCTGCGAGAGTCGCGGACGAGATGGACGTGGAACTTGGCGAGGAAGTTGGTTACAGCATCAGATTCGAGAACAAGACGTCGAAAAAGACAATTCTCAAGTACATGACGGATGGTATGTTGCTCCGTGAGATCATGGAGGACAACGAGCTGACGAGATACTCGTGTGTGATCTTGGATGAGGCGCACGAGAGAACGCTTGCCACGGACATTTTGATGGGTCTTTTGAAGCAATTGAGTGTGAGAAGACGCGATTTGAAGGTGATCATCATGTCGGCCACGCTGGATGCTGAGAAGTTCCAGTCGTACTTCAACGACGCTCCGTTGCTGGCCGTTCCCGGCCGCACGTATCCGGTGGAGATCTACTACACACCGGAGTTCCAGCGCGATTACTTGGACGCGGCGATCCGCACCGTTCTCCAGATCCATGCCACCGAGGAAAAGGGAGACATTTTGTTGTTTCTGACCGGTGAGGAGGAGATCGAGGACTCTTGTCGCAAGATCTCGCTTGAGGGAGACCATCTGGTTCGCGAGGAGGGCTGCGGTCCGCTGGCCGTTTATCCGCTGTACGGATCTCTTCCGCCACACCAGCAACAGAAGATCTTTGAGCCTGCTCCGGAGCCGTTCAAGCCCGGTGGAAGACCGGGCCGTAAGGTGATTGTTTCGACCAACATTGCCGAGACATCGCTGACCATCGACGGAATTGTCTATGTGGTGGACCCTGGGTTTTCGAAGCAAAAAGTTTATAATCCACGTGTGAGAGTGGAGTCGTTGCTGGTTTCGCCGATCTCGAAGGCTTCCGCTCAACAGCGTGCGGGAAGAGCTGGTCGTACGAGACCGGGAAAGTGTTTCCGTCTGTACACGGAAGAGGCGTTCAAAAAGGAGCTGATCGAGCAGAGCTATCCGGAGATTCTGCGGAGTAACCTGGCGTCTGTTGTTCTGGAGTTGAAGAAGCTAAAGGTGGACGATCTGGTTCATTTTGACTTCATGGACCCACCTGCTCCCGAGACGATGATGCGGGCTCTCGAGGAGCTCAACTATCTCGGATGTCTGGACGACTCGGGCAATCTGACGGCGTTGGGTCGGCTGGCGTCGCAGTTCCCGTTGGACCCGATGCTGGCTGTTCTTTTGATCGGGTCTCCCGAGTTCCATTGTTCGGAGGAGATTCTCAGCATTGTTGCGATGCTCTCTGTTCCGAACGTTTTTGTGCGGCCGTCAGGGGTCTCTGCACGCAAAGCGGCAGAAGAGGCCAAGATGTTGTTTGCACACGAGGACGGCGACCATCTGACGATGCTCAACGTTTACCACGCATTCAAGTCGGACGAGGCGGCCGAGATCGGACTTCAACGCTGGTGCAAGAACCATTACCTGTCGTACCGGTCGCTCAAGTCGGCCGACAACGTGCGGTATCAGCTGGCCCGGATCATGGAGCGGTCGGATCTCGAGCTGAATTCGACCGACTTTGACCATCCAAGCTACTACGTCAACATCAGAAAGGCACTGGTGGCGGGCTTTTTCATGCAGGTGGCCAAGAAGAAGAGCGCCGGAAAGGGCTACATCACCGTGAAGGACAACCAGGACGTTCTGATCCATCCATCCACGGTTCTTGCCCAACAAGACGAATGGGTGATCTACAACGAGTTTGTTCTCACGTCCAAAAATTACATCAGAAACGTGACGTCGATCAAGCCGGAATGGCTGATCGAACTCGCTCCCCGTTACTACAACCTGGACCATTTCCAGAAGGGAGACGTCAAGATGAGTCTGGAAAGAGTCAAACAAAGGGTCGACAGACGCAGCTAGAGACAAGACAAGGCTGTATAGAATAGATGGAAGTAGACTACGTATAACAGAGTTTAATTCTCCCGAAACTTGGGTCCACGCTGACTATTGCTGTTCTATACACGTATACAAGCAAACGACAGGACGATTCATTTGTATGTATATATTGTTACCGGTGAGAGATTTTCGTTACACGGACATATGTTTAAGCCCACTCGCCCAGAGAGAGAACCTTCTCGATACCTCTGACCACGGTAGGGGTGTCTGGGAAGGCAAAGTCCTCCAGCTCCTTGGCATATGGAGTAGGAACCTCACAACCAGTGATTCTCTCGATAGGAGCGTCCAAGTAGTCCAGAGCCTCGGACTCCATCACCTGGGCACAGATCTCGGAACCGACACCAAAGGCTGGGAAACCGGCCTCAACAGTGATGGCGTGGTTGGTCTTCTTGATGGTCTCGATGATGGCATCAACGTCGAGAGGCTTGATGGATCTCAGGTTGAGCACCTCACACGAAACACCGTACTTCTCCTTCACCACCTTGGCGGCCTCGAGACAGAAAACGAGGTTTCTGGAGTGCGAGATGATGGAGACATCGGTACCTTCGAGCTCGATCTTGGCCTTTCCAATAGGCAGCACAAAGTCTGGCGACATGGCCTCCTCGGACATTGGGAAAGAGTCACCGTACAGCAACTCGTTTTCGAGGAAAACGACAGGGTTAGGATCTCTGATCGAAGCCTTCATCAGACCCTTGTAGTCCTCGGACGAGAACGGAGAAACAACCTTCAAACCAGGGATGGCACCGTACCAGGCCGAGAAGTCCTGCGAGTGTTGAGCAGCCACACCGGCAGCGGCACCGTTAGGACCTCTGAACGTGATGTTACATGGTTGCTTACCACCCGACATGTAGTAGGTCTTGGCGGCAGAGTTGATGATGTGGTCAATGGATTGCATAGCAAAGTTCATGGTCATAAACTCACAGATTGGCTTCAATCCGGACAATGATGCACCGACACACAGACCGGTGAAACCCATCTCGGTGATAGGAGTATCAACGATTCTCTTTGGACCAAACTTGTCCAAAAGACCTCTCGAGATCTTGTAAGCACCGTTGTACTGCGCCACTTCCTCACCCATCAGGAAAACGTCAGGGTCTCTGTCCAACTCCTCTTGCATGGCCGTGTTGAGGGCGTCTCTAACGGTCATCATAGTAGGACCAGTCTCCGAGGAGGCGTGTCTCACCGCACGTGCAGCCGACGAGCGGATCATGGTGGAGCCCAACAGGGCAGTTGTTCTGGAAATTCCTCTCATTTTGCGGTGTTGCAATTGTTTTTATGAGTCCAACTGTGATGATTAGGTGGTTTATTTTATTTATTTAAATTCCGACATGTTATTTGAAAAAAAACCTCCCAACCCCACCAGCACGGATCAACAAGTTCCATGCCGGTGCACGGGTGTTGTGCAAAAACGCTGCCGGGCGAAACCAAAGCGAAGGGGACGAGCCCGGTAAAATCTGTGAAGTTCGCGAATTCGCGCTAAAGATGGCCCGGGGTGGGCCGGGGAAAGACGTGTGTGGCTGGTGTGGCGCAGTAGGAAGCTGTTCTTCTGTGGCGGTGCGAATGGTAGCCAGTAATTGAAAACTGATTAAGGATCTAGAAACAAGTGTCTGCTGCCCTTTGTGGTGACTAGATTCGGCTCGCAAACAGACACCCCCACTCCGTTTGGACCGCCACCACCACCGAGCACAACACAAACGGAACCCCCATCATTCTCACTAACGGCGACTCTTGGTTCAAAACCCACGGCATCGAAACCTCAAACGCCAGACAGCAGACAAAGTTCGTCAGCAAAAGCGATCCAAGAATCACCATTGTGCACACGTGTGCAGCCGTCAGATACGTTGGCCACGTCCCGAGGACGCCGTAGTAGCTGGTCATCAGGTTGAGTGTGGTGGTCGAGTATTGACACAGTTCAAATAGACACCCAAAAGCAGTCAGCCATGCGTGAAAAAACCCTAGCAAAAGCAGTCCACTACGACACTCCGAGCCCGCGAAATGGAACCGTTCTTCACGGTGTCTGCTGGCTCCGTAAAGGCTCCAAAACGAACCCAATCCCGCCATCACCAGGACTGCCACCAGAACTCCGACCGACCAACACCACTCCTCGGTCACGTGCATCTCGCCCACGATACGCACAATCTGGACAATCAGCAGCGACGCTTGGCTCCAGATGCATATCAGATACATGGCGGCAAACGAGGTGTATGGCGGACTCATTTCGCCGCCCAGAATGTTGTCCAGCCCAAAAAGGGATATAGTGAAGCTGATAAACACTAGGGAGGGCGGCTCCGAACGGTAAAGCTCGAGCCTTGCTGCGGCCTCCTTGCTCGTGAGTTCGCCAATGATGTAATTTCTATCGACCCAGTTGAGCCAGAAAAGTATGGCGACTGGCGCGCTAGTCAATATCGCCCCAATTGCATACTCTGCGGCCCGGTGCGTGCGAGCTGGCGGCGACGGTTTCTCGGTGAGAGGAGCGCAGGGACCGATTTCCAGATCCGAGTCTATCGACGAGGTGTCGCAAAGCTCTTTTTGGTACTCAATGATGTCTGATTTCATGGTATTCATTTGAGATGGGACAAGCAGAAGAAAAAATTGTAGAAAAAGGGATAGAATTTGAGGAAATTAGGGATTTTTGAGGATCTCTGAGGATTTTCAAAAAAACACAAAAATTTAATAATTATTTATTTTTTCAGTCGCGTCAACCGCTGAACAAGTTATAAGAAATGAATGATGCTCATTGACTCACTGTTTCCAGTGTTTGTAGCCCATCTGTTGTATTTGTCGCAATTGAACCGTATTAGAGCAAAAGTAGTCGGATTTGGCGGGATTTAGTTCTCGGTACAAATATTAATAAACTCCTCTTCGTTGATCTCTCCGTCCTCATCCAGATCAAACTCATCAATCATCGCGCGCAACTCGTCGTCTGTGAGGTTCTCGCCCAGCTCCTTGGCCACCCTTCTCAGGTTCCTCAAACTGATCTTCCCCGTGTTGTCGTCGTCAAAAAGCCGGAACGCGCGGCGAATCTCGTCCACAGGATCCCGTTCTATGATCTTGCTGCCCACATACCGATAAAAGTCCTCGTACCCTATCAGTTTTCTGTTATCTGTGTCGTACTCCTCAATGATATCCAGCACCTCTCTTTTGGACATGTCGAAACCGAGGGCTCTGAGCGCCACCTTCAGCTCGTGATAGTCCAAGAAACCGTCGTTGTTCATGTCAAAGAGAGAGAACTGATGTGTTAGTAGTCTCGTGGAAAGTCGAGCGGTTTATTTTCAAACTTACAGCCTCCCGAATCTCCTGTTTCTGCTCATTGAGCAGCTCAGTCTTCATCTGTCGCCCGCTCTTGTTTATCGTTGGTCCGGAGTTCATTGTTTGTCTTGATGAGCGGTTTCCAGAGATAAAACATACGCGTACTTGAAACTTTTGTTTTTCAATCGCGAAAAAAAAAATTGTAGACAGAAACTCACCAAATTTATGAAAACAAACTGATTTGGCCTCGATCTCAACTCAATTTACTGGCTCGACCCTTATTCATCATGTACGAGCCGGGAAAGAGGGTGGTACTCAAAAACAAGTGCTCCGGAACCATCAGATATGTTGGTGTGGTCCATTTCCAGCCCGGAGAATGGATCGGTATAGAGCTGGATGAGCCCGCGGGGAAGAACGACGGCTCCGTCGAGGGTGAGCGATATTTCACCTGCGAACCTCTTCATGGAGTCTTTGTCAAGCCAACAATGATTCTCGCCCAGGATCAACAGTCTGACGCCAAGCTGAAGGGCATCATCAGGGTGTTGGAGTCAAAACTTCAGAAATTGCATGCTGACGTAAGCGAACTTCAGCAGCAAGTCGATGCCACACAGAGACTCAATTGGGAGCTTGAGGAGAAGAATTCGAAGCTTGAGGAGCAATTGGAGCATGAACTGATTGAGAAAGATGTCTTGGAGCAACGAATAGAGGAGTTGACAAAGGAATTACAGTCTTTACGGGAGAATAGTACAGTCTTGGAAAAACAGTTGAACTATGCCAAGGGCGGGAAAGAGCTAAATTTTGCGGAGTTTGAAGACATGAGGGACAAGTATGAGGAATGCCAATCGCAAGTGAACACCCTGAGAGCGACTAATGAGGATTTACAGGAGCAGTTGGCCAATTTGGCGGATTCAGAGGCGATAATCGAAAAGCTTACGGGTCAAAACATGGAGTATCTCAGTCGGATTGCTGTTCTGGAAACCACCATCGATGAATTGGAGAAGCTGCAGGAGCTGGATGGAGACTTAGAAAAAGGACATTTGGAGATTGAGAATGATTTAAGAGAAGACATCAATGTTCTTGAGACCCAGCTTGGGCAGAAGAAACAGGAAATTGAGGATTTGAGGTTGAAAAACAGGCGATTAGAGGAGACCCTTGCAAAGATTAAGAAAGACAAAACCAGCGACGATAAACACCAGGACACAGAGACTATAATAATGGGCTTGAAACACGAGAACTCGCAGTTGAAGGTGGTGAAGTCTCAACTCAGATTGCAAAAACTCCTGGGAGAGGTGGAGCGTTCTTCCATCAAGGAGTATACGGCATTTTTGGAGAAGTTGCCTCCAGTTACCGAGAATCTGACTAGTTATTTCAAGTTTTTGAAGCTGAAAAAGCTTTGTGAGACATTTGAGACCCATTTTCTTCAGCTTGCGGAGAAGGACGTGTTGAGTTTTGAGGACTATAGTGTCCAGTTCAATCATTTGGAAAACGCGTATGAGTTGTGCCGTTTGAAGACTCAGATGGAATGTTTTTTGGAGATGCTGATGTTCTCGAGCGAGCCTTCGACGGAACTCAATCAACAGATTGACCAGTACATCACCACTTTTGAAGCAAGATTTGAGAAAAGCGATTTTTTTGTGAAATTGGAGCACAATTTGGCCTCGAATTTGTATGTTCGACACCGAGAAGAGGCTCTGAAAGAGCTCAAATTCTACCTCATTCAGATGCGATACTGCGGCCGTATTTGTCGACTGATCCAACAGGGTATGGTTCTGCTAGGTGTGAGAAAGTCACTGACTGAAGTGTTTGAAACATTGGAGGAAATTGAACAAGTTTTGCTGGTTAAAATAGAACAGCTTGAAGAGTTCAGAGCGCAAAACCTCGGCTTGATCGACCCAAAACAGGTCATGTTGACTCAGTTGACCGAGGTTTTTGATTACTTCATCGAGAGTGGAATGGGACTTGAGTCCGCGAGCGAGTCGTCGGTCAAAGCCATAAGTGTTCATGTTTCCCCTACAAAGGTTTCTCGAATGCTTGACCAGGTGAGTTTCGAGCAGATCAAAATTCCAAAAATGGATCTGTTGACGGGCCCTGAAACCGATCATCAATTAAAAGAACCCGCTGCAGAGAAACAGGCCACTTTGAGCGACAATTCAGACATCGTCAACGAGCTGAATTTGAAGATTTCCGTCCTGCAAACCAAGCTGGAAAAATTGAAAGTGGACGAGGAAAAATATCTGGAAACTGTGTCCGAGCTAGAGAGATCCAAAAAACACAACTCCGAATTGTCTGAGACTCTCCAGAATGTGATACAGAAGCACGAAAAAACAGCCTCAAGACTGGAAAAGACAGAGAAAAAACTCAGAGTTTACGGCGGAGATACGTCCGGCGACATAGTGGAGGAGCTTCAAAACGTCAGAAAGACTCAACTGATCTACGAAATAGCCAAATTGAGAGATTTGATTTCAAGAATCAGCAAAAAGCCAGAGCTTGTTCCTGAGGACCTTGATTGGCTCGCGCAAGAGCCTCCAAATCTGAGGTCCTTTGACAGAACAAAAGAAGCCAAATTGAAAGAAAAAGCCAACGAAATGTTACGTGCAAAAGCTTTTAGAGCGATCCCCGTGTCGCAAACTTACAATCCACTCTCGGAAAAATACATCGCGTTGATGTACGAGAGCATTTTAGAGCGAATTTATTAGAAAAGCGAACATTCATTACACATCAGTTTCCTCGAAAACCACCTTGTTTGGCCATTTTTTGGCCTTATCAACCTCATTCTCCGGCCACCACCAGTTCAAAACTTGGAGAAGAAAAATGTCAGTCACCAGACACAGAATGAAAAGTAACCCTGCCCACGGACCGCAGTTGTAATACTTCACCAGTCTGTTAACGAGATCGGAATTCTCCGTCTCAGAGACCAGATCGTACACTTTTTCTGTCCTCCGTGCAATGTCGTTCCAGTCGTACATCTTTCTGATCTCGTCGTGGAAACCAGAGGTGTCGATCTTGTTCTCTTTGAGCTTTTTGACTGCCGAGTTCACAGCTTCCACGAGCGAATCCTCATCCGGATTCGAGAAAACGGTCATCTTTGTCGGCAAAACCTCCGGAATACCACCAACTTTTGTTGTGACAACCAACAATCCACATGACGCAGCCTCGACAAGCACCGTTCCAAAAGCCTCGGTCAACGAAGCATGGAGATAGATGTGTCCTTGAACCATTAGGTCCCGAACTTGTTCGTGTCGAATGCTACCAATTAGCTCGACCCGGTCCTGGAGCTGATAACGCTCCCTCATCTGCTCGAAATCAATGAATTTCGGCCCGTCGCCGGCAATCAGAAAGTTGATGTCCTGTCTGCTCATGCACAACCGAGGAATAATCGCAGTCAGAAGATCTGCCCCCTTATTCTGGAACAGTCTCGAAATAACAACCACAGTAATCTTATCAAGCGAAGGCTTCACCTTTGCCGGCTTGAAATCGTCGCAAACAACGGCATTTGGAATCACAGACACAGACGATGGATCCAATGAGGCCCGTAAAACCGTGTTCTCCTTGCACGTGTGGCTGACGCAGATCACGTGACCAATGTCGGTGAGCGTGAACTTTAAAAGTTTGTTGCCGAGAATCGAGCTTACGTCAGCAAACCCGAACAGCGAGTGGTCTGTAAAGACGGTTTTGAGACCCATGGTGTTTGCGTGGAAGATTGCCTCATGACACATCGAGCTGAACGTGCCATGACCATGAACGAGGTCAATGGATTCGCGGATGAAAATCTGTCTGAGAATCGGGAACAGCGAGAACACTGTTGGGAACGTTGTTTCTCTGTAGAGCACCATGAACGGGACATAGTACACCTTGAGCCCGTTGGTGAGCGTTCTGACCCCTGTTCTGTCGCCATATGCGTGTGTTACCACTATAACCGAGTGGCCGCGCGCAATAAGCCGTTGTGAAAGATGGTAGATGTGTAACTCCACCCCGCCAGGCTGGGGGTAGAAAAAGTCCGAGATCATGCTTGGGATGTTTGTTAGATAGGAACCCCCGGAAATGTTTATTTTCTGCAACTTACGCTATATTGTAGCTTTTCATCGGGCCAATTGGGGCGGATGTCCGCTGGTATTGTCTATCAAATGGTGTACAACAATTTACCAACGGCTGTGCATGAGTTTATTTCTTACACCATTTTTTTCCCTCACGAAAAGGGCACTTTTTTTTTTCTTTGTCTAAAAATACAAAACAGCAGAATCAAAAGAGGTCTTATTCTTTTTTATGAGCCACGTCCAAAACACTTTTTGCCCTCCCAAAAAGCTGTAAGATTCGGATTTTTCTATCATACGCCGCCAATATGACCAGGGATGGTGCGTATGCGGAACTGCCGGCTACTCCGACGGATCTTCCGCCGGACTACGCCTCGCTGCCCCCCTCAGAGGTGTATATGGGCGAATCGAGCCAGAACAACGGGCATTTCGAACAGTTTGAGATCGAGGAGGACGAGGAAAGACGCGCAAGACTCGATCCAAGAGAGCTGTTCCACAAGGCGGGCGATTTCGCCAAGAACTTCAATGCCAGGTTCTTCAGGCCGATCAACAACGCCCTGGATCCGGTGTACGAGTTCTACCGGTTCATCAACACCAAGATGGAGTCGTACATTGCACGCGTGGGGAACCCTTTGATCATAAAGAGACTCGTTTATGTGTTTCTGATGGCTGTGATCATCTACGCCGTGTCGATGTCGGGCATGTATCCGGACGGAGTTGGAGCCTACTACGGCGACTTTTACGACACCCGCAAGCTGCACAAGTTCATTGACGGCCATATCGACGTGAATCGGCTCGAGACGAATCTGGAATATCTGTCGTCAATGCCACACATGGCTGGAACCGCAGGAGACCTGGCTTTGGCACGGTACATCCAGGACACGGTGAGCGACTCGGCAATACAGCTGGACAGAGACTCGAAACTTAAGGCGTACGTGAACTATCCGAGTGAGGCACATGTGAAGCTTTTGGATTCGAGCGGTAAAGTGCTGCATACCTGCGAGCTGCGAGAGGAGATCCGCAACTTGAGCAAAAGAGAAGAGGCCACCGAATCCATGAACGGAGTCAATCAGTTGGCATTCAATCCCGCCTCAAAGCGCGGCAACGCAAAGGGAAGTGTCGTGTATGCAAATTACGGAACCCGAACAGACTTTGCGCTGTTGAAAGACCGTGGAGTGGACGTGAAAGATTCTGTGGTGATTGTCAAGTATGGTGGAATCCTGACTGACTCCAAGAAAATCATATATGCGGAGGAGCATGGGGCAAAGGGAGTGCTGTTTATCAGTGATCCGACGCTCTCATCTACCTATACGATGCAATCGATCCAACGGGAACCCGTGGGGTCGTCCGATTACTCGTCGGGGAATTTGGTTTGTCCTGGAGACGGGGTTACGGACAATATCCCAGACTACTTTGATCTTGAGATTATGTGGGGATCAACAAACTCAACGCCGAAAATACCAAGCATCCCAATCTCGTGGCGAGATTTCAAAGAGATAATGGAAAAGGTGAAGTCGAGCGGAGAAAGAATCCAAGAATGGGATTTGAAGCTGGACAACCAAAAAGTGGAAATATGGACTGGTTCCAAAGATTTCCAGGTTGAGCTTTCCAACGAACCAATCGAGAGAATGAACAAGGAGATTTGGAACGTTGTTGGCAAACTTCCGGGCTCAGAGCAGGATAATCTGGCCATTATCGTGGGAGCTTCGCGAGATTCGACTTGCTACGGGGCGTTAGACAGCACCGGAACGGCCGTTCTTCTCGAGCTGATTGAGCTGTTTTCAAGCATGGTTCACAAGTTGAAATGGAAGCCTCTCCGATCGATCTACTTTGTCTCGTTCTCGGGAACAGATTACAACCAGGCGGGGTCAACCTACTTTGCATTGTCAAAACACGAGTATCTCAAGAGACAAGGATACGCTTACATCGATTTGAGTGATTCGATCTCGGGATCGGATCTCGAGGTGTCTGCTGATCCGATCCTGTACTCTTTGATCAAGGAGAGTCTGGGTCAGGTGGACGATCCGCAGACAAACAAGACTCTGAGCAACGTCTGGGACCAAAATTTCCATTCTCTGACGGATTCTACCAAAAATTATTTACCGTTTATGGCCCATTACGGGATGCCTTGTTTGGAAATGAAGTTCAAGGACAAGGACAACAAGAGACATCCACGAAACACGTGTTTGGACACTTTCGGAAATTTCAAAGATCTGCAAATCGATCCACAGATGAACTACCATAAGACGCTGACCAACGTTCTGGCCAGGGTCATCCTCCAGTTGGCAGAGAAGCCCATCATACCGTTTGACATCTTCAGTCTGGTTTCGAGCGTCAATAAAAACGCTAAGGATCTTCGGTCGTATGCTGAGCTCAAGATGGCACAAGCGGGTACTGATGGCAGACTGGATTTCAGTGTGTTTGAAACTGCACTCATCAAGTTCAAGACCATTGGTCGGCAACAACAGTCGTTCATCGAGACCTGGAACCAGATCGTGAATGCGGACTCTGGGTCTGAGCCGAATCTTTTGGCGGTGAACAGATGGGATTGGAACCAGAAGCTAGTTTTGCTGGAAAAGATCTTGCAAGCGGGAGATGGAATATACCATCGGCCGTGGTATCACAACGCTCTGTTTGGAAACCAGTTGAACGTTCCAGAACTGACAGATCAGAACGGTCGTCCTTTGACGTTCCAGCACGACTCTTTTCCTGGAATTAGAGACGCCATAGACGATGGGGACTGGGAGGCTGCGCAGAAACAGCTCGAGTCAATCTCCGATCTCATGGGACAGTGTCTTCAATTGTTTGAGCTTAACGATTGAGGGTTACGTAAGCGAGTGTAAGAAAAATATGTCTACTAAAAATATCGGACAAAAATTTTGAAATTTGCTCGCATCGTTTTGAGCTGAGCTTCAGTTGGGCCTGAGCCGGAAGCTTTATAAGGGGCTATTGAGACTCCAATTGGGATTGGTTTCTTGTTGTCAGGTACTCCCAATTGGACAGCGATGATGGACAAGCGAATGGGACCGACGGATCAGTCTCCTGAACAACAGGAATACGATCTGGGACTGGTGGGGACATCTTCTCGCGATGACAGGGGCCACTTGAAGGATAAGTCTTCGACATTATGGAAGAAGATACTTGCCTGTGTTATCAAATATGGCAAGTTTGCTGGCCCAGGATTGCAAGTGACAGTTGCGTACATGGATCCGGGTAATTACTCGACCAACTTGAGTGCTGGAGCACAGAGCAAGTACACCTTGTTGTGCGTTGTGCTTCTTTCGAACCTGATAGCGATTTTTTTGCAAGGAATGGCAGTGAAGCTGGGAACAGTGACGGGTATGGATTACTCGCGGTGTTGTCGACGGTATCTCCCGCGATGGATGAACCTGACTTTGTACTTTTTTGCCGAGGTCGCCATCATTGCGACCGATTTGGCCGAGGTGATTGGTGGAGCTGTTGCAATCAACATCCTGTGCCCGAGGATTCCGATCAGCGCGGCAATTGTGATGACCATGGCTGACGTTGTGGTTGTGATGGTTGCGTATCGTCCAGAGGGGTCAATGTTGTTTGTGAAAGTGTTTGAGGGGTTTGTGGCGGCACTGGTGATGGCCGTTGTGGCTTGTTTTTGTGTGGAGTTGAGTCTGATTCCCGGAGGAACGTCTGCCCGGGAGGTTTTCCGCGGCTATGCTCCATCGAAAGAGCTGTTTGAGGGCCAGACAATGTACAATGCCATTGGAATTCTGGGTGCCACGGTGATGCCTCACTCGATCATCATGGGATCTGGATTGGTGCAGAGTCGTCTGCGGGAATTTGACAAAAAGGAGTACGACGGGTACAAGCCGTCGTATAGCGCAATCAAATACGCGTACAAGTACTCGCTGACAGAGCTGGCGGTTTCCCTGTTCACGTTTGCCCTGTTCATCAACTCGGCCATTCTGATTGTCTCTGCATCGTCGCTGTACGACACAAATGCCGCTAAGGACGCTGACTTGTACACGATGCACGATCTGATTTCCAAGACGATCTCTCCGGTAGCCGGAACCATTCTGATGGTTTCGCTGCTTCTGAGTGCCACGTCGTCGGTGATTGTGGTGACAATGGCAGGCCAGATGGTGTCGGAGGGACACATAAATTGGACCGTTCGGCCGTGGATCCGCCGACTGGCCACGCGGATGATCACGGTGATTCCGACACTGGCAATTGCTCTGGTGGTTGGCCGAAAGGGCTTGAACCAGGCGCTGAACGCGTCGCAGGTGATTCTTTCGGTGTTGTTACCCATCATCATAGCCCCGATGATCTATCTGACAAGCTCGAAAAAGGCCATGAAGATCGAAGGTGGAGATAAGGAACACATGGCCAATGGAATAATGGTGAAGGTCATTTCGTGTGTGCTATGGCTGCTCATCCTGGTGATGAACGTGTACGGATTGGTGCAATTGGGGAACGAATGAGCGATGCTGAGTTGCCGATTGGTTGTACAATAACGAACATATCAATAGAAACTTGTATTTATTATTTTTGCGAGAGCGCAAACGGACCTGTTTGGTCAGTAGTTGTGTTTTTTTATATTCAGACATTACAATCGACTACTCAAAGTTGATTCTGTTTGATTATTCGTCGCGAAGACGTGACAAACCATTCCCCCCGCCAATTGTGTTTGTTCTCTTTGAGCATCCTCAGCTCAAAACCTTCTCCACCACCTCGTCAACCTCTCCCAGAAGAGTCTTGAACTCCTCGTCTGCGCTCAACAGCCCGTCATCACAAAGCTCTCTCGCCAGGTTAACAACCTGCTTCACAAACTTCAGGCCCTTGACCAGCTCACCAGAAGGCTTCTCGTGCACAAACTTGAAAGTGTCGTTCACAACACTGAATCCCTTGGCCGCGTCCAGGTCCTGTAGATAAACGGTAAAGAACTCCTGGCACACAATGCCCAACAAAACGTTTGGCAGCGAGTTTTTGAACGGAATCTCCGTCGACAGCTTTCTCCATTCCTTGTTTCCGCGTTGATACTTGTCCAGGTCGTCCTGGTTCAACAGCTCCAATGCCAGAAGGTTGCACGTGATGAGGTTGCAGGTGTCGCTGCTGACTCTCTCCATGACGGATCTGAACTGCAGAAGCGGCCTGTGGATCTTGTGGATGTAATTGACCGAGAACAGGTTTCTCATCGGAACCAGCGAAAGAACTTTCGAGATGAAGATTGCCGCGTTTTTGTACTGTTTGTTGGCCGTTTTCAGGTCGGACGGCTGCAGAAGTTGCTCGGCCTTGAGTTCTGGGAATCGCTTGAAGAAGATCAAAAACAGCAGAAGAGTCTCAACGTTCGAGCCCTTGGCCACCAGTTGCAACTTCTCTCCCCACTTGGTGAGTCGGTGGTCCGACTCGGAGATGAAGCCATAAATGATGAGTGTTCTCACCAGAGACGTCGAGATCAGCTCGTAGTTTGTAGAGATCCGGTGTTCCTCCTCGGCGGTCTGTTTTTCCTTTGTCACGACACATTCGGCCAGCAGCTCGTTTGTCAGACTCGACAGCAGAGTCGTCAGCTCGAAAGACCGCGCGGTAGTGTGTTGAACCATCACAGACTTCAGTTTCAGCACCAACGGAGGCGCAATCCGCTGAACCAGCTCGTAACTCTGGGCCCCGTTGTAGTAGGTTGTGAGCTTCAGCTTCTTGAACTGGTAGTATCTGTTGAGCGAGTTGGCCAGAAGATTCAGCATCTTTCCGCGCAGCTCGAGAGAAACATCGTCCGTCACCAGTTTCTGGTAAAATGGAGTCACCGTCATGTCCAGAGGCAATCTTTCAACCTGGTTTCCGTGGATCAGAGTCTCGCACAGATCAAACACGGTGAGACCGACAGATTGGTAGAAAAACAGCTCATCAGGCAGTCTCTGGCCAATGAATTCGTGAAGGTCGTCTGGGACGCGTCTGGAGGGCTCTTTTGGAGTGCCGTTTGAGTCTGTTGAAGAGGAGGACGAAGGACTTGGTGTCACAGAAGCCAGATACGACGCGTCGGAATCCAGCTGTGCGAGCTCAACACGGCCGTTTTGCTTCAAAACGGGCATGAAGTCAACGGAAGAACAGCCCTTCTGGTAGATCTCCATCAGGTTCGGAGCCACGGTCAACAGAGCGTTGTAGACGGACCCTCCGTTGAGAACGTACTCGTGAAGCGAGGGAAACGTGGGCAACGACGGGATGTGGGGAAAGATGTTGAGGGGGAACGGTTGGAACCCGTTTCCAACACACATGGAAACGTCTCTGAACTGTTTGGCATTGAGATTGAGTCTTCTGAGAACGTTGGCTCTTTCGAGATATTTGAACTGTTTGCTTTCGAACTCGATGCTCAGAATGAACTTGTCGACCCGGTCAACAAGCAGACCATCTGTCGAGCCGAAAATGCAATTGATTGCATCCTCCTTCAGGAGATACTGCAGCTGGATCCACGCCGAGTACGGCGCCACTATGTAATCCACGTCCTTGGACTCCAAAAGCTCCATCAGCTGGTTCATGATCGGTCTGAGTGCCAGCGGGGTGTTGGCGTCGCGGAAACTGTCTGTGTAGTAATCCTTGGATGTTTTTTCGTCCCAAACGTGACGGAAGTTCTTCTCGTGCGGCAGAAGCTCGGGCTGTTCCTGGTAATTGTGCTGGACAACCGTGCGAAGACCGGGGAAAACAAACACGGGCTTGACGTTCAGCTCTTTAAAGAGTCGGAAATCGGACTCCACGAGCATCTTCAACGTCATTGGAAACCCGGCAATGGCCTCGAGATTCGGCTCCTTTCGAAGCGTCAACAGTCGAGACAAATAGTGTTCCACCTCGATTCCAATGGTGGCATTTTTCAACACCTCCAACGGACAGTTCGACACCGTCTTGAGATCAAACAGATACGGCTCCAGGGACTTGATTGGCATGGTAACTGGGGATGGCGAAGAAGGAGTTGCAGACTAACCTGTTGTCCGACAACGTTGTTTTATTCAACAAGTTCGCGAGATGTTGTGAATTTTGTCCAGGTAGAGAAATCGACGCGTCGATGGTGCCAAAATCGACGCAGCGCATGGGGCTTGGTGTGTGTGTGTGTTTTTTTTTCAACATCATTCGAGAACACGTTGAAAGACATGTCATAGTTGTTGTCGAAACCCAAGCATCACGTCGTCCTAAAACACAATTGGCTTGTCTCTGAACCCACAAGGACCAGAAAATACCATTCACAGCTACAGTTCATCGTTTGGGACCATGAAACTGCTCACATTGCTCACGCTTCTACTCTCTCTGCATACCGCCCTTGCGGTGCAGTTCGACACGCTTCTCGCCAAAACCAAGAGCTCGGTTCTCCGAATCAACGACAAAAACTACAAGGATCTGCTCAACAATGAAGACTTCCATCTGGTGATCTATCTGACGGCGTCAAATCCGCAGATCGGATGCGTTTTGTGCACCCAATTCCAGCCTCACTTCGAAAACCTCGCCGCCTCCTACTACCAAAACGTGCAAAAAGTCGGGCTCGGTGCGGACGACGCTAAATTGATCCTGGCAGAAGCAGACTTCATTGACTCCAGGAAGATGTTCCAAGAGATGGCACTCAGTAATGTGCCTAAAATCTTCCACTACAAGCCTGGAATGGGCAGCAAGATGAAACACGACACCGAATTCCAGTTCGTCAACAGCGACAACGTCGCTCCGCTCGTTGCCTGGATCCTCCAGCAGGTTTCCATCAACAAAAACCTGTTTGAGCTCGTCGAAATCGTCAATTACTCCGATATTGCTATCACAGTGCTGGCCACCATCGGTCTCATAGGTCTCGTCTACAAACACTACAGCAAAATTGGAGCGCTCTTCAACAACAAAAGAGGATGGCAGGGGTTCTGCATCATTTTGGTCGTCCTCTTCACTTCCGGATACATGTTTAACGTCATAAGAAACACCCCATACGTCAGAACAAACAGAGATGGCTCCAAAGTCTACTTCCAGGGCGGCCACCAGGCCCAATTGGGAGTCGAGACCCAGATAATTTCCGTCATTTACGGACTCCTCACCTTGTCGATGATTGTCCTCGTGGACAAATTGGCTGCTGTGTCCAATCCAAAGCTGAGAGTTGCCGGTTCTATCGGCTTTTCCGTGCTGATTTTCCTCCTGTACAGTTTCCTGGTCACCTGTTTCCATTCCAAGAACACCGGCTATCCATACTGGTTGCTGAGGTTTTGAATGACAGTTTGAATGGCGAAAGATAAATAGTTTTTACATCATAAAAAAAAGTCATACATATGTCACACCCCGACAAACACCATGGCCACCACGTCCTTGTGGTCGAACGAGTGGCGAAACGGCTGGCCCAGCCGGGTCAAGAGAGACTCTTTTTTTGTCCAAATCCATGCTATAAAGCATCTTATGCAGGTTGGGGACCATGTGTGGGTGATTCAAATTGCTGTTCTTGCGACATCGTGTCAACCAAGAACAAGTGTATTGACTTTCCCGCAAATTACCACAATTTTGTTATTCTCAATAACCCTAGCGGAAACACTAGAGCCGTTAACTATTACCTTAGTACATCATGTAGTACTAGTGAAAGTTACCGGACTGTCACATATACGTCAAAGACCGGATGTTATAATGTTAACACAGGTTTCTATGTGCATCGCTATAAGGTTGTTGCATAGATCAACAACTTGATTGAACTTATGATACAGGCTACACGCACTTTTTAACTTTGTTTTCTCTTATCATGTTATCTACAAATTATCATACTAACTGAGAGCCTGAGAAGGTGGTCTGAATAGACAAAAAACTACTGTAAATTCCCATTAGTACCTACACCAATTATAAAATTAATAAAATTAACTAGCTTGAGAGCCTGAAAATGGTGGTCTGAAAAGACAATAAACTACTATAAAATTCTCAGTTAGCAATATGCTATAAACATTTCCATACCATAACCCTTAAGCTACAATTTTATAACTTAAGTATTTCGAGTTTATCTCAAAACACTGATTAACACCTGTATAAAGCTTCGTAGAAGGTTGTGAATCACACTCTTCTGATTCATAAAAATTCACTGCTCTCACATTATCACTTTCATTATTGATAAATGTGAAGAAGTTATTTTCGTCAGGGATGCGATTACAACCAAGTGTACTAGTTAGTAAGCATCTAGTGCAGTTAGTACTACATGCTCCCCAAGCTTCCCATTTTGGTAAAGTTTGACTGAACAGCAACCGTTCGTAAAAAGGTAGCGAAGCCAGTACTGGGGTAAGCATAAAGATATAGATCATCATTTTGGATAAATAGTTAAAGACATGATTAACTTTATCTTGTCAGCTATAAAACGCAAGAGTATATCTCCACGATTCTCCCGGTGTTTATACCTCAATCTGGGCTTAGCCAAGTGTCCTTATAACAATAATTATATTGGTAAAAGCGGAGATCAAAACAGGGATAGTGGACGATCGTGCGAGGAGTGGAGAAATACATCCTTGCCCCGGATTATCATCACAGAGAAAAAGAACAATTATCGCGTAATTAAGGCAGCGACATCATATTTGAATACGTAGTTTCTCATTTTACCCAGCTCCAGGCTGTTAACATAGGCTCTTTTTGGATGACCGATCTTACAAAGTGTCCATGATCCGGTCCACCCTCTTTTCCACCTTCTGCAGCTTCTGATTAACCTCTGTAAGTTTTTCCTTCATCACCAAGATTCTCTCCAAATAGCCCTCAAGATCCTGCTCGATGTTCCCGTTTTGGTCTCCAAGATCAGTCTCCTCGTCGGGAAGTCTTGCTTCCTGACTCGATTGCTCACTTTCCGTCAATGGTTTGAGATTGTCCAGCGTTTTTCCCAGTTTTCCTTCCAGATTCTTCAATATCGTCGACAGGATCAACTGAGACTCGTATAGAGACGTGAGGTTCAGACTCAGAACCTCTAGTGGTGACTCGATTAGCGACTGAACAACCAGTTCCATAGGATGAACACCCGACGTTCCCGTGAAGTCCGACGGTGCCTTGGAGTTCACCGCCGCATGGTGTGTGAGTTTCGGTGATCTTGCCATGTTCAAAGGCGGACAATCGACATTCGGAGCAGAGTAACGATAAGATTATCTGTGTACCAAAAAAAAATTTAGAAAATTATATACTCCAGATTTACACCCCTTGAAAAAAATCTGAGTAGAAAAAAAAAAAATCACTTAGCACAAATCAGTGTGTTTTGTTCCATCCAAACAGATCCCGTTGAAACCAAAATGCTGCAGAAAACAGTCACTCGATTGTATTCAACTGTCACCAAACAGAAACCTCTGCTTTTGGACATTCTTCCGCATCGAAAACTGCTAAACAGACTACTGTTTGATTTTGATGCCCGTTTGAACCTCAATAAATATCTTCCTATCGTACAGGATGTCTACGACTGCATGCACACCGACAAGGAACCGGTGTTTCCCAAGAAGCTCAAGGGCTCGGATCTGCTCTTGTTCCAGAAAATTCTCAACGAAATCAGACTCCAAACACACACATCCAACAAGTACGTTGTGGAGCTTGAGGAAGAGCTCATAGAGCGTGCAGCAGAGCTCGGAAGCAGAGACGCTCTCACAATTCTCTCGTTCAAAGCCCTTGCTGATAATGAAGGCAAGTTTACAGAAGATGATAAGATTCAGGCGGAAAAATTCATTACAGAGTTGACCAAGTTAGAACACCCGTTAGCGTTCAAGATGGGCGGAGATCGTGAGTTTACCAACGGAAACTTCGACAAAGCGATCAAATTGTACCACAAATTTCTCAAACTGGACAAAGACTCGTTTTTGTCGGCAGATGTGTACAAAACACTGGGGATGATATATTTCCAGCAAAAACTTCTCTTGCAGGCCAAATTTTTCTTTGAAAAGTCCATCAACCTGGCCCCTCTTTCCAAAGTCTCACAGTCACATTTCATGTTGGGGTTGCTGCACGAAGTCGATCCTCTCAGATCCCGATACCACTTCGAAATGGCTGCCACCCAAGGGTTCAAAGAGAGTTTTCAAAGTCTTGGCTTTCTGGAGCTGAACTACTTCAAAAACACATACAAGGCCAAGGAGTGGTTCAAACTCGGGTCCGAATTGGGCGACCATAATTGCATGCTGGGACTCTTTGACACTCACGTCAGAGAAGAGAATTGGCAGTCTGCCAAAAGAACTTTTGACAAGCTCGAGAGTTTCTTGAACCAAAACAACGTGGATCTTGATCTACGAGAGATCAGGAAGGATTCGATCGCCCGCATGAACCATGCTCTCGGAGAGCATAACAAAGACCCACAGTCCAGATGGGGTTAGTCTAGTCGACATACTTGTAAATAATCAAATCGCCAGTTCTTCTGGAATCCCAATGGAAACGACTATTAAACAGCCGTTCAACTTCTGTGTATTTGGTGCCATCGAGATGAACTTTCATGGTTGGCAGCAACTGCTCGAAGATCACCAGATAATCGGGCCATTTGTGGGGATATTTTCCCGAAATCATTTGGTCGGGATTCCTGCTTGTTGGTGTGAGTGCTGGGAAGTTTTCAGAAATGAAGTAGTTGGGGTCGTCATAAAACTCGTCAGACTCGTCCATGTATGATGTCAAATCTGCGGCAGATTGTAGATGCAAAGGGGGTTCACAGGTCAGGAACCAGATCTCGGCCTGGTCAGGAGCCAAGTGGAAGTGACTCTGGAACGGTGTTGAATGACAGGGAGTGAGGAAACCAACAGTTGCAGGCGTGTTGTTTTCGGAAAGAATATGCGATCTCAGACTTTGAGTTATTTGGATGACACCGCTTTCATGGTGTTGGGTGAAATAGTAGGAGATGGACGCGTTGACCAGAAATATGACCAACAAAAACGCATTAGTAAAACGTCTCGATTTGTTTCTCAATGTCTGTAAGACTCCTATCGCTGTGAACATCAGTAGAAATGGCATCAATGGATAGATGAAGCGAAACTCTTTGTGCTGGATTGCAGAGAAAACAGCGATATATACAAGTGAAAAGAGTTTCAAGTCGGCGAATTTCCTCCCACAGGCAAGCAGCCCATACAGGAAGAAGGGCAGATATGTTAGTAAAAGAATTGGCAACGCCTGGAAGAAATAAAAGTCCAATCTGGAAATGCCGTAGAACGACGAAAGACCTTTCATGGCGTTGAAACGCAAGAAGTTGACAGATGGGAAGGTCCAGAAGCCATAGAAGTCACGATTAATCAATGAATCAATCGTTAATAGACTTGCAACGCTGACAAGAGTTGCAATGAACAATGTGACAATCTTGTTTCTGTGAACTATCACACATTTGGTTCCAAAAAAGAGCCAAAATAGGGCGTTTGTTGGCCGAATGAGACAGCAAAGTCCCGCCATCATTGTTGCCAAAATGTAGCGGCCAATATTGTATTCGTTTGGCCCCGTAGGCAGCCAATAGAGAGCCATTGTGGTGAGGACAAGCTCTAGAGAGTTGGCAAAGGACCTACAGTAGCAAAACCAGTTGAAACTTGAACACAAGCTCAGAACAAGTGTAAAATTGGAGACAATTGGATCGTGTGTGTGCTTTCTGATGAGTTTCTGCACATAAAGCTCCCCCACTGCGCAGATCAACGCGTTCAACACCTTTGGAAGGGCCAGAATGTAGCCATATTCAAGATCAAGTGCGAGACAGAGTTTGTAGACGAATGTGTACAGAAGTGGATGGAGGAACGAGCGGATCCCCTGTTTCCACTCCCAAGTCAGATAGCCGTAACCAAAGACGGCGACATGGGCTGGTTCGAGAGCCTGCCAATACTCGTCAGCCTGGAAGAACGTGTTGATTGTGAGGGAGTTCACCAGTCTAATGGAAAAAATAATGAGAAAAAGTTGCCATTGAGAGAGCGCTGAAACGAAGGAGGAGATGCGATGGATGGTTTCCATGAACAAGAACAGTGCAAAACAGACCTGCTTGCGACAGATCAATACGTTGTAGAGTTTTTTTTTTCCCTCGTTTTTTCTTAACCTTGTTCTTTTTTTTATTTCTTTGCGGGGGCTGTGTGAGCTTAGTGACCCGTTTTTCATATTGGCAGAGGCGATTGGGGGCCGTGGGAGATAAATATGATGATGTGTGATTTGAGGCGTACAAACGGATCTAACTGCTACAATTAGTGATATCAGTGTGCTGCCACCACGAAAGACTTGTCATAGGGGTGATTTTTCAGTGCAGTCCGTGGTTGTGGACCTGGTTATGGACAGACAGTCAGATATAGAGAAGGGGAATAACTAGATCGGGACAGTCGGAAAACGCACGCACATGAGCGATCCAGACAACCCATTTGCTCTCCCTGAGGGCAGAGAAGGCTCAAGCGTCTTAATCCAAGACCCACCCTCAAGACCTGTGAAGACACGAAAGAGAGGATTCAGTTTGCGAACACAGCTTTTCAGCAAGAATTTGAACCAATCCGCAGAGAACTATCTTGCGAACCCGGAAGATAGCAGCAACGACGCGGATATTGAGCTCAGACAAGTGGACACCTCGTACATTCCGGATGATCTGAACGTCTTTCGTCACACTGCAGACTCTGCGAGCGAAAACGAGGCGTTTTACCGGGACGGAAGTCTCAATCAGTCTGTTATCGATTTCGATCAGGAGCCTTTTTACGATTACAGGCCAGTCAACAGCAAAAAAAGCCGCTTCCATTATTTTAAGTTGGTGAAGGATGCTCTTTTGGGAATACCCAGACGATTGGAGGGACAGGGGGGCCGGAGATTGCCAATCACATTGGATCTACGGGACTGTGAAGAGCCTGTTGTGCGAAACAAAAAGACAGGCGAGGATCTGTTGGTTGACAAGCGTACAAACCAGCCCTATGTGAACAACGTGATAACGTCTTCGAAATACACGATATTCAGCTTTGTGCCGCGACAGCTGATGGCCCAGTTCTCGAAAGTGGCCAACTGCTATTTTATGATTGTGGCAATTCTTCAGCTGATTCCGTCGTGGTCGACAACAGGAACGACGACGACGATTATTCCTCTATCGATTTTCATTTCGATTTCGATTCTGAGAGAGGGATGGGACGATTATCGTCGTCACAGACTCGATCAGACAGAGAATAACAGACTCACAGAGGTTTTGAAAAGATCGAAGGACACGGTGTACGGCCAGCCGCATCCGTTCAACAAGAGCGCAACGTCGATCTCACGACTGCGGCCAAGCATGCAGTCGTCTGTAGACTTGGATTTTGACGACTTTGAAGGTGAAGAGTTGGAAGATTTGGGAAAAGAAGAGAACTCTTTTGCCAACAATGATCTGCTTCGTAGAGACGGCATTGTCCCTACCAAGGTGCGGTGGAAAGAGTTGCGAGTGGGAGATATCGTGAAACTGGAATGTGACGAATGGGTCCCTGCTGACGTTGTTCTGTTGACGTCATCCAATCCAATGGGAGAAGCCCTCGTTGAGACGATGGCGTTAGACGGTGAAACCAATCTAAAGTCAAAGATTCCTCATCAGGAACTACACAAACAGGCCAACACTTTGAGCGGGCTGCGTCGTATTGATGGACACATTTTGAGCGAAGAACCAAATCAGGACCTGTACAATTTTGAAGGCTCGTTAGATCTGGTTGATGCAGAAACACATCAGTTCCACAGATATCCATTGGGTCCCGACAATGTGATCTACAGAGGGTCCATCATTAGAAACACAGAACATTGTCTCGGGGTTGTTATCTTCAGCGGAGAAGAGACAAAAATTCGGATGAACTCGATCAAAAACCCGAGAATTAAAGCTCCAAAGCTGCAGAGAACCATCAATTTGATTGTCGCATTCATGGTTCTTCTTGTGGCATCGTTGTCGCTCTTTTCGCTCATGGCACAAAGACTTTTTTACAACAGATACAAGGACAAACTTTGGTACGTTAACGGCGAGGACGCGGGAGTGGCTGCCACGGTGATGGGATTCATTATCATGTTTAACACGATGATTCCTCTTTCTCTCTACGTGACGATGGAAATTATCAAAGCTGTCCAGATGCTTTTGTTACAATGGGATATCGACATGTATCACTTGGAATCAAACACGCCTGCTGAGGCGAGAACCGCCACAATTCTGGAAGAGTTGGGTCAAGTCAGCTACATTTTCTCAGACAAAACGGGGACTCTGACAGACAACATCATGCTTTTCCGAAAGTTTTCTGTTTGCGGGACTCCGTGGCTCCATGACATTGATCTTTTGACTTCTGAGGGTGATACCCCTGGGTCGCCACTGCTTGGTTTCAACGAAGACGTCCATTCTGTCGGCCATGTAAGTCCTCCAGTGAGAGCAGGATCGGTGCGATTTGCTGGAAGACCCAGTATGGCTTCGTTGAATCCTAGTCTGGTCACTGCACAAACAGCGCGCATGCATCAGTTCGAACAGGAAGGCGATGGGAAAGCACAACAGACGTTGAAGTCGTCTCTAGAGTTGATCAGATTTTTGCAGACAAACCCAAACTCGTTGTTCGCCAAAAAGGTCACCTTCTTTTTACTTTCTTTGGCCCTTTGTCATAGTTGTCTGCCCAAGAAATCGAAGAAAGCGTTTGCCAGATCCAGGTCTAGCAGCGACACCAGCAATGCGCTTGATCCAGTGGAAAGTCTAGCAGAACAGGAGGAAAAGGAGGAAGACGAAGAGATTGAATACCAGGCTTCGTCTCCCGACGAGCTGGCCTTGGTCCAAGCTGCTAGCGAGATGGGATTCATTTTGTTTGATAGAAAACAAAAATCCTTGACATTGAAACTGTTTCCTGATGGATTCAATGAGAAACCTGTTTTCGAGACTTATGAGGTGCTGGAGACGGTGGATTTCTCCTCTAGCAGAAAGAGGATGTCTGTTGTTGTTAGAATGCCAGACTCCAAAATTGTTTTGTTGTGCAAAGGTGCGGACAATGTGATTTTGGAAAGACTGAGAAATGCTCACGTTGCCCAGAATAAACAGCAAGAGCTCTTGAGATCGGTCAGCGAACGGAAAAAGACAGAGGCTGAGTTGATTTTGAACCGAAGATCAACAGACATCCATTCGGACACCGCCAGTCGGGGAAGAACTTCGATTGCTTCTCTGTCGAGAAGAAGTCTGAATTTGTCCAGATCACCCTCTACTGGTAGAGGCAGCAGTTCATCACCGGGTCACGTTACGGGAACAAAGACGATTGACACAATGCTACTGGAAGATGGCCAACAGCATGATTTGGACGAGATTCGTGCGAAGTCGCGCAAATCTCTTCAAATGAGACAGAAAGAAAGATACAATCTGACAGAAAATTCGTCCTACATTCCGTCTGAAAAGCTTGTGATGAATGACGAGTATGTTCTCGAAAAGACAATTGAGCATATCGACGAGTTTTCGACCGAAGGACTTAGAACTTTGATGTACTCTTACAGATATTTGGACGAACAAACGTTCCAACAGTGGTCGGCAAAGTACACCAAGGCAAAGACCGCTCTGACGAACAGAGCCGAACAAATCGAAAAGACAGGAACCTTGTTAGAGGAAGACTTGGAACTTCTTGGAGCCACTGCCATCGAGGACAAGTTACAGCGAGGAGTTCCTGAAGCGATTGAGAAGTTGAGAAGAGCAGGAATCAAACTGTGGATGTTGACGGGCGACAAGAGAGAAACGGCAATCAACATTGGATATTCGTGCAAACTGATCAAGGATTACTCAAAGGTTGTCATTTTGTCGAATGAAGAAGGCATCGATAACATCGCATCGATCATGACGGCTGCCGAAATTGAGATTGAAGACGGAAATGTTGCTCATTGCGTGGTGGTTATTGACGGTGGAACACTCACAGACATTGAGAACGACTCAACACTGATGACACTTTTCATTTCTCTTTGTATGAGGTCTGACTCAGTGATTTGTTGTCGTGCGTCGCCTTCTCAGAAGGCCAAAATGGTTTCGAGTGTTCGCGATCTAGACAAATCCAAGGTGACATTGGCCATTGGCGATGGTGCCAACGATATTGCGATGATTCAAAGCGCCGATGTCGGTGTTGGAATTACCGGTAAGGAGGGACTACAAGCTGCTAGAACGTCAGACTATTCCATTGCTCAGTTCAGGTATCTGTTGAAGCTTCTTCTGGTGCATGGTCGTTATAACTACGTGAGAACTTCCAAGTTTGTCCTATGCACATTTTACAAAGAGCTGTTGTTCTACCTGACCCAGCTGATATATCAGCGGTACACGTTGTTCACGGGCTCGTCACTGTACGAGTCGTGGTCGCTGTCCATGTTCAACACATTGTTCACGTCTCTTCCGGTTTTGTGTGTGGGTATGTTTGACAAAGATCTGCGTCCGTCCACACTGATAGCCATTCCGGAGCTGTACTCGAAAGGAAGAAACTTTGAGTCGATCAACCTCAAGTTGTTTGTTTTCTGGCTGTTTCTGGCCGGCTCGCAGAGTGTCACCTTGTGTTTTGTCTTGTGGAACATCTACGGATTTGCAGCTACGTTGGACAACACGACTTATCCGTTGGGAGTTGTTCTGTTTACGGTCCTGATTGTCATCATCAACTCCAAGTGCAACATTATCGAGATGCACACATTGACCAAGATCAGTTTCATTTCGTGGGGGGTTTCGGTGTTCGGATGGCTTGTTTGGTGTCTTCTGCTTGTTGGACTCTACAAGACCAAGGACAGTACAATTTTCTATGTTGCACACGGATTGACGGAGCATTTTGGAAAAGATGTCACTTTTTGGGCAAGTATTCTGGTTCTGATCATCGTTGGAATCGCCATCGACATGGTTTTCCAGGTTCTGAGAATGAGTATCTGGTACACCGATACCGATGCATTCCAGGTTTTGGAGAAAGACAACGAACTGCGCAAGACTCTGGAGTTGAATGCGTTTGACGAGCTCCGCCAGAGCTGGACATGGATGCACGAATCGCAATTGGTGGAACAAGACATCGAAAACTACTCCTCTTTGAAGAAAAACGTTTACAATTTCCGGTCTTTTGTCAAAAAGGGATCGTTGCATCCGTCAAAGCAAACTCGCAAGAGAAAGGACACGCTCGTGAATCCAAGCGAGCTGCCACCAGGCTCTCCATCGATCGTGAAGATCGCCTCCACCGACCGTTACGAGGAGGAAATGCTCCCTAGTGGTAAAATCGTCAGACTTCGGTCTCCTGAGGAACCAGGAAAGTTCAAAGACGCAACGAGGCTGTTTCGAAAGGGCAAAGACAACCATGATGATCGGGAAATCGAGGAAATTCTCGACAGAAGAATGAGAGAACTTGAGGAGTCGTGAATGGTTTTTTGTTTCTACTCCTTGTATAATTATAACTCTTGAGTATCCGGACAGATTCCAAACCCTAGGAAGATGGAGGTTGAGTTAGATCAGAATAAAAAAGTATGGATGTTTCATAATCAAAAAAAAAAAAACTAGTTTGATAGATAGATAAGATAGGAGAAGGATCAACTAAAGACAAAAAAAAAGGAAAAATCCCATCTCAATTTAAACCCTTGCACCAGAAGAGTACTGCTAGATTCAACACTCCCTGATCATTTCTTCTTGTAAGAGATAAACAGCCCGTCTAGCACGGCAGCAGTGGCGGCCAATGCACTAACAAGTGTTCTAGAATCCTTGTCGTTCCAAATGCGGCGATAGAGATATGGATCGTTATTGTGTGCCAGAACCGCGCCTGCGGCTCCAATCACAGCAACCAACAGGTGTGATGCGACAATTGGGTTATTCTTGGCTTTGGTAGAAGCAGAGGCGTATTGGTCAGAGACAAAACCAACCACAGTAGAGTATGCGTTTTTGAAAAAGTTCTTCACTTTCTCCTCCTTGTTGGGTAAATCATCCTTAATTTCGTCCACCTTCTTGCCGAAATTGTTGGAGAGATCATCCATTCTGGCCTTTGTCTTGGATGCCAGGGAGTCGAATTCCTTTTCAGCTGTGTCGTTCACATTCTTGAGGTCGTCTTGGACCTGGTTGGTGACGTCTTTGGCAGTTTTTTGGGACCTGATTGCGCCACAAGGAGCGGGGGGCAGGTGGGACGAGCATCAGACAGGACGACCGTCTATTGCCGCACGTTTTGCGACCCCACTCCTCTTTGCCAGTGTAACGCACTTAGTTAGTATTGAGTCACGTTAAAAAACGGGTGAAACGAGACACGGGCCTCAGAGCCGAGACTGACCCTCTGTACCCTCACGCGTTCCTTGTTAAAAGATAAAACATACATTTTCAACGATAGTTTCGGCTTATCTAGTCAAAAATACTAGTGTTTAATAAGAGCTCAAGAGAACAAAGTTGAAGTAGAAAAGTCCAGAAGGAGTACTTGTAATTTCAGTTTTACTCTACGCAGACAAGTGACCTTCTCCCCCTAAACCAATAACAGCCATCATGCAGGGTCTGCGGTCTGTGGGAGCAAGCTAAAATCACGGGACCGTGAATTTCACCGCGCGATGAATCAATTGGCCGGGACGTCTCCCCGGGAAAGAAGTGTCTGATTACGGCGTAAATTGCTTGCTGCGCCCGCGCGGCGCACCAGTATTGCTACGCTTGCTGTGTTCCGTCAAAGTTGCTAAATGCGGGAGGGGCTCCGCGGCGAGATGGAAAGACGATAAGCGCGGCTGATCGGCTTCACGTGATCAGTTCAGTCACGTGATTGAGGAAAGGTCTTGGTGACCTCTGGAGGTCGTGTCTGAGCTGAAAAACTCTGACGAAAAAAAAAAAATTTCACCACCTGGGGAGAATCAACGTACTGCAGCGACTTTACCCTTAAAACATACACCTGAAGAAGACAGAGAACATTTTTGACCTCCTTTTGAGTAGTCAACAGACAAATAAACAAACAAAATGGGTGCCTACAAATACTTGGAAGAGCTGCAAAGAAAGAAGCAATCTGATGTCATGAGATTCTTGCTCAGAGTCAGATGCTGGGAGTACAGACAGAAGTCTGTTATCCACAGAGCTTCCAGACCATCTAGACCAGACAAGGCTAGAAGACTCGGATACAAGGCCAAGCAAGGTTTCGCTATCTTCAGAATCAGAGTTAGAAGAGGTGGTAGAAAGAGACCTGTTCCAAAGGGTGCTACTTACGGTAAGCCAACCAACCAGGGTGTTAACCAATTGAAGTACCAAAAGTCTCTGAGATCCACTGCCGAGGAGAGAGTTGGAAGAAAGGCTGCCAACTTGAGAGTCTTGAACTCTTACTGGATCAACGAGGACTCCACCTACAAGTACTACGAGGTTATCTTGGTTGACCCACAACACAAGGCCATCAGAAGAGACCCAAGATACAACTGGATCGCCAACCCAGTCCACAAGCACAGAGAGGCCAGAGGTCTTACTGCCGTTGGAAAGAAGTCCAGAGGTATCAACAAGGGTCACTTGTACAACAAGACCAGAAAGGGAAGAAGACACACCTGGAAGCAACACAACACCTTGTCTCTGTGGAGATACAGAAAATAAGCCTGTCGTTGCTGACTGGAGTTTTTTTTCATCTTTTTTGGTTGTGACTAGACTGACTTATGTAATCGCGAGATTAATATAACCAAACTAGTTGTATCAAAAACGGTAGAAAGGTACAGTAATAGTAATTTTGATAGTTGAACCTCCATGTGTGGATCAGTTATGAACGGGACTGGTGGTGTTGCGGCTGTCCCGTGAAAGGTCACTCTCTTCCCCAAATGCGGTCTCCGTCTGACCCCACAGAAGTCAGAGAATTTCCAATGTGCCTATTTTTTTTCCCTCTAATTTTTTTTGACTTGATTCGCAGCGCAAAAATTGGAGAGTTTAATTAGAAAAAAAACCCTTAGTAGACGTAATCATTTATTTATCTCTTCTTCTATCGTTTAGTATCAATTGTTTGTTGCAACTACAGTGGCAATCCCTTTAGTTTTTTTGCAAACACAAGATTCGTCCACAATGTCTCACAAAAAGACCGCCATTCTCTCCGTGTACGACAAGACCGGGTTGCTTGACCTGGCCAAGGGACTTGTTGCCGCCGACGTGAGATTACTCGCCTCTGGTGGAACTGCAAAACTCCTTAGAGAATCAGGTTTCCCTGTGGAGGATGTTTCCACCATCACACACGCCCCAGAGATGCTTGGAGGCAGAGTCAAGACTCTGCACCCGGCTGTCCACGGTGGTATTCTGGCCAGAAACATAGAGTCTGACGAGAAGGACCTGGCCCAACAGAACATTGAGAAGGTGGACTTTGTCGTTTGCAACCTGTATCCGTTCAAGGAGACCGTTGCCAAGATCAATGTTACCATCGAAGAAGCTGTTGAGGAGATCGACATTGGAGGTGTTACCCTCCTCAGAGCAGCAGCCAAGAACCACTCGAGAGTGACGATTTTGTCTGATCCAAAGGACTACTCGTTGTTTTTGGAGGAGTTGGCCAGCAAGGGCGAGATCTCCAACCAGGCCAGAAGTACTTTTGCCTTGAAGGCTTTTGAACACACTGCCGACTACGATACAGCCATTTCTGACTTCTTCAGAAAGAGATACTCTGAGGGTGTCTCCCAATTGACTCTCAGATACGGTGCCAACCCACACCAGAGACCAGCCCAGGCATTTGTCACTGAGGGTGAGCTGCCGTTCAAGGTTTTGAGCGGATCTCCAGGTTACATCAACCTGTTGGATGCATTGAACTCGTGGCCATTGGTCAAGGAGCTTTCGGCTTCTTTGAACTTGCCAGCCGCTGCTTCCTTTAAGCACGTTTCGCCGGCCGGTGCTGCCGTTGGTCTTCCTCTGTCCGAGATCGAAAAGAAGATCTACTTTGTTAATGACATTGAGAACCTTTCTCCTCTGGCAAATGCCTATGCCAGAGCCAGAGGAGCCGACAGAATGTCTTCTTTCGGAGACTTTATTGCTCTGTCGAATATTGTGGATGTTCCTACCGCTTCGATAATTTCGAAAGAGGTTTCCGACGGTGTCATTGCTCCAGGATACGAGCCAGAAGCTCTCGAGATCCTGAAGAAGAAGAAGGGAGGAAAGTACTGCGTTCTGCAGATCGATCCTAACTACAACCCTAAGAACACAGAGTCCAGACAGGTGTACGGAATCACTTTGCAACAGAAGAGAAACGACGCCATCATCAACTCGTCGTCTTTCAAGGAGTTTGTTTCTAAGAACACCGACCTCACGGAACAGGCCTCGATCGATCTTACCGTGGCCACTATTGCTCTGAAATACACGCAGTCTAACTCTGTCTGCTACGCCAAGAACGGTATGGTTATCGGTCTCGGTGCCGGTCAACAATCGAGAATCCACTGCACCAGATTGGCTGGAGAAAAGGCCGACAACTGGTGGCTCAGACAACACCCTAAGGTTCTCGGCTTCAAGTGGGCCAAGGGAACCAAGAGACCAGACAAGTCGAACGCTATTGACCTGTATGTGACTGGCCAAATTCCAACCTCCGAGCCAGAAAAGTCCGACTACTTGTCCAAATTCGCCGAGGTTCCTGAACCATTGACTCCAGAAGAGAGACAGGCTTGGTTGGATAAGCTGAACGACGTTGCCCTGTCTTCCGACGCGTTCTTCCCATTCCCAGATAACGTCCACAGAGCTGCCAGATCCGGTGTCAAGTATGTTGCTGCTCCTACTGGATCGGTGATGGACAGAGCCGTCTTTGATGCTGCAGACTCGTACGATATGGTTTACGTGGAGAACCCAATCCGGTTGTTCCACCACTGAATCAGTCTTACAAAGATTTTCTGAACGAGATGCAAGATTTCTGAATGAGTGCGCTCCTAGAATCTGAAGGTGAGGGTTTTTACCAGCGAGCTCAAAGATCTGAGGCCCCTGGATATCTAATTTGAGTCGCCTTTCCAAGGAGCAGTCTCATGCTTTTTTTACATACATCATAATCTATTATTTTGGATCATCAGGTCGTAAAACTCGAAACGAAATCTAATTTTGGTGAAGAACCGTCACTTTCAAATCTACACTCGGTTAGAGCCGATTCCTTATAAAATATCCTGGTACTGTATTGAAAGAAACAAAAACAGACATAAACGCAAATAAGTATAGTAAACCAGTAACAACACAATGGAATTGTTTTAAAATCAATCTGGAGATGGATAAAAAATACAAGAGAGTAAGTGATACTCAGACTCATGCTTGAACAAAGTCATGATAGTACAATGGATGATTCAACGGCTGGTGATTAAGCCTTGGTGGACCAAGTTGCAAGAGAAGTCTTGGTGGTCCAGTGGTGGGTGAGACCGCTGGTTCCGAAACCTGTATCGTTGTTATCTTGGTGTCTTGGTTGGAACAAACCTTCAGCAAAGTCAGGCAAGTCACCAACAGAAGCTTCGATATCAACAGTCTTGAGGGATCCAACCGCAGCAGGAGCAGCAATCAATGCAACAAAGATAACCAGGATGGTGAAGTATAATCCAGAGTACTTTCTGATCATTCTCTTTCTCAATCTTGCTTGTTTCAGGGAGTAGATTGGAGGTCTAATCTGTCTGCTTGGCTTCAACCAGAACAGCATCAAGGAGTGCCATCTGTCAACTAATGGAATCAACAAGATAGGGAATTGCAAGAAGAGCAACAAGTGACCCAAAATGAAGTCACCAGCGAACTCAGACAACTCGATAATTTTAGCACAGAATTCTCTGGTTGGCTGAGTCCAGGCAGCAATACCAAGACCAGAACCGTACCACTTACCAGTCCAGAAGGCAACGTTGGAGTGGTCATTCTTGAACTCTCTGGTCAGCATCAACAAGGTCATGAACTTGAAGATCAATCTTTGAACGTAGATCATGGTAATCAAACCAATCAGCATTCTAGCAAAACTGAAACCTTCCAAGACCCACATGACAATGAAGAAGACAATGTTGATGACAACAGAGACACCGTGAGCAATACCGGCCATGACGGCACCGGTCTTCTTGCAGCACATGCCCAACAGAGGACCAGAACAACAAGAAATACCGAGACAGACAAACAGGACACCAATGTTGATCACAATAGGAGCGAGAGCACAGATAATCAATCTCAAACAAGAGTTGACAATCTTGGCATTGACAACACCGGTTTGAGCGTTCATGAAGGTGTAGGCAAGGAAACATCCCGCAGTGTAAACAAGACATGGGAAGGTGTCCGAGAAGAACACGTTCGATCTATGAGCTCTAGCAGCATCACCAGCAGCTTTTTCGGAGTCGTCACCAATGGTCTTTCTCTTGAAACCAGTGACTCTAGATCTGGACAGTCTAACGTAACCGATCCACGAGTTTCTGTGCCACTTGGTGTTACCTCTGGACAACCATCTGATGAAGTCTCTGTAATCAATGAAATAGTCTTCCCAAGCAAATTGATGTGGGTTGAAGATGAATGGAGAGAACATCAGAGCAACGATGGAGATCCAGAACCAAAGCAAAGCAGCTTGCCAGCGTGCAACGGTACCAAACAACAGCATGATCAAACATCTTGCACCAACGTAGATGGTAGAGTCAGCAAATCTGGCGTACAAGACCGAGAATGGAATTCTGGCAGTTGCAAAACCTCTACCAGTGGAGATATATCTGGCACCACCAACACAAACGTCGTTCAACAGAGACGAAGAGTAAATTTGAGCAACAAACACTTCGAACAATGGCGACAGAGACAAAAAGTGTCTGCAGAATCTGTAAGCACACTTCCAGACACCTCTCTCAATGAGTTCTTGAACAAGCAATGGAACAAAGGCAATGAAAAAGACGATGAAGATGGACAGGGTATAACGTCTGATCCAGTCAACAGCAGGCATCAGGTTGTAACATCCCAATGGGTATTGAATGTCTGTGATTGGCTTGTTCTTGTCATAGATACAGACGATAGCTTCGTGGGACAAAGCGTTCAAGTTGACCAAGGTCAACATGAACATCTGCAGAGACAATTGAATAAACAAGTTGTTGATGTGGAAACCCAAGTGAGCATAGTAGAAAGACAAGAATCTGTCCAGAGGAAGTTGGGTACCCAGGTAGTAGTACTCTCTGGACAACATCTGTTCACCCATACCAGCACCAATCTTGGTGGTGAAATTCAAAATCGAACCGAAACCCAAATCTCTTCCCTTACCACATTGGTAGTATTCACAGTGCTTGATTCTACCACCTCTGCACAAAGCCATCATACCAGCGTAAATATCTTCGTTCAAGTGCAAACCCTTCTGTGCCTTGGAAACACCACCTCTAGTAGTCATGTAGATGGCATTGAGGAAATCAGGATGACCATAGTGCAACTTGGCACCAATTTGAGACAAAGTTCTAGCAAACAAGGTACCGAAAGTCTGTTCCTTACCGGCAGCAACATCACCCAAAATACCAGAGTTCTCAGAGAAAATATATTCTCTAGCACCGACAATGGCAACCGGGTGGGTCACCTTGCTTGGGTCAGACTTCAAACCAGGAGCATATGGATTCACGTGTTCAACATTCAGTTCTTCGAATTCAGCCAGAACAGATCTGATCTTCAGACATTCCTCAAGATAGTTGTCCTGGTTAGCATCAATCAATTGCAGGTATTCACCTCTGGTGAAAATAATGGCATGGTTCTGGTTATCAGATTTACCATCACCCAAAATAGGGTTACCGGACAATTGAACTCTGAACTTTGGTCTTCTTCTGCCGTTCTCCATGATTTCACAGTGACCATCAATCAAAGCAGAGAAAATTCTTGGTTCCTCACCTTCATTGAGAGGAGGCTCCTCATCAAGGTAGGCGATTTGCAAGTCTGGGTAAGCACGGAGCAAGAACTCGGCGTTCTCCAATTCCTCAGGCTTGAACTTTGTCAAACGTTGCATGGAGACCAAAAACTTGAACTTTCTTCTAGCCATTCTCTCCAATTCTCTCTCAAGGCCTTCAGCGTTACCACCGAACATTTGGACAATTTCAGGGTTCTCAACACGGTACAACAGCTTGATGGCTCTAGAGTAGTTCATGAAACCAGAAACAGTTCTGTAAAGAGTCTGGGATCTCAAAGATGCCCAGATTCTAGTTCTCAAAGTGTACTCTGGAGCAGCAGACTTGAAACCAATACAGTAGAATGGAAGATCATCGATCTCATTCTTCATATTGTCGTCCTCCTTCTCTTCGCCGTTTTCGAATGCAGCAGTCTCCTCAGCCAGAATCTTTGTGTCCTTAACAAAGCAGTCCCATTCAACAGGGTGCAATTGCTTCAGGTATTCAAGCAAAGTAACTCTGGAGAATTGATCGTCTTCTCTGATAATTTCTCTCAAAGACAACAGAATCTTTTCAGCATAGTGAGGAGTGAAAACAGTGAATGTTGGCATGTTGTCAACAGGAAGTGGTTCTGGGATAGGAGTGGCCAAGGATTGAGCAAAGAAAGAGATACGTCTCTCTGCCTCCGAGTCTCTTGGGAAGAACTCAGTCTCAAAGTTGTTGTCATCCTGGGAAACGAAGAAAGTTGGAGCTCTCAATGTACGCTTACCCTCAACCTCGGAAGGAACTTGGTGGTAAAGCAACTTTTGAACGTGATCAATGGCCAACAAGTGCTCTCTGTACATAGAGATGACAATGGCGTTCCAAACTTGGGAAATCAAGACCTTTGGTTTGTACTTGATCTCCATGTCAGTGGTGGCCAACACCTTAGAGTAGATTCTCTTTGGCAATCTGGTGAAGATGTTTCTCCATGGAGTCAAAATAGAGATACCGAGGTAGAAAGATCTTCCAACAGAGAAGATACAGTTGACCAAGATGTACCACATGTAGGTATCCAAGAAGAACAAGAGCAAATCGGTACCATACATCAAACCCAAAGTGATCTTTGCCTGGTTCTTACAGACAACGTTACCGTACCACTTCTCACCAGTACATCTCATTCTCATGTTTGCCATGTTAAGAATTGGATCTCTCAAGGACAAAATCAAGAAGAAGTAAGACTCGGTGTACTTGGCAAGGAAAACCAAGAACCACAAGAACCAAGAGAGGTACATGTCCATACCTTGCAACTTTGGATAAGAGGCAGTGAAAGTCTGCGAAGCAACATACTTTCTGGTGGATCTCTTCATGTAAGAAGTGAACAAACCACCCAATGGCATGACAGTGAAGAAAATCATTGTAGCCAAGGCAATGAAGAAAGAAATGATAGCAACAACTTCGGCAGCCTTAGACTTGGTCTTCAAACCGGCCCATGCGAAGACGAAAATAACCGGAGCCAAGTTACAAGCCAAAATCAGAACCAAGAAAGCCAATCTTCTGCTCAAGTGTTGAGCACCAGCCCAAGCTCTTGGCACGAAAGCCCATTCACAAACAGTGGCAACAATATTGATGGCGGTAGCAACAGTACCGGCCAGAGCAGCGGAGGCCCATCTCGAAGAAGCGAGAGGCTGGTTGTTCAAAACTTGGACGTAGTTGTGCGTGTACAGCGTTGGAGAGTTGTAAGCAGCGTACATCCAGAAGACAGAAATGTGGGCGATCCAAATACGGTTGAAGTTGGTGATAATGTGCAACCATGTTCTGACCTCCTTGTAAGTCTTGAAGAACACGTTGTTCCACTCAACTTCACCAAGTTTTCCGTATCTTTCTTCACTTGGGAAGTCGACCAATCTAGTGCCGTCTTCCAGGACAATCTTGGAGATACCTTCTGGGTACCAGAAAAGTTGGTTAACATCATCGTATCCAATGATCTTGTTGTGGTCCTTTTCACGCTTGACGTAACGGCCATCAACAACCTCGTAAACCTGAGCTCTAATGAAACGGTACAGAGGAGTGATAACTCTGTTCAGATAGTCACCTTCTGGAACCGGATCAGTTCTCTGTCTGCAAGCCTCAGATTCCAAGTAGTCTTCAGCACACTTGTAGATGAAACACAGACATTCAGAAGTGAATCTGACCTGGTTGGCTTCACCCCAAAGCAAAAGCCACAAAGCGATTTGTCTGACGCGTTCAAATGGAGTCAAAGCGTTCATCTTGGCCTTCCATCTGTAATCAGCTGCCTCCAACGAGTTGTCACCAGCGAGCTCTTTCAAAGTGGTCTCGGTGTCTTCTCCGTTGTCTTCAACAGCCTTTCTAGCCTTCTTGGACTTCTTCTTTGCCCTTCTGGCCTTTCTAGAGACCTTTCCTAAGGACATGTTTCTAAATCCGATTTCGTCATCCAGATCCAACTGAGCAGCAAAATACCACTTCTTGTAGTTGGCAGAATCACCTCCAATGTAGTCTGCATGGAGAGAAAGCAAAGCCTGTGCTGGTGAGATTCTGGAAGATCTAGAGTCCAACATTGTCATGAAGTAGTCGAAACAGTTTCTCATCGAGTCTCTCTGGAAACCAAACTTGTTGGTCAAATCGATAAAGATATCCTCGATTTGCTCGATAGTGACTGGAGCCTGGTTGTCGGCAGTCCATGCTGGGTATGGATCAGTAGGAAGTGCAACCATTCCCGACTGGTCGTATGGGCCAGCTCCGTAAACCGGAGTGGAGGCACCAGACGATCTTGGACCACCATAACTCATCTGAGAAGGAGTGTACTGTGTTCCGTAACCGTCGTAAGGGGTTCCTGGGGCACCACCTGGACCATAGCTAAAGTCAGAATAAGCCTCAGCATCGCGTGATCCAGGCTGATCATAGTAACCTTGTTGGTTCAGGTTTGGATCAGACGAATACTGTTGGTCGTAGCCTTGACTGTAGTAAGCGTCTGGCTGATCGTAGCCCTGGGAATAACCCTGGTTGTAGTAGGGATCCTGTGGATCATAATATTCCTGCTGGACACCGTCGGTGAGCCCTTCCTCAGACGGGTTGTAACCGTCCTGGTAGTAGCCACTCTGTGGCTGGGCGTGACCGGCTGCGCCAGTGTTGTAGTTGTTATCGTTATACGACATCTGCAACACCTGGATGTTAGTAAAAGCCTGGGAAAGAAAAAGCGGAAACACCTGCTTTTAGCTGAAACGCAAGTTTGAAAAAAAAACATATCCGGAACCATACCAGATCTCTGCCACTGTGCCTGCCCCGCAGGGGCTAATAATTTTTGTCACGCTGCGCCCTCCCGCAACATCAGTCGCGCGGGCAACCCAGGGAGCGCGGGCCGGGCGGAAATTTTTCTGGTGCTGCGGTGTGTACGCCGCGCTGCATTAATTTTCACAACCCAGATCAAAAACAAAAGGGGAAGGGAACCAGATACCAGACAAGACAACAAGCAGATGAGAATAGGAGAAGATATGTTTTCCTTGGAACAGAGTATATGGTAACTTACCTAGCTGGTAGCGACGGGTCGCGTGCTGGAACTGTTCGATAGCGAATGTAGAAGAACAGAAACAACTAGAAGCGTTTCTTTGAAGGACCAGCAAAGGGAAACAAGGATCAGTTGATTTTTGTCCCTGTCTTGTGGATGCTTGTCCGGAAAAGAAAAACTTTGCGAGTGACTGGATGCGAGTGTGTCTCAGTCCAATACACAACCGTCTCACGTAGCTGAAAGACTAGTCTGAGAAAGAGAAAGTGATCTTGAAGAAAACAAAAAGTATAGCAACTGGGTCCGTAAAATGAAACATAAGCACGCAACCCGAACCGCATTCACCCTACATATTGTTTCGGCTTGTTCTATTATTAAGATGGAAAAAAAAAGTAGGAAAAAAAACACACCTCCCACCGTCAGGTTGATTCGCCACGCTGCGCAGGGGACGGGCGCGTGGCGTAGAGCGTAGTCGCGGGCCACGCTGCGTTCTACGCCGTCCCACCCCCTGGCCCGCGACTCCCGCCAGACGCGCTCAGCCACATCGTTGCAACCCGTGTCGTGTCTGTTTTTATTTTGACGCGCGTGCCGGCCAATCCAGAGTCTCGGCCAGATGCTAAAAATAGACCCACGCGGGATCAGGACCGCGTTCGTTTCTTTTGCATCCTGCGGCCCCTTGTGCGGCCCGGAACCACTCCTCCCACCCTACCGGTGCGCGTCTGCCATCTATTGTGACGGCCACCATGGACGCAGATTGCCGAGCCTCTCCCCTGCGACCGACGCGCGAGCTCTAACAAAACACGCTCCTACACTCCGAACAGATCCCGACCGCTGCGCGCTTGGCTCAGTTTGATGTGCGCTCTGCTCCTGCCTAGAATCCGGCTTCTAGGCACCATTATCGAGCCGCCCGTCTCCCGAAATCCCGGCGACGAACCACATATTTTCCGGCTTTTTCATACGTACAGCATGCAGATTCTGGTTTGGGTTTTTGGTAGACTTACATAATTATACATCCTTGCACCGGCTAGGCGGTTGATTCTAAAAAATTCTTTCTATTTTTCCAATTTTTCAACCTCCGCGAGCACAGGATCCTGCACAGTGGTGTTTTTGACAATAGTCGCGATGTCCTGTTTGACCGTCTCGAGGTCAATCCAAGCACGATATTGTCTCAGTTTTGAGCGTAAAACGTCCACGCAACTGCGTAGTCCCCACTTGAGCTCGAGTTCCTGGCTTTGTGCCTCCGTTTCCTCGTTTAAATCAAACAAGTCCGACTCTCCGAGTTTCTCGACAAACAGGTCAATGTTTCTTAGCAGCTCTGTCGCGAGCAGCTTGACGAGCTCGCGGGCCTCCTGTGGGCTCGTTGCGTCCCTGACCAGTCTGTCAAACAGCTCGCTGGCGTAGATTTCCGTGACAATCAACAGATTTTCGTTGTTTGCAAACAGAGTTTCCACAAGTTGTCTCGAGGAAATGAAACCTTTATCTCTGATCTTCTCCAGAATCAGATATCCGATGCGGGGCTCGTTGTTCCACAGCCGCAAAACACCGTCGATCAGCCACTTCTGGCGCTCTGCAACCTCGTCGGCCGACACCGCAGGGAATTGATCGTTTTCAAGCGGCTCGCTCTCGCCGTAGCCAAGAACCTTGCGCAACTTGGCCCCGCATAACTCCAGAGCTCCGCCTTCGATCACCGACAACGACCGCGAGCCAATGATGCACGTGGACTGGATCACGAGCGTAACAATGTACATGTTGACGTTGGAAACGACGTACTGTTCGTCGTCCGGATGTGCAGCAGTCTGTTCAGAAATGCTGTTTTTCAGCTCAACAATCAGGTCGTTGAACTCCTGCAACGATTCTCCCTCCTGAATGTTACTGTAGATCGAGTGACACAGCTCATGGTACGGATGTTCCTGGTTGTTGAACAGATATTGGTCCACCAGATGGTAAATTTCGGCGTTTCCCGAGTCGACATTGACCGCCTCAATGTCCTCCTCGAGCTCGAAATTGGTCTGGGCCACGGATTCGGCCAATTTTGAGCCAAAAAGCTTGCTGTCAAAATGAACAACCGCCTCCTTGTCGAGCAAAGACAGACGCAAAAACCGCCAGAACTCGTTTGGAAGCGACGTCTTGATTTTCTGCGGATTGCTGACTCGGATCTCCTTAGCAATGATGTTCCGATACAGATACATCTGCGGATTATAATTCAGCTTTCCGACCCGGCCAAGATCGTCCACCCATTCCAGCCACTGCCAGTCGAACCCGAAGTTGCTCAGCTGCAGCGAAAGCCACGAAACGTACCGTTCGCGCAGCTCAAAGTCCAGACTGTGCACGTTGGCGTAGAAAAACCGGATCGCAGTGCCCAAAACTTTGGCAAAGGTCACCTTTTCGTGCGCGTTCCGGCCCCGTCGAACAAGAGTCCAGTCACGACCACAAGTGTCCGCCAACAACGTCTCGTAGAACACCACTGGACTTGGAGAAGACGGCAGAGTAAACAGCAGATTCAAGATCGCCTCCGTCACAACGTGCTCCATCTTCCACGTCGACGTGTAGCCCTCCTCATACTCGCTCTGAACGACACGGGCCGACTGGATCATCGAACTCTTGATCTCCGGGTCCAGGTCTGCGTTCTGCTCCAGATCGCCAATCAGATCAACGCCCGACCGCAGATTGTTCACGATCGTCAGCTTGTCAATGGACGAGTTCGGCTTGGAAAACAGCTTCTCGTTGAAATACAGCTGCAGAGAAAGAATCTGCCGCGAAACAGTCACCCGGTTGAACTCCATGTTCTGAACCAAATCCTGCGTCACGTCACGCAGAATCAGCGACAAATACGAGTCCACGGGCGGAACGGTGTCGAACTCGGTGGCCGACGGCAGAAAACACTCCAGAACCACACGTGGATGGATCCACAGCGAGTCCACGTGACCAGAAAGCTCTGTCCGCGCAAACTCGTCCACGGTCGGGAAATCGAACTGAGCCAACGCGTGTTTCTGAACGTCTCCAGCAGGAAAATACGGACGAACAAGCGCAGAAACGTCGGGGAAAAACGGCAGCTCTGTGTCCAGCGATTCAACTGCCGAAAACAACAGACTCACGAGCCGTTTTGGCTCGTACGGCAGCGGGTCCGACACAAAATGCTGATACGTTTTCGTATCGGTCTCCGAAAAAGAAAACGTCTTTGCAAAATCCAGCAGCTCCCGGAACTGGCTGCGCAGCTCGTCGTTCTCGCGGTCGCTTGCCAGCAAATATGGCAGAGAAATCACCGTGTTGAACAACAAAAGCTCTGCAACACCAACACGCTCCTCCTTGTCCTTCTGCAGCTCGACAGCCGTCTCAATAAGCCGTCTGAAACTCGAAACAACAGACTCTCTCGTTTCCAAAATTCCCGAAATGACTGCCAAAAACCGCAGACAAAGTTTGACTCTGGTGAAAATGCCGCACTCATTCGACTCCAACTCGTCTTCGTCCGCGTCCCCAGTGCCGTCCACGCTGGCCCGAACCCTGTTCAGTTGCTCTTGAACCTTGAAATGCACAAAGTCCATCACATGTCCGGCAACCTTGGGGTTCTTGGCGTTGACAAGCTCAACAAGAGCACCTAGAATAAACACCTTGTGTGGCTGCTCGATGATCGCAGCATACAGATACTCCAAAATCGAGTCTCTCGTCTCGTCGTCGTCGCCATCCATGGTCTGCGCCAATGTAGTGGAAACATGGTCAAGTTCTGCCGCCATTTGCGGCGGAATATCTCCAATTCGGTTGATTTCCGCACAAATGTTCTTGGCCTGCTCGACCTCCGGAGCCATAAACGACCGCTTGGGCCGTTTAGGAACAGGCCAGTTCCCAGAGGGCTCGTAGCCCTGGCGAGAGGATTCGACCCGCTCGCCCACAGGCTGTCTCTCCGACAACGACGGCTCGTAGCTCTCGTCATCTGAGACACTTCTTCTCCGCTTGTGTGTTTCTTCCATCGTTGGTTGTGCGGAATTGAGAGGTTTCGGATGAGGAATAGAATTGTTGATTGACTTTTTTATCTCGAGTGTTTTTTTTTTTTTTTCTAAATTTTTTTTTTGAAAAATTATCTCGAGCAAGACGTTCATGTCAAAATTTCACGTCTTGACAACACTATAAAGTAAGATTACATTGGTCAGGAAAACTCAGACAAAACTCACAAACTGAAAAGCTCTGTCCTCCTTCCTCCTGTCCTTGCGCCTGGGTTTCCTATAAAATTACCCCCAATTTCTTTGCTTCTTTCATGTATTTCATGTCATCTAAATTCCTCAAAAAGTACAATAGTCATACGTGTGAACTCACACGTCCGTCGTCGCATGGTAACGCTCAAACGAAGTGTTGGACCGCAAGCTTGGAGAGCTTAATCCAGCCAGTCCAGAGTCCTTGGCAACTCCCGAAGAAACGAGCTTCTTCGATAGTTCGTTGTTCATCTGTGTCAACTTCTCCACTCTCGTCTCCAAACTCTTGATCCGCTGCGCACTCGTCCGAGTATCAACGTCCCGCTGCATCTTCAAGTTCTTGAGCGCCTCCCGCAGCGAGTCACGCTGGTTTTCCAGATCGCCAATCTCGTCCTTCGAGACTATCTGCGCTCTAAGTTGCTCGTTCTCGCTCCTCAGCTGCTCTAGCTCCGTCTCGACAGTGCTTGAACTGTTCATAGACGTCGTGTTCTCCAAAATCTCTATCTGGTTCTTCAAATTCGGAATTGTCTTGCTGCTCAGTTCCTTGTTGTCCGTCACAGCTTTCTCAAGCCGCTCCTTCAGCTCCACGTTCTCTTTCTCCAACAGCTCGCACCGAGATTTCGTCAGTTCAAGACTCTCATTCAGCTTGAATATTTGGCTACTCAACTCAGAGTTCTTGCCAACAATGTTCTTCAGATCCTCCGCGTCCACCTCCTTGCTACATTGTCTCACAAGAAGCTCCTCCATCGTGAATCTTTTCCTCCGTTCCTCAATCAACTGGTTGGTCAAGTCGATTAGCTTTGACGGTTCCGAATCGTGGTCTTTCAAACTTGCAAGATCGCCCGACTCGAGCTGCTGTTGTAGCTTGATTTCTCTGGAAATCGAATCCGCAAGCTCGTTCGACACAACCTGTAGCTCGTTCAGCAATTCCTGGTTGTAATTGAAAAGTTTCAGGTGTGCAGGACTCAGAGCAGTCTCCACATTTGGCTCACGGGTAGCGTGATCAGATGGAGTCGCGTAAGCAGATTCACCAGACACTGACTTTGGAATCTCAGCTTCAACCGTCTCCGTTGGGATCTCGATAGATTTTTGAATCTCAGGTTGCTGTTTGACAGTTTCAAGTTCCCGACGAACAACAGTTTCCGATTTTGACAAACCAGTCATTTCTCTCTCTTTGTGCATCTCAGCTGCAGGCTCCCGTTCTGCTTCCTTGAATGACTCCATCGGAATCCGGGGAAGTGGGTGTGCCGAGCTCATGGATAGTGGAGGAGAATGTGGAGTGTAGTTTATTGATTCCCGTTGAGGAGTTGATGCAACGTTCTCGCCAGGCTCAAGCTGGTTCCCCGCATAGTGAGAATCTGTGACACCTGCGCTTTCAGGGAACTTGTCAGAAGAGTAGCCAGTGTCGGGAGAAGTCAAACTCTTTCTGCCGTCCGCAGTGACGTCCGTAATCCTTCCGGAATCGAATGGAGTCAGCGACTCAGCAAAATTGGAAGGAGCATCCTCAACCGCCTCAGATTCCACCGGACTCAAGGGCTCGGCAGTGATTTCTTCTTGGTCAATCTGAAGCGACTTCTGTGAGCCCAAAACAGATCTCTCGGGAGCTAGGGAGCTCGCAACCACTCTCTCGTGGTTTTCCGGCTCCTGTAGTTTTGTAGGGAGGTATTTCTTAGACTCTGGAGATCTGAACACAAACTCATCTTCTGGGCTTCTTGACAGATTGCTTGTCTTCTGAGTTGGCGTCATTGGTGGTTCTGTCGACCGTTGGTAAGAAGGGATATGATTAGATGAGCCAACGTCTGGGCCACGAGATGGAGCATCCTCAAGGGCAACATTGGCAGTTGAGTTTCCGGAGATATTATGGTTCATGTCAATCGTTTTGAGAGGACTAGAGTGCCTGTTCGGCGAATATCTTGTCTCTCTGTCGTCACCAATGTTCATGTTCAAGTCAACGATTCTGCTCAATCTGATATCATTATCATCACCTGCCATGTTCAGTGTCAATCTGTAGTTCATCAGCGAGTCAGAAGGAGTAAGTGGAGTTTGAGGTAGCTGCTTGCTTATGAATTGAGACTTTTGGTCCCTTTCGGGGATATTGATGGTGAGGCCGTGAGCTCTATCTCCGTTGTTCAATGCCGGTGCATAAGGCTCTGAATGGTACGCGGTGTCGCTGCCAACAGACGTATCCACTTCATCATCACGATCCTTTCTATTCTTGAATGAAATCTTCTTGAAGAAGCTTTTTGCGCTTGGTAGCTTCGGGCTAGGATTATTGCTCACAGGCTTGTTAAAGGCCTCTCTGAAGCCAGTGAATGGGGATTTCTTCGTGGTTTCGGGTCCACCAATATCGGGGGAAGTTGCAGGAAGATCAGCCAATTGAGGTGTTGGTGGAGGCTTCCTGTTCAATCTCGCTTTAGCAGATGAGTTGGACGAGGATCTGTGAGAGTTGGACTCGTTGCTCAAATTGGAGCTTGACTCTTGAGAAGTAAACTTGTTTTCCACGGGACTCAGCATGGATTTGTACCGAACCTCTGGGATTTGTTCAACAGACTTCGAATGCTCGCTGAAGCTCTGCTGAGGATCATCGGCGCTCAAAACAGTATGGTCCGGCGTTTTGGAAATCGAATCAAACGAGTATTCCTCAATAGAATCTGAAACCGCTGGTGGGTGCTCGAAATGTGGAGCAATAGGAGCAACAGTTCTGTTCTCGATCTTTGTCTCGTTAGAATTGCTGGTCTTGGACTGCACGCTTTCAACTTCTGGTTGTGCAGCTTCATACGATCTCGAGTCAGTCTGCTCTGCCTGGAGAGTTGTGTCTTCTGGTCGTTCTTCAGACGTAATAACAGGCAACTCTGTGGCAGTAACAAAAACATCTTGCTGGGTTGCAGAAGCGTCGGCCAGTTGGTAAACATGAGAACTGACTTGTCTCTGTTTAGCGGCAGTCGCACCGTCCGTGGATAGAGCCGAGTATGCCGACGAAATGGATCCGGTCATCATCGAGCTGATTCTGTCGTTGGCAGATTTGAAAGAAGTGGTTCTGGTATCCGAGACGACTCTTTGATGGTTGTTTGATCTGCCTAGCTGGACTCTCTGTTGAATAGGCTCTGTCTTTTCTTCCCTGTCTGTGCTTTCCGAAGTTGGAGCCCTGTACAAAACTTCCTTCAGAGGAGAACCAGAGGCTGGAGAAGTCAGTTGAGGCTCGACCACTTTTGTGGCACTCTCTTCGGGAGTTTCTTCTGTCTTTTCTTGTTGCGGTTCATCTTGAACTTGCCCTGCAACAGATTCCTGGTAAACAGGACCGTCAATTTCGTCCTCGTCACTGTCCGCAAAGGTGTATCTGTTAACCTTGGCTTTTCCACTCTTGACAGGCTGGAACGGCTCGGTCTTCACCTCCTCAACTGGAGCAGACAAAGCAGCTGGAGCTGTAGATGGTACCTCTGGAATCTGCTGGAATTGTTGGGGGTTATGCTGAACAAAATGCTGTTGTCTTTGCTGGTATGGCGGGTATTGTTGTTGGGGATATGCAAAAGAGCCTGGTCCGTTTGGAGATGGGACAGGAGAGGACGAATACGGCCGTCCGGGCCGCATGCCAGTAGGTCCAGGGGCTGCAAGTCTATGCCCATACTGATCGGCGATCGGGCTACCCATTGCAGGTCCCGGTCCGTATCTTTGTGACTGCAAAGACATTGCACGCGGAGCTCCATATCCCGGATCTTGCGGAGCGCCTTGTGGGCCATTCTGGTATCCAATTTGTGGCTGGGGACCGCCAAATGGCGGCGGTCTTGACTGCATCGACATTGCCCGTGGATCCCTCGCAAAACGCGGTCCTGGACCCGCTGATTGCATCGACATTGCACGGGGATATCCTGGCATTCCTCCCTCCAGACTCATTGCTCGGGGCATTCCAGCCTGTCCGGGCTGACCAGGTGGGCCCAGTTGTCCCGGTCCAGCAACCGCACGTGAGGCAAGCAGCTTTTTCTGTGCCGTCATCTGTTTCCGGTACTGTGTGTTGGAAAGTTGTCCATTGGGTCCCTTGGGCTTCACAGAAAGCGTCGGGATGTAAGGCTCGGTATCCACCGCAGCCGAGCCGTATCTTCCACCGCCACGAATGTGCTGTAGATCGTCGAAGGACACCGCTGGGCCGTCGCCGGCCTCAAAGTCCATGTCTTGGTCGCCGTCGCCGTCCTGATCGCCGTCGGGAGAAGATGATCTACCGAGTTTCATGCCTTTTTTGAAAAACTTATTCACTGTGGTGGACGAAGAAGACGCCAACGAGCCTCGCCGCGAGTGCGAGTACCCGCTGCTCTTTGTCTGAGGTGTCGGTTGGCTATAAACAGGCGCGTAGTTGGCGTACTGGGGCTGGACATGACCAGGACCCGGACCCGGACCCCAGCCCTGATGAGGCGCAGCCGCCATCGGCTGACCATAGCCGTTTTGAAAGCCAGGCTGAAAGCCCTGTTGAGGAGGACCCCAGCCAGGACCTCCGTAGTAACCCTGGGGAGGCATTTGCTGTGACCCGTGATCGCTCGGCTTCTGTATAGGGGTCTCCTTTGTGATGTCAATGAAGGCACTCTGGTCCAGAGCCCGACTCCTATTGGTACTGGGAACCCCGTTCACCAGGTTCATATCCCGCTTATTTCCGGCCATCATTGCGGTGATCTAAACAAGAAGTGGTAAGAAAAAAAAGGTTACTAAAACACTAACCGAACAAATATTATGTCTCAGCAAAATACACACACACAAACCCTTTTTTTTTTTCCTTCTCTTGTTACCCAGAAAACAATAGACCTGCAGGCCGCTATTGTCCCCGCCGTCGACCGCGCCGAGATCGTCGAAGTGGACGCGAACGCGCAGAAAACAGATAAACACGGTAGAGAAATTTCACCGCGTGTGGCGGTGTGATTGTGGCGTAGTTTTTTTGGCCTGTGGCGGTGCTACGATTTCAACCTACAGAGATCGAGTATAATCAAATCAAATGCATTCCAATGATCGCTGCTATTGGCCTTTGTTTGGCAAATCAACCACCTTTCCCACCACATTGTACCGGTTCGAGAAAAACGTGTACCAGTCCTGCAGGACCTGGTTTTGTCTCTCGGTCAACGGGGAGTAATCCCAGCTCACCTTGGGGTCTGTATCTTCGGGCTTGAGAGACGACTTGCCCAGCGCACGGGAAGCGTCCCTACCCACCAGAACGTGGTAACCCTTTCCCACGCCGTATGCATTGTGGTTCTTGGAAACGTCGAAAACGGTGCCTTTGATTGCGATGTACATCTTGTCCGACCGTTCGCCTGTCGTCGTTAGTAGTGTGTCCCGTCGAACGACTCTCAAACGTACTTACCGTCGCATTGCGCCAGCTCCGCCATTGTTATAGGGTCATCCTTGGGAGCGTCCAGCTCCACGGGCGTTTTAGGCATAAACTTCTTGCCACTCATGGCTCAAACTTGCTTGTGCTTGCTTGTAATCGATGTCCACTGATAAGTGAGAAGTACAAAATTTCGAGAAAAGTTTTTGGCACCGAGAAAAAAAAAAGTGGGATGGCAGGATTAGATAGGGGCGATGGTGGGATGTAAAATGATATTACTACTCTACAGATGACGATAACTTGAATTGACCGACGCCAGCACTCATTTGTCCTTCTTCTGCTCCGTCTCGACGCTCGTTCCCTCGGTCTCCTGTGCGTTTTCTGCCTCCTTGCTTAGCTCCTCGTTCGTCTTCAGCTTCGCCTTCTCTCTGGCGAGCTCTCCTATAAACCATGTCACCGAAGCCCACAACAACAATGCAATCACCAGCAAGTTGACAAAGTGGATTGACCGACTCAAATAGATCATCGCCGCCAAAGACAACGTCAAGCAGGCAAACGATGCGTGTGTTGCAGTCACCAATGCGGGACTCGTTCCTGGCTGGAAAACGGTCTCCCAAAGCTCTGTAATGAAACCTGACATGTCTTGGTAGCGTTTATCTTAATTTGCCCACCGACGCAAGTGTGGGCAAATAATCAATATCTCCATATATAATTTTATCAATTTTCGCACAAGTAAAATTTTGGTTTGAACACCGTCCAAAAGCCGTCCCAAACCAGACTGAAATCACCCAAAATGTCTGCCGGAACCACATTTCTCGACACACCATTGCTTTTGTCCAATCTTGATGAGACCACTCGCTCCAAACTGGCCAAAGTTCCCGATTACCCGCTCGATTACAACATCTTTCTGTTCGGAGGCATAAAAGCGGCCACCGAGGCCGGGTCGATCGACCTCATCCGGTTTCGTCTCGACCTTCTGGAATCGATCCCGCAAGACTACGGACAGCTGCTATTCCGCGGAATAGTCACAGACACCGAAACCGGACAGCGTCGATTGGAGCCCACAACTACATCGCGGCTCCACGACCGTCTGCTGGGGCTGCTGATTCTGGAGCGTCACAGAAGAGACATCGACGCACTCAACAAGATGCTTGAATCGACGCAGAAAAAAATTAATTTGGTGGCGCTGAAGGACCCATACAAGTATGAAATAAAGTCGCCGGTGTTCAACGCTCTGCAGAACGACGTCGACAGCTACCGAGCAAGCTTCCAACGGTTCTCGATGCTGCAAAATGTCGAGTACGAGTTCGAACACGGTCTCGACGGAAACGACTTCCAGCACGATAACGACCTGGTGGAACATTTCTGCAAAGACGAGATCATGTCGTTCGCTCTTCCGGCCGCCACAGACATCGAGACCGCCTCCAAACAGCTAGACAGCACCGAAATAGCACAGGTTTTGATCCCGCTCGCCTCCCAGGCTATTTTGATGGACAGGGATTAGCGTGCTTACGTAACACGTATTTAGCCGGGCTGTCTGGAAAAAAAAAAGTGATGAAAGCTTAGCTTGGGATTTGTCTGTCAAAGGCCGGAGAGCCTGCAGGCAGATCACATGCTTTTATGATCTACCTTTTTTGTATCTTTTTGTCAGATATGCTAATCCGTGGTGATCGGCCGATCCGGACTTGTAACAGTAAATGTGGACGAATGAATGAGTTGTATCCAACACCGAAAATCCCTGCACCGCCACAATCTCCCAGCCGCACCGGTTTCAAAAGTCAAAACTTCACTTGCCTCGAATGTTTATCAGCTAGCCTGGCTAATCTGTAATATTTTTTTTAACTGCGGACCCGATCGTCAGAGGTTTTTACGAGTGAAACGCAGCAAAGTATGTCACAGCTGCCTGAGAATCCACTTTCGGAACCCGCTCCGCAGAAAAAGACTCGCAGAAAACACAAAAACTCCCATTTTGGGTGCCATGTGTGCAAGAAACGGAAGATAAAATGCGACGAGCGGCTTGTTCCTGGCTGCTACAACTGCGAGAAGATGAATCTTGTGTGTTCTTACAGCACTTTGAGCTCGGCAGAGCTTGTTGCGCTTCAGGCGCGGCTCCAGAAACACTCTTCCGCCTCCAGTGAGCAATCGTCTACTCCGTCCCGAAAACGGACACCTCATCTTCCGTCGGGACTGGTTTCGGAATCAGAAATGATAGCCGGAAGCACGCCAAGTGGCACCGTGAAGTCTTCGCCGAGCTCTGGTGAGTCGGTTGTCCCGATTCGCACCGTTCAGACTCTCTCGGAGGACGGAAACTGTTTTGATTATTTCGCCAATGTGGAATCTGCTTCCTCGTCTGTGAGTTTCGCCAACATTTTGGGCTCCAAACCGCACGCTGATTTTGTTCCCGGGACCAATCCGGATCTTTTGAACCGTCACACGCGCAAAGTGGACGTCTCGCTTCCGATATACAACACGGAATGTGCTCATCTGCGGCATATTTGTCTGTGTATGGAGCTGTTGAGGGAGGATAAACAGAACAGTTTGCTGCTTTCCACGGAGCTTTTCACGGCAAACATCGTCGGCCATTGGGCAAAACTCTACTTCCGAAGGGTATTGTCTGTGCTGCCCTTTTCGGGCCTGGTCAGAAGCTCGTTGCTGTTGTTTGCTGCCAAATATTACAAGGCTTTGTTGAGTCACGGGACGCAATTGAAGGTGCAAAACAGCAACCGATTGGTTATGTTTCTGGAGAATTTGGCGTCGGATCTTCTGGCGGATGCGTTGAAAGAGTCGAAAAACATGATCAGCTTCCACAACACCATCACGTACGCGCAGTTCGAGCTCCTGACAACGGCAACGCTTCTTTTGTGTTATTCGCCGATCTACGAGGGACTCGGGGACCGTCGGTCGAACGTGTTCACGGGCGGGATCTTTGCCATAGCATTGAGCGGTGTTTCTGGCTCGCAGGCGATCGATCCCAAGTCCAATTCGGTGACTTTTCTGAGCACGGCTCTTTTCCATTCGTTCAAATCGCTGTATTTCCCGCCCTATTCGCCGCATTTCCTCGATGAGCTGCTCGGAAAACTGCTCTTTTTCGACAAAATGAGCCGTGTTTCCGCTGACCCAGAGCTGTGCGAGAAGTTCAGCTCGCTACGGTTGTTCTTGGAGAAGTATTGTGTTCTTCTCCGAACGGTGAAGAGGAACACCGGCTGTCTAAAATACCCCAAGGAGTTCAGCATGCAGATCTCGCACGAGTTCCATCTGATAATCCCTATAAATCTGGGCAACATGGAGTCTCTCTCAGAAGAAGAGTTCATATTGAACCTGTTTTACATCGCCACTGGAGAAGGCCTGTTTGCGTTGATTCCAGAGATCATTTTCTTGAGATTGACTGATTTCCTGGGAAATCTACGTTTTGTTTTCCAGGATTTCGGCAAGGCCGAATTTCTACAAAAAGTTTCCCTGACAAACTCGTCCAAATACCACGATTTCGCCAAATATCTGGTGCGAGTGTTCAGCTATTTCAAGAAAAGAAGGAACACTTTGTACCGCGACCCGGTTCTGAGCAACCCGTTTCCGGACACAAATCTCACCGACCCAAGCCTGCTAGATCACATGCAAGATGCGGACGTTGTCGGGCTGCTGAGCCAGTCTATCAACCGCAAAGTTCTACGACAAACGGAAATTTTGTCGTTTGAAAGCGGATCAATAAGACGGGATAATTATCCCTGGTTTTCGCCAACGTCTTTCGACGAAAACGTCGGATTGGTGGGAGCAATGACGCTGAACGATACGCGCACAGACAGTTTCAGCCCGTTTGTCACCCAGGCGGTCTGGGAGTCTAACGGACTGTTTGCCGGCGACTACGACCCAGAATCCAGCGCCGATATGAGCACCGACATGGAGGCTCTCAGAAACCTGTCGAGATTGGGCGACATTTCAGAATTTTGTTTTTTGTTCAGAAAAAAGATCATCCAACACTACTGGAAATAGACGGCATGTTCTTTTGCCGGTGCTGAGTCCGATCCAGCACGTTGAACTTGGCTGATAGAGACGGATATTTTACACTAGAAAACCAATTTGCTCCCAGAACAGATTTGCAGCGTCCGCAACGATGCTGATCTGCAGACGATCCAATCGATCACATAAATCACAGAATTTGCACACACTCTTAGCTTAATGACTACTTTTTCTACACAGAAGCTTGTGAACAACACACATCTTGCCATAATTACACCTACTCTATTCTAATCCTCGGCCATGTTGCCTAACATATAACATTTTGTCGCCAATAAATCGGTTTGTTTTATGGTTTATCTGACCAATCAAGACTTCGATTCGCTGCAATTGCCGTTTTTTGCGGTTGCTTTTCTTTCTGTGCTCGTTGACTGCTTCTGCTGCTTCCAGGTTTGCAGACTCTGGCTGCTTTTCTCCTGCAAAGCTTATTTTACAAACAGTCCATTTTTTTCATCCGATGGTCTTCAACTGTTGCTTTGACTGAGATCAAAGCCATTCCAGCAGAAAATTTATGGCATGTTTTGGGACTCCGATAGTCTGTGACAGCTCCGAGACTACAATAATTTTCTGCTTCCGTCATTGTTGAACCACTCTACTCACAAAAAAAAAAAAAAGATTCTGCTACCATCTGAAAAAAAGGTGGCTATCTGATCCTCAAATGTTATGGAAGCAGAATGTACTAATCTTTGGTTGTAACAAGACTCGGATGTTGGACCTGCTCACTATATAAGTGCACAATCCCATCACCAAAATTAAATGTCTGTCTTTTTTAAACTTGCAACCATTCAGACCTGAAAAAATTAACATGTTAGGAGCTAAAGTACTTTTCAGCGCAGCTTTGCTGTTGCCTTTCACTCACGCCGCACCATACTGGCAAGAAGAAACAACAACGAAATCTACATCCTGTTCGGAAGACTATGAAACTACTACAAAGACTTCGTCTTGTTCGGAAGATTTCGAAACAACCACCATCAGTTCTTCATCTTCCCAGGACTTGACCACTACTATCGAAATAACCACCACCATTCCATTCACCTCGACCTTGGGATCGACTTCGGTCGTCCCATCGGCTCCGTCGTCAAAGGCCTCGACTATCGAGTTTACTTCGGTGCTTCCGTCGTCCTCTAGTGCTGTGGACTCGACCAGCATTATCGTGGTGACTAGTGCTACCACTTCCACCAATTCGTCTGCACCAGCCACAACCACCGCCACACCTGTCAGCTCCAGCCACTCCGGATCCCTGGCCGAGACCTCCATCACCACCACCCCGGCCAGCTCCACCACCGGAATCACCACCTTCACATCGGGAACATCCGTCATTACCACCGGTTTCATTTGCTACGAAACCACAATTCTGGGTGTCACCACAGTCTTCACCACCTGGTGTCCAATTGAGTCGGGCACCACCGTGGTTGAGTCCACCGCAGTGACCACTCCGGTGCCTGTCACCTCGGTTGTCCACACCACTCCCGTCGGCACTTCGGTTGTTGAGACTACTCCCGTCGGAACTACGGTTGTTGAAACTACTTCGGTTGAAACTCCTTGCGAATCAACCGTCGTGGGAACCCCAGTCGAGTCCACTGTCGTTGGAACCCCTGTCGAGTCTACTGTCGTTGGAACGACTCCAGTCGAAACCGTTGTCGAGTCCACGGCCGTTGGAACTCCGGTTGAGACCACTGCTGTCGAGACTACACCAGTTGGAACTGTTGTTGAGTCAACTGCCGTTGGAACTGTCGGCGAAACCACTCCTGTCGGAACTGCCGTCGAGTCGACTGCCGTCGGAACCACCGCAACAACCGGCTTCGTTTCACACACCAAGGCTCCAACTACAACTACTAAGGCAACTGGCGTCGCCTCGCACTACCCAGTCTCCGGAACACTCGTTAGCGTCAGTGTTTCCAGCTCCAGCGTCTCCATTGCCCTAGAAACTCAACTCAGTGCCGGTGCAGGCTCGCTTCTGACCGAACGTTTCTCGACCTATGCCTTGCTCTTGGCTGCCATTTCCGCCCTCGTCTGAGAGTCGGCGAAAATAGCGTTTCTTTTCTTTAACTGGATTAGCTTCTTTAGTTTATTTTTGTTCTTTCTACTGTTTCTTATTTGAGAAATACAGCTTCTTTTTAATTACTATTATCGTCCGGCTGCTGGCTACCAAAATTGGCTCCGCAAAAAAACAAGCAGAATGCCCAGGTCACGTGGGCCAAAAAAAAATATGTTCTGGTAGCTGCCCGGGGAATCTTATCGGACTTTAGATCACTAGATTACCATCGATCAATGTGATGAAAACAACAATGTTTGTCGAGCCCGGATATATATGCAAGAAAAGGTACACTTCTGTTTCACTGGTGGTCTCCTTATGACGATTTTCCTGCACAAAAGGGGGGAAACCCAACCAAGAGTTACCGCTTTAAGCAATCTTTGCTCCTCCCTATTGTCCAAATTTGGTTGGTGGATTAATGTGGGCTGGGGTAGCATGGGCGGGACTTGCGAAAATCGGCAGAGCCCGGGTATTCACCTGCAAGAACTAGTCGTATCGAGGATCGTTTGTTGCTAGGTTTTTACCCCGACGCAAATACCAGAACAGCTCCTCGGTCTTCTATAAAAAGGGTACATTCTGCCCCGATTATACTCAAGTAATCTCCACTTTGGTAAACCACGCAAAAAATGATTGTGCCTTCTTTGAAACTCCTTCTCACTTCCTACTTGCTTGCAAACGGAGCTTCCGCAGCAGTCGCCCCCGAAGAGTCGGACTCTCCGTCCGGTGCCTACGCAGTTGCAACTTTCCCTGGCGGAGGTTCCGACGAAGTTTCCGGTTACATCAAATTTACCCCGAATTCTGACGGCCAGGTTTCCGTTTCCGTCAATTTTACCGGTCTTCCTTCATCAGGCTATCCATTCCTCTACCACATCCACACCGACAAAGTTCCTGAATCCGGGAACTGTACTGCTGCCGCTGGACATCTCAACCCGTTCGAAGCCGCTGCCCCTTGCAACCTCAAGGAAGGTCCGCAATACTGCGAGCTTGGAGATTTGTCTGGAAAATGGGGTAAGTTCAACACTTCCTCGTTCCAAACTACTTACGTGGACCCTTACCTGTCTCTTAACCCAGACAGCGAGGCTTACTTTGGAAACAGATCCATTGTCATCCATTACAGTAACACAACCAGAATTGCCTGCGCAAACCTGGATTACGTCATCAAAAACAGTACTGGCACTTCCAGTTCAACCACTGCCGCCGCAGAGGTTTCCACTGCAGGGGCCAACAGCATCGCCACAGGAGTCGGAAGCGTGCTTGCCGTTGTGGCGGGTCTGCTGGCCATGGTTTTCTAGCTTTTCAACAGCATGAATAAAATCACACAGAATCAGATTCTCTTTTTTAATCTTACGTAATGGCTTATTAATATGCTTGTCTTGACCTGACGTCTCTAAAAATGCACATATACATTATATATCATCATGTACACCTGAAACGCGACCAACTGCCTATTTACTCGACTTCGTTTTCGAAAGTCTCGCCTTCAACGAGGTCTGGGATCTCGTCATCACCCTCAGCAGAGGCACCTTGAGCACCCTTCAAAGCGTCCATAGCACCCTGGTTCTTTTGGAAGGACTCAGCGATCTTTTGCAACAAACTCAAGTTCTCAGCACCCAACTGTGGCAAAATGTTTGGGATCAACTCAGTAATGTTCTTTTCCTGGGCAAATCCGCTGAAGGTGTAAGTGTTGTAAGCGGCAGCAGCCTGGACACCGACTCTGTTGAAGTGCAGGACCTTTCCGTCATCCTTGAAGAAGTTGGCTTCTTCAATACCGTCCAAGACCTGAGCATTCAGCTTCTTCAGGGTGTTTTGCAACTGGGAGTCGTCGGCCTCAGCAGACTTGTTGACCTTCTTGGCCTTGATTCTTTGACCTCCGATCTTCTTGGTCGAAGCCTTTTGCAACTTGGCGAGCTTTTCTGGGTCGATTGGCATTTTCTTGATAGGTTGTAATTGATACCGTTTACAGGACTCTAATTGCCTTTGTAAAGCGCCTTTATTTCTCCAAATTTTTCATCATTTTTCATCAGATTCTCGACGACGGCAGAAGAAAGTTACCCACGCAAAACCCTTGCACCGGAAAAATGGTTATGTGCCCCGTTTATATTTTTTGTGACTTGTTGCAATTTTCGAGAGACTCTTGTTCTCTGCATTAAATCTAACAATACATTACATAGGATACACAGGCCACGACGGGGAGCTGCAATTTGCGCTGCCAGCACAATGCGATTAGCCGTCTGTCTGATTCTCGTTGAGTTTCGTCAGTAATCTCTCGCGGTTTCTCTTACAAGTCAGCGTGTCAATGTGTCTTTTAAGAGCGTCTTTGCGAGCAAAACCCTTGTGACATAGCGGACAGATGTTTGGAGGCACTTCCAGATGGATTTTCTCATGTCTTTTCAGGTCAGATGACCGTTTGAATGGCATGGAACACGTAGAACAGGTGTATGTTCGGTTGTTTTCGCCCTGGAACGACCGGCTATTCGAGTCTTCGTCGGCCCCATTGAAGTTGGCCTGAACATCTATGTTGTCGAAGCTTCTTGGAGAAGAATTGGAGTCAACTTTCTGCGCTTTGTAAAGTGGACTTGAGTAATCAAACGGCGCCTTGGGGCCATTGTCACCCCGAAGATTCGACAATGGAGGCGACACCACCGGATTTGGGGGCTGCGGACTAGGTACACTGGTCGATTGTTCCTGCATTATCCCCAATTGTTGCAGCAAGTGAACGCGTTGTTGTTCGTTTTGCTGCTGCTGCTGCTGCTGCTGTTGGTACTGTGATGAGCTATTTTTTGTGGCGTTAGAATCTGCACCGCCACCCGCAGAGCCAGATGTGGCGGTGCCTTTTCCGACGATGGATGTTATCTTCAAAAACAGCTCCTGCTGCTCTGCAGCGGTCATGTTTTTTATGCTGGACGTGAGTTGGTTGATCAGGTCGTTAGACGACGTCGACTCTGTCCCATTCTGCACCATATCGGTCGGCTTGAACGCGTCAAGATCGAGCTGAGGAAACGTGTGGAAACCGAAGTTCGCGTGCGGACTGTCCCGCGACGTGGGCTGGTTTATAGAGGAATGCGTGGGCTGGTTGGAGTTGAGCGGGTAAAAAGCGCTACTAACGGCTTCAGTTACCCGGCCTGGCCGGTCATACTCCCGTGAAATGGGAAGGCCTCCGTGTGGAGCATGGACGTATTGTAGCCTGTTGAGGATGTCTCTAATTGTAGGATCGATTCGATACTGATGTTTCTTGATCACCTCGTTGGCCAGCTTGAAGAACTCAATGTCTTCGTTGGTGATGGGCTCATTGGGCATCTTGGCCGCTCGGTTCGGCGAAATTTTGGGCTTGGACGAGTTGATCAACTCAATCAGGAGCCTTTGAATCTCCTGTCTGGACTGCGGCTCGTTCTGCTGGTTATTGAAGTTGCTCATGTTTGCTCAAACAGCCGTCATCCCTGTAATAACACCTCTTTTGCTGGATCCGTTTATCACTCGACGCGCTCAACACAACGTCCGCTGGAAAAAGCGCGGCCACTTGTATATGATTCAGGGAGCCCAGATGCTTGCACACTTTTTCATTAAGAAACGGTGGCTCTTCTTTGCCTGAGCAATCCGAACATGGTAAAACTTACTAAAATATTATGTCGGGTCACGTGACTAGGTGCGAGAGCGTGGCGAAAAAAAAAACACAAAAAACCACACACAGCCGTCTGAGGAAAGTGTGGTTACGTAAGCTGCTGCCATCCAAGAGTCAAATGGTGTAATCGTTCGCAACCTGCGGCTCCGAGACGATCATAACGAACCGACGATGAGATTATCTGTGACAGGTGTTTTCATAGATTCTGATCTCTTTCTCGCTTGCCCTTTCCGTTGTCAAATCCGTGGCCTTTAGAGGCAGTCCTATGCCACATTCCTGGTCTCTGAGGGAGCTATCGGCCCGAGACCCGGCAATCAGCCGCACCAAATCCGCCAATTCAAGTCAAGCGGACTTAAAAGCTGTTCATTGTAGATTAAAACTGAATAACAGACGGTAGTGGACCCTGTCACCGCCGGAAAAAATCCTCGGAGTTTGACCTCAATTCTTTTACTTCCCTTTTATCTTAATTTTCTTTTCCAATGTAAATTGTACCCTCTGATCTAATAAAACTCTAAATACCCTAGATCTTCTTCTCCAACATACTCTCTCTGGCCGGACCGGTTCCGACCCACTGGATAGGAATACCAACAAAGTCCTCAATAAACTTGAGGTACGACTTAGCATTGGCAGGAAGCTCATCGTAGGTCGGCACCTTAGAGATGTCTTGTTCCCATCCTGGAAGCGTCACGTACTCAACCTCCACCTTTTCCAGAAGATGAAGGTCTTCAGGGAAGGATTCCAGCTTCTTACCATTGTACTTGTAAGCAACACCAACCTCAATGTTCTTGAAGGTGTCCAGGACGTCCAACTTAGTGATGTTCAGCGACGTGTAACCGTTGATCAAGCACGAGTACTTGAGAACAACCAAGTCAAGCCATCCACAACGTCTCTTTCTACCGGTGGTAACACCGTACTCGTGACCAATGGTTTGCAACTTCTCTCCGTCCTCGTTCAACTGCTCGGTTGGGAAAGGTCCCTCACCAACTCTGGTGGTGTAGGCCTTGACAACACCGTAGACATTTCTGATTGCGGTTGGAGGGATTCCCAAACCAGTCAACACACCTCCAATACCAGTGTTCGACGACGTCACGTATGGATACGTACCGAAATCAATGTCTAACATGAGAGCGTTAGCTCCCTCCACCAAAATCTTCTTCTTCTGTTGCAAAGCCTTGTGCATAAACTCGACAGAGTCAACCACATAAGGCTTGATCTTGTCTCTGAGAACCTTGTACTTGGCAATTTCAGCCTCAGCATCAACCTCAAACTCACCGTATCTCTTCAAACGAGTAGCAACAAGTCTTCTGAGTCTGGTTTCAAACTCCAGCCACGAGCCTGGCTCGTCACTGACCAAATGGTGCACTCTGATACCCGACCGGGACACCTTAGTAGAGTAGGCTGGACCAATACCTTTACCGGTGGTACCGATAGACTTCTTGCTGGTCGACAACTCACCCTCTCTGAGCTTGTCGACTCTCTGGTGGAAGTCAAACACCAAATGAGCTCTAGAGGACACAAACAGACGTCCGGAACAGTCCAATCCTTGAGCCTCAATCTTGCTCAACTCCTCGAAAAACGATGGAATGTGGATAACAACACCAGATCCAACGAGATTCACACATTTAGGATTCACCAATCCTGACGGAAGCATGTGAAAGTCGTACTTTTTGTCACCAACGACAATCGTGTGACCTGCGTTGTTACCTCCCTGACATCTGGCACAAACTTCGATATCGTCACAGAGCAAATCCACCAATTTACCCTTTCCTTCATCACCCCATTGGGCACCCAGAACCACGTCAGCCATCTTGTTGTATTTCAAAGTTAAACAAGCGAACGGTTTTCAAACACGTTAAACCAAGAAAAGAAAACAAGAAATCACTTAAATTTGCCCCCAGAGGGGTTCCCTCTTTATTTATATGAAAACCGGGGGAAATCAGTCATCATCCCCGCGGGAATCACCAAGCGCGATTTTCGGTCCCCGGGAAGAGTCCCCTGGTAAGCTTCGGGCGGCCCCCCCGGGGCCCGGACGTTGTTCACCGCGCTGCACACGCGCGAAGTCAACAAATAATTAAATTAATTGCAATAAAAATTCCAAGTTAACTGTGCTGATGTCACTGCTGACGTCAGCACGGAGATTGCCGAATCATTATTTATCGTTTCATATAAAACAACACATAGAAAGGGCCAACCCAGAGGCACTCAGGCGCTGTTGGCCTTGACTTCCTGGTCCTCCTCGATGGTGGCAACGTTCTCGTTCTTGCCCAAAGACTCAGCGTGGAATGCAGGTAATTTCACACTATTTTGTTAGTTTCTGTGCCATATCGGTGCACCGTACTAGCGTTATACTTACGAGAAACCCTTGATCAGACTGTACTCGTGTTGGATCTCTCCACCAACGGCCTTGATTCCTTCCTTGAACCTGCTGGACGTTAGTAATGGCCAAATAATCTTGACAAATCGGGCTATACTCACTTGGCAATGGCAGGATCTGTGCAGGTTTCCTTGAGGGTGACCTAACGGTGTCAGTAAAAAGAACTTAGTTTGTTGTGAATGCTTCACTTACGATGAAAGTTTTTTGCTCTGTTCCGGACATTTTTGGTATGTTTCTTGTTGTAGATGAGTGGAACGTGATAAGAAAGTTGACAACGCCTTCCAGATAAAGCAATCCAGATTTGACACCTCCTGTATCTGGAGGGCGGCTAGGTCGTGCGCAACCCAACACCTGGGGTACCCCCCACCGGGTGGCTGAGTAAAAATGTGGCTGGTTGATGGTATGCGGCTTGGACGACCGGATATGCACCGGATATGTCTAAGCCTACCCGGTTAAAAAATTTCTGCCGAAAAAGCACAATAGTATTGTCTATTGAATAATAACTATGTTCCGAATTGAAAAACTTGAGGCCAATTTTGCAAAAACCGACCCGCCACGAGCGAATCATCTTATCGCAATGCTCAAAGAGTCTTCTTCTCCAGCTCTTCCTTGGGAACTTTGCACTTTTTCTTAGATCTGCTTCCCTTCCAATGGTTAACCAGCTGATATGGTCTTTTGAAAGACTTTGAACAGCCCCACTGGGTTCCTGTCTTGGGATCAAAACCTGCACAGCAGTACAGGCGGCTATCGGTGCCGTGTTGCTCGATCAGATGTCTTTTCAAATAGTCCATATTCTTGAAAGTTGCGCCGTTTTTGCAGCGTTTCGTAGGGCATTTCAATCTTTTGTGCAGGTGCTTTTTAGTTTTGGAGCTCTCCATTATCGCTCGTAAATGCTGCCGTATCTCCTCCGGTGTAAGTTTATCGTCCTCTAAAGCATCGGGCGCCTGAGATGCCATCGGATATGGTTCGGCTAGTTTGGTCAGGTCGTTTTCCTGGCCGGCGTAGTACTGTGATGTTGCGAGTGCCTTGAGCTTGTCGTTCTTGAAACCCTGGTCGTTTTGGAAGAAGCTCAGGTCTCTGATTGGTGAATGTACATCGTGATCGTGTGATTGCGCAGAGCTGTGCGAGTCCCGCTGGTCTCTTTCGTTGTGTTGATCCAGACCGCCCAAAGGGCTCGTCAACGTGCCCATATGGTTCACCAGCGGGCCTCCCAAGGAGTCCACCAGGGAAAACCCGAGCGGTTGCTGTGCCGAGGTGGGAAACATGCCCTGCTGGGACAGCTGGCTCTGCGGGGCGGATTGGTTTGACCACTGTGAAGCAGGATAACTGGAATCCTGAAAGGGTGTGATTAAGTTGAGGCTCCAGAGATGCAATGGTGGTAAATTAATCGAGTCCTTGGGGGTCATAGTGAGAGAGGTGTCGGACCCTTGAGGAAGTTGATAACTCTGAGGTCCCTGGAAATTCTGGTATTGCGGCAGCTGTTGCGGTTGCTGAAGTTGTTGTGGCGGCTGGGACGCCTGGGGAGTCATTTGAGAAGAGGTTGGAAAACCAGAAGAACCTCCCGAGTTTCCGGGGACCCACGAGCTGTCATTGAAGGCTGGAGTGTATTCGCCGTTCATGGTTCTAGGGTGCACATACACACGGGCAGGAAAGGAAAAAAGGACTTCTGGAACTATTCTTGTGGACAGAAAAGTCCAACATGTTTAAAATTCGTGTCTTCACTACTCCATTGGACTGCAGTTCTTTTAAAATCTTTGGTGATCGTCAGAAATATGATATGCTGCATCATTTTCCACTCAGTACTGAAAAATATGTACACCGCCCGCAGATTACAGCTCTGCGGCTCAGTGGAGCTGTGGATCCACACACAATAAGCTACAAGAAAATCCGGTTACCGGGCGCGACTGCAGACGAAAACTATGGGCGGATGTGCCGCCCATACCGTGCATCCTCAACCTTGGTGAGCAATACTTCTAGGACACGCACTAAAAATGGCCTCTACTGCAGGAGCGTGATGTGGGCTGCGTGAGACAATTGAACAGGGCCCAAACCAACGGTGCGTGGCAGCAGCTGCGGAAGTGGGATCTGATGCAGTGCGCGAGTGGGAACAGCATGTATTGTGTAAAATTCGGGGATCGCTTTTCCCAAGAGGCGCACGCGCGTGGCAATAGACCGTTCTTCGTATCTTTGTGAGGCCTTCCCAAGCAACTATGCAGATGCAGGCCGTTGGGCCACAGGTGCTCGAGCCGGTAACATTCTTTCCCAAACAGGTAATTTCGCCATGCACGAATCCTGCACAGGGCACGCTGCCCCAAAATGTAACCGAAGTGCCGGCCAAACACGAGGCACATGAGACCATGCTCAAGGTGTGTTGCTCAGAAGCTAGAAGCGTCTTCCGATCAGCGTTCAAGGTAAGGTTGGTTTGGGGTGCTCAAAGATAAACACGAAAATCTTCCATTTTTGTAAACATCTTGCTTCCCCTTCGCAGGCTTATTGTTGTGCAACTTACATGGCCCTGGTGGCCGGATGATCGGTTATCGCGCGTTCTTGGTATGTCTGGTGCTGATGAGCTGGTAATGTGGAAAAAAATATTTCCGGTTCTCCATGCACAGTTGGAAACCGATTAGGTAAGCAAATCCCGTGTCGGTTTGGTTATGTAATCCTGCGAGAGCTATTTTATTTTTTCACACACACCGATGATTCCGTGCAAGGATGTACGTGCACTGCCAAACGGCTTCTTTAGAAATTTTTCAGAGAAATCCAAAAAAAAAAAAAAAAAAAAAAAAAAAAAAAAAAAAAA
>PPKH03000032.1:0-134182 GCA_003709205.3 Ogataea zsoltii
CTTCCTTCAAAAATCCAGTAATTTGGGCCCGCGAAAATCTTCCTTTAAAGTGCAGGTCGAAATTTCCTTCAAAATTCTAGTAATTTGGGCCCGCGAAAATCTTCCTTTAAAGTGCAGGTCGAAATTTCCTTCAAAATTCTAGTAATTTGGGCCCGCGAAAATCTTCCTTTAAAGTGCAGGTCGAAATTTCCTTCAAAATTCTAGTAATTTGGGCCCGCGAAAATCTTCCTTTAAAGTGCAGGTCGAAATTTCCTTCAAAATTCTAGTAATTTGGGCCCGCGAAAATCTTCCTTTAAAGTGCAGGTCGAAATTTCCTTCAAAATTCTAGTAATTTGGGCCCGCGAAAATCTTCCTTTAAAGTGCAGGTCGAAATTTCCTTCAAAATTCTAGTAATTTGGGCCCGCGAAAATCTTCCTTCAAAATGCAGGCCGGTTCTTCCTTCAAAAATCCAGTGATTTGGACCCGCGAATTTCTTCCTTCAAAATGCAGGTCGATTCTTCCTTCAAAAATCCAGTAATTTGGGCCCGCGAAAATCTTCCTTTAAAGTGCAGGTCGAAATTTCCTTCAAAATTCTAGTAATTTGGGCCCGCGAAAATCTTCCTTTAAAGTGCAGGTCGAAATTTCCTTCAAAATTCTAGTAATTTGGGCCCGCGAAAATCTTCCTTTAAAGTGCAGGTCGAAATTTCCTTCAAAATTCTAGTAATTTGGGCCCGCGAAAATCTTCCTTTAAAGTGCAGGTCGAAATTTCCTTCAAAATTCTAGTAATTTGGGCCCGCGAAAATCTTCCTTTAAAGTGCAGGTCGAAATTTCCTTCAAAATTCTAGTAATTTGGGCCCGCGAAAATCTTCCTTCAAAATGCAGGCCGATTCTTCCTTCAAAAATCCAGTGATTTAGTGCCGCCAAAATCTTCCTTCAAAAAGCGGGTAAAAGTTTTCTTCGGAAATTCAGTAGTCTGGGCCACGAACTTCGTCCTTCAAGAGCCTAGTACTCACAGCTCCCTTCCTTCAAAATCCCAGTGCGCACAAATCTCTTCTCTCAAAAATATAGTCGCTTTTTCCAGCAGCTGTGAGCCCACAAATTTCTTCCTTCAAAGTGCAGGTCGATTCTTCCTTCAAAAATCCAGTACTTCTGACCCGCAAATTTCTTCCTTCAAAAATCTAGTGCCCGCGAAAATCTTCCTTCAAAATGCAGGTCGAATCTTCCTTCAAAAATCCAGTGATTTTGGCCCGCGAAAATCTTCCCTCAAAATGCAGGTCGATTCTTCCTTCAAAAATCCAGAGATTCGGGGGCCATAAATTTCTTCCTTCAAAAATCCAGTACCCGCGAATTTCTTCCTTCAAAGTGCAGGTCGATTCTTCCTTCAAAAATCCAGTGTTTTGGGCCCGCGGATTTCTTCCTTCAAAATGCAGGCCGATTCTTCCCTCAAAATTCCAGTGATTTAGGGCCGCAAAATTCTTCCTTCAAAATTCCAGTGCGCGCGAATTTCTTCCTTTAAAATGCAGGTCAATTCTTCCTTCAAAATTCCAGTGCGAATTTCTTCCTTCAAAGTGCAGGTCGATTCTTCCTTCAAAAATCCAGTAGTTTTGGCCAGCAATTTTCTTCCTTCAAAATTCCAGTACCCGCAAAAATCTTCCTTCAAAATGCAGGTCAAAGATTTCTTCGGAAATTCAGTAGTCTGGGCCGCGAAATTCGTCCTTCAAGAACCTAGTACCCACAGTTCCCTTCCTTCAAAATCCCAGTGCGCACAAATTTCGTCTCTCAAAAATCTAATCGTTTTCTCCAGCAGCTGCGAGCCCACGAATTTCTTCCTTCAAAATGCAGGTCGAATCTTCCTTCGAAAATCCAGTAATTTGGGCCCGCGAATTTCTTCCTTCAAAATGCAGGCCGATTTTCCGTCAAAATTCCAGTCGTCCGCGACCGCGAACTTCTTCCTTCAAAGTGCAGGTACAAATTTCCTTCAAATATTCAGTAACTTGAGCCAAGTTTTTCTTCCTTCAAAATGCAGGTCAACGTTCCCTTTAGAAATCCAGTGATTTGGGCCGCAACTTTCGTTCTTTGAGAACCTAGTACCCACAGTTTCCTTCCCTCAAAATCCAGTGCGCACAAATCTCTTCTCTCAAAAATATAGCCGCTTTTTCCAGCAGCTGTGAGCCCACGAATTCCTTCCTTCAAAGTGCAGGCCGGTTCTTCCTTCAAAAATCCAGTCGTCTGCGACCGCGAAAATCTTCCTTCAAAATGCAGGTCGAATCTTCCTTCAAAAATCCAGTGATTTTGGCCCGCGAAAATCTTCCCTCAAAATGCAGGTCGATTCTTCCTTCAAAAATCCAGAGATTCGGGGGCCATAAATTTCTTCCTTCAAAAATCCAGTCGGATTCTCCTTCAAAACGCAGGTCACTTCATCCATCAAATATCCGGTATGTCAGGCCTGAAGTTTCGTTCTTCCGAAAACCTAATTGAAACCTCTTCTAAACTCCGTCACTTTTCAGTCGCCAATTTCTTCCTTCAAAACTCCGGTTACCGCAAGCCTTTTCCTTCAAGAATCTAGCACCCGTAGTTTTTTTACTTCAAAAATCCAGTAGTTAAGGGCCGCAAAATTCTTCCTTCAAAAATCCAGTGCCCGCGAATTTCTTCCTTCAAAGTGCAGGCCGAAATTTCCTTCAAAAATCCAATACTTTGAACCCGCGAAAATCTTCCTTCAAATTTCCAGTCGATTTTTTCTTCAAAACTCCAGTAAATATTGTGCCGCAATTTCTTCCTTCAAAGTGCAGGTCGATTCTTCCTTCGAATTTCCAGCGATTTGGGCCCGCAAACGACTTGCTTGATAGTGCGGGTCAGTTCATTCTTCAAGAATCTATTCTCGTAAACCAAGCTGTTCTTCCTTCAAAAATCAGTACCAGCAAAAATCTTCCTTCAAAATGCAGGCCGGTTCTTCCTTCAAAAATCCAGTGATTTTGGCCCGCGAATTTCTTCCTTCAAAGTGCAGGTCGAAATTTCCTTCAAAAATCCAGTAGTCAAATCACATATATTTTCTTTACAACTCGAGCTATCTGGAAGCCAAGACTCTTCGAGCAAAATCAAGGGTTGAGATTTCTCGCTGCCCCAAAACCCTCGGTCTATAAGACTCCCAGCTCAAAATGCTGACTTTTGGATCGACCTAAGTAAACTCGAGTATACATTCAGTTCGACTACGTTCGGTCGAACTATCCAAACACAGATAGATACATCTGCTAGAGTTCAAGTGTTGACCACAAATTTCTTCCTTCAAAAATTAAACATTTCTGGATCCTACTTTTTTTTGGTCCCACTTTTGGAAGTTGTAATCTACACAGATCACCGTTTGATAGGCTCCTGGACTACCTGTTCTGGTCTCAGATCTTGTCTTCAATCCAGCCTGACTGATAGACATTGATTGCATTTAATCTCTTCGATTGGACGAGTTGTACGGTCTAGTTTGCCCAACTTCGGTGTAGCACCTTGACTCCAGCTTACCTGTCCAGTATTTTATCGCGTCACCTTCAGAAGATAAGAAAGTTCGTGCCCGCATCAGAGTCCATGAAAGCAGCCAAGAGGCCACTTAGCCAGTCTAACCGCTGCTTCTCGGAGCTTCCAACTTTCAAAATAACTACAAACACTGCAAAAACTCCATTCCTCAAGGGAGTTGTAGATAGCTCACATCCACCTTGGAAAATCCATCAATTTTTATGCAAAAAAATTTTTTGGCCTAAAAAAATTTAACTATCTATGGGTAACAGACCTTGGAACAGGACACCCGTTTATTTAATATACCACCATCTTCTAACCATGAAACAATATCTCATATACATGTCGCAGTCGCATCCGAACTTCCGGAAGGCAGAGCTGGAGTCGTTAGCAGACATGCACAACATAAAGGTGGATCTTTCTCTACACGATGAGGAAAGTCCTTTTCTGACTGTTGAGCTGGAAAATGACCAACAAGCTTCTGATCTCATCGACCGAAGCATTCTATCGCGCGGAATATACGAACTCTGGGGTACGGGAACCACATTGGAGGAGTTGCATGCGGATGTGAAACAGAATTCTGCCAAATACTGGGATACTTATAGACAGTGTTCTTTCAGATTCGACAATATCTCGTACCAGGGACGCAAGAAGTCAAGAACCGAGCAACTGGAGCTTTTCGAGTCTTTTGGGTATCTTGATTTCCAGGGAAAAATCAGAATGAAAGGTTCTGACGAGGTTTTTGCTATTCTGGAGACATATCAAATCATCGACAGAATGCCTGCTCCGCAGCCTGACAGACTCTGGTTTGGCAGACAGATCAATTTGAGTGCGCGGTCGCATGGAGTTATTGAGAAGTACGAAATTGCGAAAAGACCGTATTACGGAACCACGACTTTTGACAGCGAACTGGCCTTTGTGACCTGCAATTTGGCACAGGTGAAGGCAGGAGAGATTGCGTATGATCCATTTGTTGGAACGGGCTCTTTTGTGCTGGCGGCAGCACAATTCGGAGCGCTGACGTTTGGCTCGGATATCGATTTCCGTACCTTAAAGGGGAAAGGAAAGGGAAGAAGATTGGCGGACAACTTCAAGAAGTACGGAACTTCGCAGCTGTTTGGAGACGTTATGTGCATGGATTTTACGCACAACTCGCTCAGAAACGATCTGGTGATTGACACGATCGTCTGCGATCCTCCGTACGGTGTCAGAGAAGGGTTGAAGGTCTGTGGAACGAACCGGGAGGACAGATTTGAAGGGAAGGAAAACGTGGTGATTGACGGCCAGAAGGCGTATTTAAGGAAAGACTTCATCCAGCCAAAGAAGACGTATTCCTTGGACTTGTTATTGGACGATCTGCTGGGATATTCCAGCGAGAGATTGCCCGTTGGAGGGAGACTTTGTTTCTGGATGCCTGTTGCGAACGATGAGGACATTCCCACGATGATTCCGCAGCACGAGAGATTGGAACTGGTTTACGATCTGGTTCAGGATTTCAACCGGTGGTCAAGAAGACTGTTGGTTTACGTCAAAAGAGACGACAATTACAAGGGACAGACAGTGGGGATGGAAAACAGAGGAAGAAACAACTTCAGAGAGAGATATTTCGGCGGATTCACCAAGAAACAGTGAAGGGAACGGGGACAAGTTTAGTTTATAGAGAGAAAAGCCACCAAAATCGCATCAAATAAAACCCCCGTAAGCCGGAAAACGGCCCACCAGTCTCGATTACATCGCTACGTCTCACAGCTCTTTTCGCAGAGCTGAGCGGGCTGATTGAGTTGTTTGTATTAAACTATACAGCACACCACCTCTTCAATATATCCATTTGCTTTTTCATTTGTTTCTCTTACGGCATTCGCCAATAAAAGCTAATTAACCAATAGAACGTTTGTTGTCAATGACTTACTCGTCATCTTCAAGAGATTCGATAGTTTGAGCTGCAATACGGTCCAAATCTCTTTGTCCGTTTTCGGAGATTCTTCTACCACCCTTTGGAGAGATTTCCAAGACACCAATCTTCTCCAAAGCTTGGAGAGCTCTTCTGTTGACGGAACCAGAAGCGTCAACGTGCTTGCTTGGTCTTCCACCTCTGTTCTTGGCACCACCGTAAAGTTTGTTGAGGGCACCGACACCGACTTGCTTTCTCAAGTAGATGTGTCTAGCAACGGAAGCAGCTCTCTTGTAGAACCATTGTTCGGCTTCTTGTGGAGGAAGCTCGTTACCGGAAGAGGTCTTGACGAGCTCAACGTAACCTGGAACCTCCAGCTTACCTTGTCTTTGCAAGAATTGTGCGTAAGCGTTGATGAACTCCTGAGCTGGAACGTCTCTGTTGGGTGTTAGTAAGGGCATTTCGGGGGAACTGTTAGGGCTCAAGCAGTATCATAGACTGAACGACGTGGGGACCACTTCTCCACGCAACGAGTCAACATGGCTTGAAAACGTCTCAATCAAAGCGCAAATCTTCGTCTGGACGCGAGTCCTTGCTGGAAGAACAAACACACATCGTCCGCGCTGGATGAGGTGTTCTGGTTGTTTCTCTTGGGATGCTGTATGTGTTCACGTTTGTGTCGTACTTTCTATGTTGCTGCTTGAACCTTCTTGATACTACCTACCTGACTGAGTAACCTGGCATCTTGTATTGTGACGATAGCGAGATGGGATCAAATGGTCTATGTGAAGTGGAAACCTCTAAATCACCCTTGTATAAATGTAAGATGGAAGAATTTTATTCACCATGCGAAACGAGAATATTCACACCTCAAAAAATTTTCCCAGCTGAAAAATTTCCAACGCGAAGCTGCCGGGCAGAAGCCGGCGCCGGCGGGGAAAACCACCAGCACCACGGGGGCTGTTGCGGGAGCGTCGCGGCGGAGCCCCGGTGGCCAGGCGCAGGGAAACGGGGAAGAGAGCGCTGCGGGACCCGTGGCAAACGGCCGCGCGACGGTGGTGAGAATTTCCAAAACTGGACCCAGCAACGTGACTGTGACCGCGGTGCGAGGTGTGCTATATAGAGGTTTTAGGTGTGGATCTGGAGATGAGCCGTTGCAAGTCAAGGGTCTCTCTAGACAAGGGAGACCTAACTACGGACCTCATGGCGATTGGAACTTTACATGTGGAGTGAGTTGAAACAGATTGTAACGAAGCGATAAATATTAAAAATCAGCACGGTTATACATTAGTAAAATATACTCTGTTCTCAACTATACCGAAAAAAAGAGAGGTGATGCAGGACAAGAGTCTAACTAAATTAGACCTTGAAACCTCTAGACCTTCTTCTACCTCTAGCTCTCTCGAACTTTCTGCCCTTGGACATGATTCTTGGAGCCTTACCCTTGTGTGGACCGAAACCAAAGTGTCTAACGGCCTCTCTGGAGTTTCTGGAACCTCTGATGGTCAAGGTGTTAGAACCGGTTGGGGCTCTCAGGGCCAATTGGTCGAGAGTGATAGCCTCACCACCGTTCTTCAAGATGGTAGCCTTAGCACCGGCGGTGAATCTAAGAGCAGCAACAGTAGCCTTTGGGAACTCGTTGAGTCTGACATCGTCAGTGACGGTACCGACAACAACAACGGTCTTCTCGCTGGCACCTGGCTGTCTCAGAGCTCTAGAGATTCTGGAAACAGAAACTGGTGGTCTGTTGATCTTGGACAAGAACAAAGACTTGAGGACAATCTTGTTGAATGGAGCATCGGTACGACCTAAAACTCGTTAGTATGTGGATCATCTCATCCTCTGTCGAAACAGAGGAACGTAGATGTTTATCTTCTTTTAATTTTGCTCAATAGTCGCACATTATCACATCCGAGGATGTGAACGCACTCGCAAAATTCTAAGGCGTCATCGACTCAAAGGTCAGGACAGCCACTGAAGTGTTTGTCGGAGATCTGCCAGTCGTTTCTGGTGGAATGATCTCTCAACGTGTTCCTGGGAACTCAACTCGTTCTGCTTTCGCAAGAACTATGAAGCAAAATTGAAAAAATGTAAACCTCTCTCTCTATCCTAATACTTACGAGCCAAGAAAGAGTAAAGCTTGACCAAAGACTTGAGGTACACGTTCTCAGACTTTGGAGCCTCTCTGTGACCAGATCTGATGTGCTGCTTGGAAGTGTGATCTCTACCCATTTTGATGTATATCTGTGCAGTGATTAAAGAGAAAGTGGAGGGTGATGGAGAAGAAACTTTGATATAAAAATTTCAAAGCATTGTGTGCGAGTCTGCGAAACGGTTTAGGATGAAAAAAAAAAATATCGTGAAAAATTTCCTGGAGAGGGCAACGAGACCTACACATAGTCACGTGATATGGTGCAGAGATGTAAGGCCGTATATGATAGCTAAGGAATGACGTAATCAACTTTTTTTTGGATTTGCCTTAGTTTTTTTCAGATCGCATCGAACATAGTATCGAGACAGGGTATGACAAGGTGACCGTTAGCAACGCCACAGACCGCATTACAATGGACCGTTTGAGGTAAGCAGATCCGTCAATTTGTGCATTTGGCTCTACTAACAGGCACAGAACCGAGGAAACCAATCCGAGAGGAATTCCGCAGGCCAGATTCATCGAGAAGATTGAGGACTTCATAAATCCAAAGACGTGCACGGACGATGACGTCTCGAACTTCCTCAAGGAGCTGCAGACAAGACTGCAACAGTACAAATTCATGGAGGAGAACAAGAAGAACACACTGAACAATCTCAACATCAAAATACCGGACATCAAAAAGACACTGGATATGTGCCAGCTGCTACAAGCGAAGAAGGAGCAGGCTGACGAAGGAGACGCGGAAGACGTTCTGGAGGTGAATTACGAGCTGAATGACACGGTCTATTCGAGAGCCGAAGTGGACATAAAGAACCTAGATAGTGTTTCTCTGTGGCTGGGAGCCGACATTATGATGGAATACCCGATTCCCGAGGCCATTGAGATGTTGACCAAGAGATTGGAAGCTGCCGAGCAGAACAAGACCATCACGACCGAAGACTTGGAATATTTGCGCTCCAACATCACCACTATGGAGGTCAACACCGCCAGAGTTTACAACTGGGACGTTCAAAGGAGAAAGGCGTTGAAGAGCGAGCAGTAGATGGACGTCATCTTCTGAAAGTATCGAGTATCTGGGCCCCCAATGTTCGCACCGGAGTGTCTTCTCTGTCGCCCTGATCTTGGGTTTCGTCGATGTCGTCGTCGTCATCGACGGCGGAGGGATTTGTTTGCTGCTGGACGGATGCTGTTGCGACGGCGTTGGTGTCGACGTTGTTGACGCGGTTTTGGATCTCCGAGTCGAGGTTTCTTCTCTTTTTCCTTGATGTTAGCTTGACATAGATGTAATCAATCCATTTGAACCTCGAATTGGTTCCCGGAAGAAGGTTGTTGAACATCAGCATTCCGATGACATACCCGAGAAGACACGGAATTGCGGCGTTGATTGGGCCCTCGCTGAAAAACAGCTGCAGAGCCAGAATGCTGGTGACGAAGTCGTTTGTCAGGACTATCTTGAAGTCCTGATTGGTCTTTTTCAGTTTGAATATGCCAGCGAAATTGAGTTCAAACCGGTACAAAACAGGCGTCACTTTCCAGTACGGGTACAGGAGTCCCGCAAGAACACCAAAAGGACCTGCCGGAATGAAAAGATTGACACCCAAGATGCTGTAGCCCACCCAAAGCAGCAGATATGTTACAATCGCGTTGTAAACGAGCAGCAAAAGTACCACTCTAAGCAGTTTGAGCGACCCAAACACACGTTCAAGGTGTTTCAAGCTCAGAACAAGTAGTGTGACCGCCAAAACCACCTGAGATTCGTTCTGAAACTGGAGTTGGAAGATCAACAACCGCCAATGCTGGCCCCATTTCGAAAGAAAAGGGTCATAACTCAGCATGAAAAACGGTTTCCATTCCAGAATCGAAACCGCAAGCGGCACCACAATCAGCCCCGTGGTAATGGCCGAGCTTATCGGGAGGTTTGTGAACCCGCGTGGAAGAATTGATGACATGCTGGGACAAGACGAAAGAATCAAGAAACACACAGAGCCTTTTGTTCTCAGATACTTTTTTTAGATGGCAAAATAAATAATCACACCCATCGACGCAAAAATCGACGCGTCGATTTTGACAACCAAACTTATCGCGGGGATTCAAGAAATTTATTTGGCTTTAGGCTATCGAAATCACCGAGAGATTTCTCTGTTCTTTCTCTCCAAACTACATCTCTTCGTCATGTCGAACGTGTACGACCGGCTCGGGCCTCAAGGAAGAGCCCTTCTGCAACAATTACAACAGCAACCGCAAATACAACACCCGGCGTTGATCAATGTCCAGGCCCCCTCACAGCTGGACTTTCTGTTCCACGAGATCGCCAACCCAAAACCAGAAACTACGCCACAACAAGTCTTGTCATATCTCGCATACTATTACCCCAAACTCAAGAACCAGGGAAATGTTCAGCTTCTCACGGAGTCTTTTCTGAAATGTCCTCTTTTTTTCAACGATAACGGATTGATATCCTTCAAGGACAACTACCTAGTCATCGAGTGTTTCCGGTATGTTGTGGACAAAAAGTTCCAGATTAGTCAGCCCTCATTACCTTTTTACATGTTCTATCATTCATTACTGGCTGGCTTAATACAGTTTTCCGCCCTGAACCCGCACAGCGAGTGGAAATTGCTTCCTATTTTGACCGGGTGCCTGCTATCGGTCTCGTCACGTGACCAGTTCGATCCGTATCCTGAAAAATTCCAATTGGTGAAGAAGATCGACCAAAACATGACGCAATTGGCCGTCAAAGCGTTTGAAAGGAGCGCACCGCGTTGGGACCTGGGCAAGGATGTTGAGTGTCTGAATCTGGTTGCCCTGGCGTGTTTGCACGATGTTGTACCAGACTCCGTGGTGAGCAAACTTCTCGCAGTCAATCCTCATCTGACAAAAGTTCTTGTTGAGCTTATTTTCAGTCTGCCATACGGATTTGAAAACACCAAGAGCATCACAAATGGACTCAATTATGGGGCCTTGGCGAACGAAAAACCGGTTCTCAAACATCTCAACAGGATGTCGTTTCTTTTCACCAAATTTGTTCTCCATCATCCGGATCTGGCCGTCATTCTGGACGACACGGATCTTGTTTTGAACAGAATCCAGACGTTCAGCGAGACTTTGAATTCTCGGGCAAGCGAGTTGGATCAGTCAGAAAACAGCGATACCTGGTTGCTTCTTCGACAGCTGTTTTTTTCTGTGATCATCATGTTTGAAAGTATCTGCACAAAACTGTTTCAAATCAATGATCCCGCTCTAAACAGACGAACTTTACCGCGTTTTAGCCGGAAAATCCTCACAACACTCTTCAACATGAGTTTTATCGTGGACAAAATCGGAACCGGCGGCTTTGAAGCGTACAATTTCATCTATCTGACGGCATTAAGCTCGATAATCGAGTACGATCTAAAAGTCGGCGAAGTTCTTATCAAGTTCTGGACGTGCAAAGTTAATTTTGCTGGCTTGGAAAACTCTGCTGTCGAAAGATCGAAATTGCTATTTGATCTCAATTTCATTGAAAACGTGATCAACATTGTTTCCGATGATTTGAAATTCAACACCGTCCTGCCAATAATCCACACTCTCGTGCACGAGTCGAAAGACCAGGCAATTCTAGAGAGTGCTCACACGGTTATGTTGAAATTTTTCACGATTCTAGACACATTTTCTGAGCAAGAAGAGGGTAACGTTGATTACAATCTGAACATGACGAGAATCAAGTCCAAAATCCTCGACTATTTGACTCTGTCGCTCGACCAATTCCCAGAACGGTTGTCGTTGCGACAGGTTGGTATCATCTCCGAGACCCTGGCTAGATCGGTGTTTCCAAATTCGATCATCTACGAAACAGACAAGAAACTCTACAAAGAAATGCTCAATTTGTTGTACAACAGATGCCAAATCAACGACAACACTCCAGTCAATCCGAACGAAAAGGCAGGTTTCTCCAACATCTCATCAGACGCGGAAAATGAAGACGGACTTCCAAAGACGAAAAAAGCTGCCCTGATCACCTTGATAATCAGAATCGTGCCTCTCATTCCAATCGACCATTTCGAGTACTGGCTCGATCTCATCTACAACAAGCTGATTTGTCGAGTGCCAGACAGCGAGGAAAGACTGTTTTTGCTCGACTCGCTCTGGAATTCTCTTCTGGGAACAAATAAGTATTATCCACAGAAGGGTAACGTTGGAATTAATTGGTGGTACGAAAAAGTCAACCCGGAGACTCCAAAGGAAAAAGCGAGATTATAAGACTATATATATATACGTGTGTATAGCGACGCACGCAACGTGTTCAGGTGACCTATTCCTCCTCTCTGTTCTGATCAAAGAAATCCACGATCGCACAGTTTGGATGCAGAATGTAGATCATGTTGGCCTTTCTCTCGGCGTTTCTCTTACGTTGCCATTCTGCCAACCCGGCAGCACGTCTCTCGGCTTCTGCCTTGGACATTCCGTCCTCGACGACAAATTCCTCAGGGATTTCCAGATCACCTTCTTGCTCGGGATTGACACACATCAAAATCTTGTCCTTGACCAGTCTCTTTAACACCTTAACAGCGGTCTTTCTTTCGACCCAGTACTCGCTCTCGGAACTGATCTCGTCCTCAATCTGGAGCAGATACCAGTCAACCAAAAACTCAGCCTTGTATCCTCTAGGAGCGTCAGAAGAGTCGTCTGTCTCCTGATCTTTCTCACCGATTTTTCTCACAAAGAGGTTCATCATCTTCACATACTTGTCGTACGGAATTGCGATCTTCTTCTGTTGGATTTCTTGCTGTTGTGTCTGTGTTTCCATTGGCTCGTCGTTGTCAGAGACCTGTTCCCTGTGCTCATCGTTGCCGTCGTCATCGTTGTTGCTGTCGTTGTTATTGTCGTCGTCGTCCTGGATCTCGATATCGTCTTTCTCGACTCTGATGATCGACTGTCTAAGCAGATCGTAAGCCTCAGCCACGAACCTAGGGGTAATCTCCTCGGTACAGTTGGCTCTGGCAATCGCCTCAGACAGTCTGATCATCGATTCCAGCTGTCTCACGGTGATTCTGTAACTGCTTCTACCCAGTCCCTGAGAATCATCGCTTCTCAGCTCCTTGTATCTCTCAACAAGATAGTCTCTGGCTTCTTTGGTCATCTTAGGCTTGAACGTTCTGGCATATTTGATGTATCTGAGCAACTGCTCTTTGGAGAACGGAGGGTCTATAGCGTCGTCTCTGAGCATATGTAGATTGACAATGTGGCTTGCGAGCTGAGTGTCGACTCTTTCATTGCACTCATCCAAGACGACGAAGAACAAATCAAATCTCGACATGATAGGAGCTGTCATGGCTAGATTGCTCTTGAGACCGATTTTCGGGTTGTATCTTCCTCCAATAGGATTTGCGGCAGCCAAAATCGAAGTTCTGGCGTTCAAAGTAGCATGGATTCCGGCTTTGGTGATGGAAATGGTTTGTTGTTCCATAGCTTCGTGGATCGCGACCTGATCAACAATGTCCATCTTGTCAAACTCATCAATACAACAAATACCGTTATCGGCCAACATCAAGGCTCCAGCCTCAATGGTCAGCTCTCCACTTTCTTCATCTCTGATGACAGCAGCAGTCAAACCGGCAGCCGAAGATGCCTTACCAGAAGTATAGACGGCTCTAGGAGCAAAGCTGGTCACATACTTCAAGAACTGAGACTTGGAGGTCGATGGGTCACCAACAATACAAACATTGATATCTCCTCTCAAGTTGATTCCGTCGACAGTTTTTTTGTGGACTCCTCCCAAAAGTTGCAACAAAATACCTTTCTTGACCACCTCATGACCGAAAACTGCAGGGGCAATCGAGTTCACCAGCTTGGTGTACACGTGGTCATCACCCACCATCTCCTTCAATTCGTTAACCTCTTGTTCGGTCAAAGTGTTGAGCAGCATTTCCTGCTCTTTGTCTGTGTCCTCCTTGCTGTTGGTCAACATGTCCTCGTATTCGTTGTTGTTATCTTTCGAAACCATCGAACAAACGTGACTAGCAAAAAAGGCAATTTTGTACGTGAGGTCTCTGGCTCCGAGCGACTTGAGACCGGTGATGCCCGAGTTAAGAGCCTCGGTACTAGATGCCATTCCCCTGGATCTCACAGACATTGGCTTCACACCAGGCAAACCCAACTGAGTCACGTCAGGAACGACGATTTCCGTTCCGGTGAACCTACATTTGTCTCCTGGCTTGGCTCTTTCGACGAGTTCACCTCTCAAAATAACATCAAGAGTTCTAGGCATGGAACCTGTTGGAATTTCGCTGGAATTCTCTTGGATCCTCACTTTCTGCCAGTCCAAAAACGTGGATTTTGAAACGTTCAAAGTCCAAGAGACGTGGTTCTCACACGTTGGGTTTGAACAACTAGTTGGCTCGGTGTACTTGAACGATTGTTCCACGTTATCGATGATCGTCTTGCAGACATCGCACGTGAAAGAGGCCTTATACAACTCGGGTCTGACTTCACTGGTTCTTGTGACGGTTCCCGAGATCGACATGAGCATTCCGATGTTTTCTGCTCTAAGCTCTCTGATTCTGTTGACCGTTGGTAGGTTGTAAAGCGAGATCTGGAACACACGCTCGGTGACGCTTGTTTCCTCGTCATCAGCGACTTTTGTGGATCTGCGCAACAACGCAGGTTGGTGTCGTTTCACCACGGTTCTGAGTCCGTTCAAAAGATAAGGAATGAATCTGTAGTATTGTTCTGTAATGGCACTGGCCAGAATACCGTTCTCCACTGTGAGCAGATGGTGGTAATCGACGTAGATGGTAGCAAGATCGTAGTGGGCCATGGCGGCTATTTGGGCCACGTAAACTTTTCCACCAAACTCAGTGTCCTCCTCGACCAGCTCTGGGTCCACATAGTCCTCCAGGAACTGTTCGAAAGCCTCCTTGACCTTCTCTGCTGTGAGGTCGCTGACCTTTGGAATCGAGCTGAGGTCTCTTCTTCTGCGCAAAACGCTGGCCGGAAGTTCCTCGGTCTCCATCTCGTCATCGGCGGATTGCTGTGCCTGTGGCTGCTGTTGCGGTCTTGCTCTTCGGTCGCTCGTGAGATGGGCGTGACTCTCGCTGAGCAGGTTTGAGCTTTGAGTGCCAAAGCCCTGCGACGAGGGCAGCGGCGACGACGCAATTGTGGTCATGTTGAAAAATCGGGGGTTTTCGGGCTAATTTGGATGGCTGCGGGTTTGGCAAATATGTGTATTTGGTGGGAAACAAGAAGAAGGTCGTTGGGGGAGTTTTTGAAACAAAGGGAAAATTAAATTTTGATTTGAAAAGTGTTGATTTTTCCAAACGCGTAAATTACTCGCGTCAGTTTCCTAATTGGGATAATTAGATGGAGAGAAGAGGGATGGAAAGGGTGAAAAGTGGGGAAAGAAGGGGTAAGGAGAGGGAAGAGGACGAGAAAAGGGAAACCACTTGATTCTGAGAATGAGAAGTGAGACTTGTATTTTTTTTGGAGCAAAATAGCTCTTCTGGAGGCTGTTCTACAGGACTTTTCAAAATCCACGGACTCTCGTTCCTCCTTCAAGGAAAAAACCCTTACACAGACCCCGGCTGAAAATTTTTTGAAAAATTAAAAAAAAAAAAAATTAGATCTGACATACAAACCTTAAGAAACAAGACACCATTTGGATACCGCAAACATGGCACGGAAGAAGTCGGCAGCAAAAAGAGCTCGCGATCAGGAGACAAAGTCTGGTGAACCGGTGGAGAAGAAACAGGCTGTGGAGAAGAAGCCAGAGCCCAAAAAGGAGGCTGTTTCTTCCCCGTCTCCGGAGAACTCTTCTAATGAGGAGTCTGATTCGGAGGAAGAGGACAACTATGGAGAGCTTTTGACGGAGGACGTTGAGGAAGGATTGAACAAGGTTCTTCAGGCGATCAAGACGGGAGACAAGGCGCTTTTTGACTCGAACGTTCGTTTTTTCAAAGATGAAGAAGAAGACGGGTCTTCCAAGAAGCCAAAAGAATCCAAGCCTATCTATCTGAAGGATTATCATCGGATGAATCTTCTTGACGGCCGGGCTTTTGAAGATGAGGACGGTGAGGAGCGCGATTGGAAGGATGGCGACAAGCCGTATGCAGTTCAACAGGCCGAGGACAAGAACAAGCTTCTTTCTGAGATCCAGGAGGCATTCAGTGACGAGGAAGAGGACGATTTCTTGCAGAAAAAGGAGAAGAAACCCGAGGAAAAGGAAAACAAGGTTGCTCTTCCGGACCCGGAGAAGGACGGAGAGCAATTTTTGCAGGCGTTTTTGGACAGTCATGCGTGGATTCCTCAGGAAAAGGGAGCTGAGAATGTCGATTTGGAGGAAGATGACGACGAATTTGACGAGGCTGCCGAGAAGTTTGAAAATGCGTACAATTTCAGATACGAGGATCCAAATGCTGCGGAGATCATTTCCTATGCGAGATCTCAGGCCACCATGAGACGGGAGAAGACGAATAGTCGGAAAAGACAGCGGATAAAGAAGCAGGAAGAGGCCCGGAAGGCCGAGGAGGAGAAGAAGGAGCTTTTGCACAAGAAGAAGGTGAAGAAGGTGAATTTGGTGGCTGATCGTTTGAACCAGATTCGTGAGGCTGTTGGAGGAGGTGTTTCAGACGAGACGATCACGAGGGTTTTTGGCGATAGTTTGTTGAACGACGATTTTGATGACACAGATTGGGATAGCAAGATGGCTGAGATTTTCAACGAGCAGTTCTACGAGGGAGAGGATGGTGAGAAACCGAAGTGGGATGAGGAGGAGGGAGAGATGGGAGAGGAAGATGAAGAGGAAGAGGAAGAGAAGGAAGAGGAAGAGGAAGAAGAGGAGGAAGAGAAAGAAGAAAAAGACGAGAAAGAAGAAGAGAAGTCTTCCGCCAAGAAATCCAAGAAATCCAAAAAAGAGGAAAAAGTGTCAAAGAAAAAGGAGAAAGGAAAATTGAAGGAAATAGCAAACAAACTGGTGGAATCCAACAGTCTGAAACTTCTCGAGGAGGTCGAGGAGGAAAGAGGAAGAAGCAAGGAGAAGGAGGAAGTTGTGTTCAAGTATCGGGAGGTTTCTCCAGAGTCGTTTGGACTTTCCACGAGAGAGATTCTTCTGGCCGACGACAAGGATCTGAACGATTTCATCGGACTCAAGAAGTTTGCTCCTTACCGTGCCAAGGAACAACGCCAGAAGGACAAGCGCAAGTATGCCAAGAAGAAGCGGCTTCGGGAGTGGAGATTGAAGGTGTTCAAATCGGAGGAAGGGCCGCAGGTGGAAGACGGCGAGGAGGACGTGGTGAAGATTCCGGTGGAGAAGAAGCGGAGACGCAAGTAGAGCAGCCAAGAGGGGCGGCAATGAGACCTGTTTGTACGTAATAATCGACGATATATTATAATTGAAGATGGTGGCTGCCACCATTTTACATCCTTACACCGGCATGTATTTTTTTTTTTTTGTTTTTTGTTTTTGGATCAAATCAGAAACCAATTAATGGGCTTGATCAGGAGCTGTTTTCCTCTGCAAACATCGCCATCTGTTGTCCCCACGCAGTCGATTGCGCTGCAAACGAACACGCCCCGTTATGACTCTTGCCGAGACCGACAAGACTGCGGCGGACAAGAGTCCGCGGCTCAAACAGCAGCGGTTCAAGCTGGCGTCGCCACGTCGGGCCGGTTCCCGCGACCGCGACACGGCCGTCCAGCGGTTCACACAGGTCCAATTGGATCGCGACGACCTTCTGACGAGCTCGTCCGAGGAGGAGGACGTTTTCAGTGTGGGAAAATCCAAGACGGAGCGCAATCGCAAACGGGTTAAGAAGGTTGATAACAGTCGTAACACCATTACGTCGCTGCTTTTGACTTCGAACAAACACCGTTCGAAGGATTTGTTGAGCAAGGAGCTTGGATTCGATCTAAGTTCAGCTCTGGAGACTGCACAGCCGACCCAAATCCACCGCAAAATCCTCGAACACCGTCGCGACGAGGACGAGATCGACCGATTGATCGAGCAGGACGCCAGCGAGGCCAGCGAGAAGGTGGCCGAGTTCGACCGGATCTCGCAGATGATGGCAGAACAGGTGAACGGGTCCGTTCTCGCAGACCCGGCCAACGAGGAGTACTTTGCAGACGTCCGTGCGTGTCTTTTAAGCGATCCAGACGAGGTTCTGGACTACTACGGGCTTGTTGGCCGCGGGAATTACGGTGTTCGGACCGACACGGCGTGTTTGGTTGTTTGTCCGGAGTTTCTGGCGTCGCGAAAGTTCGACGTTCTGCGTTTGTCGTATCTGGAGGGCCGTTTTGACGAGTTTTTGGACGCTGTTTCGAGTGAAGTTTGTGTTTCAAGACTTGTTCAGCTGCGCAGCTCGCTTGACAGAGACGACAAACACACACATGCTCTTGACGTGGCTGCCGTGGACCGATTTGTCGCGAATTTGGGGTTTGTTGGAGCCAGTTCTCCCGAAGGAATGGGCGATAGAACGGTCCGAACGGCCCGAACGCTGGATCGCAAGGACGAATTGCCGCCTGCAAACGTCCAGATGCTGAAGTTTGACGTTCTGACGAGGATTGCGACTCGAGGCGTATCCAGCTCGCGCGACGGGCCCGTTTTCCAGAGACTTTTGGAGTATACGGTTCTTTTTCTGGCGGACTCGCGCACGAACGAGCCGGTTCTCGGCGACAACATGGCGTCAAAGGGCTCCACAAACGGGCTGGAAAACAGCCTGAGCATTTTGAACGATGTTTTGGTGCGATTGTTGGCGTGGCAGCTGTCTGGAACGGCTTCTGAGATGACGGCGACGTCGTGCGAGCTATTGAGCTCGATTCTGGACCGGTTTTTCGGCCAGGATTTCCCGCTAGTGTTCCGAGTTTTGTACAACTTGCGGCCGATCTCGATTCCGCTCGTTCGGTACGTGAAAACGTGGCTGATGCTGCGATATCTGGCGACTGAGAACTACAACGACGTGAGTGTGGAGTCGGAACGGGCCGAGCGGGCCGAGCGGGCCGAGAAGGCCGAGAGGGCTGACGAAACATGGTACAAGGCAGACGAACGGGCCGTGGTTAGCGCTGTTTACCGTGCACTGCAGACGCTGAGTCAAAGACGACTCAACGGCCGCGTTCTCAAGAACCATCGCGACGATCCGGGATCGACGGTCGATCGGACGGACTATCGACGCAATCGACGCGCGTACGAATCGACGCGACTGCGGATCCGACTTTTGCAAACGTTGGTTTTGATGCAGGTGAATGTGCTGCGACGCCACGCAGAACTGGCAGAGACCGCAAAAGAGGGCGTTGTGGCCGACGAGCGGCTGGTGCACGCGTTCCGTGGGTGTGTGGAGACGCTGAAAAGGGGATATTTCCGGGAGTTTGAGAGGCTGATTGTTCCGGTGATTACGGATTGTATTGGCATTTTGACGACGGTTGGTTCGAGACTGGAGAGGGAGCTGAGTGCGGAGGAGGTTTTCAAGTGAAAGGCAATGACTGGCGGACCCGGCATCCGTTGGTTTCTACACTCATTACTCCATGATTTGATGTATTGTGAAAAATCTAGAAACTCGGGGGGATGCTGCGCCACGGCTCGTTCTACAGGCTGTCAATCAATACACCGGCCTAGTTAGCCGACTCCGACGACTTCGTCGACTCGTCCGCTTCACTCGTTTCGCTGGTGTCGAACAACTCCCCACAAACCGTCTCCAAATCCAAAATATCCCGGATCACCTTCACCCCCTTCTCTCCACGGTTTGCAAACTCCACCAGATCCTCGTCCCTCTCTGCATACAGAATCACATCCCCCCAGCCCAGGTCCCGCGCAGCAAGAACGTTCAGACTCGAGTCGTCTACAAAATACGCGTTTTTCACGTTGCTCACGCCCGCGTCCTCCAACGCCCTGTCAAACGCAGCCTTCATCGGCTTGCAAACCAGAGGGAAATTCGCATAATCGCAGAACGTGATGCCGTCAAACACGTCTCCAAGGCCCAAAAGTCGGATCACCCGCAGCCCGTGGTTCTTGTATGCGTTCGTAAACAGCCACAGCCGGTCCACGTGACCGGCCTGTTTCATGCGCAGCAACATCTTGCGCAATTTCGGAGCAGGTTTGAGGATCTTGTCCAGCGGAAGAGCGTCATCAACCACCTTATTGTACTCTAGAGCATCTATTTTGTGGAATTTCACCAGCCCTTCGATGGCCAAACCGTATTCCTTGTAGTACTTCATGTGCAGAGCATGTGCCTCTTCATCTGTCAGGTTCAAATGCTCTTTGAAATACCGATGGATGTAGATCTGCATCAGATCCAGAACCTTGGTGGATCGTTTATACAGACAATTGTCAATGTCGAAAAAGAACACCTTCTTGTTGTCCTTCGGAACAGGACCGAATCCATACTTGAGCTTGACGTCGGGCAGATCGGCGGCCAACTCCGCGTATTCCGTCTCGTCCTGCTCGGTGATCAGGTTCACTTGCGACGATGACTCACGGTTCAAAACACGTGCCTCGGCCTGCGACGAGTCGCTGGAGCTCGGCGTCATGCTGGCCGACCCGAGCGACCCGTCGGGCGTCAATTGTGCCTCCATCTGCCGGATATCGTCCAGCGCGTTCAACTTGGCGGCCGACATGTTGTGGAGGGTAGGGGAGGGGAGGGGAGCAGACCAGAGCAAAAAAAACCGAGCCGAGCGAGGAATTTCTGGGTGTCAAAAAAAAAAACCACACACACACACACCCGACACCGTGCTGACGTAAGCCAATAATCAGCTTACGTCAGCGAGCCACATGCCCCAGCCCCAGCTCCAGCCCCGGCCCGGGCCTTATGCAGGGTCCTGCGCGCGGCCCGGCGGTGCTATTTATAGCCGTGCGTGTGGCTGCGCCCCGCGACCGCCAGTGCTGGTCCCCAGTTCCAGCGCGTCGTATAAACGCCGACAATCTTTGTTTTCCCCTTCTTGTTGAAACCTTACGAGGACATAGATAAAGAGATAAAGAGAGCTAGAAAAGACACGAAATTGGACCTCGCATCTGCGTATTGGAATACACGTTCAACTACCGGAATACACGTTCAAAATCACGTTCAAAATCACGTTCAAAACACCACAAAAACGCGTCTGCTCTTTACTTGTCACAACAACTCGTTTTTGCTCGCCAAGCTCGCTGTTTCTCGCTGTTTCTCGCCATCGCCCGCTCCCATGCGCTTCCACACACACACCCTTGCGCTGGCGCTGCTTCTCGCATCGCTCGCGTTTCTGGTCCTGTCCATGATAACGTCGCCCGTACTTTCACAGCTGTATCTTGCGCGCGACGACAACTACAAATACGGCGTGTTTGGCTACTGTCAGACCCAGGGCTCGCAGATTTGCTCGCGTGCTCTGCTCAAGTATTACCCGTCCAAGATGACCACCGACTCGGGGGACTGGAAAATGAGCAGCGCGTCACGTGACGAGCTCGCGCTGATGCTGATGCTGTCTCCGGCAAGCGGCGGCGTCACGATGGTTGCCGCGTTGCTGTGTTTGGCGGGCCATTTCCGCACGTTTGGCCGGTCCCGGGTGTTCTGGGGGACGGCTGTTTTGGTGACCACGACGGCGTTTTTCAGCTCGGCGCTCATCTGCATCGTGGTTGTTCTTCTGTTCTACCCGAATCTGTCGTGGGTGAGCTGGCTTTTGGTGCCCGCGGCCGCGTTCAACATGCTGGCGGTCGGGCTCGTTGGAACCGCGTGCAAGAGCAACCCGCAGTACTACCGGCGCCTCAAACACGGCGACCAGGCCAGTCTGATCAGCGACAGAGAGATCGATTTCAAGACGCCCAACCTGCGCAGCGGCCGCGGGTTCATCGGCGGGTTCGTTTCCGACACGGGAACGTCGCTCAAGTCGTTCAGCGACGGCAAAATCGACTCGTTTGCCGACGACGACAGCACCGCACGCAAATTCCACGACGTGACCACCTATTACAACCCGACTCTGTCGCTCTCCAACAGTCTTCTCGACAAGGAGAGCGCTCTGCGCCCGAGCCAGAAGTCCGCCGACGACTCCAACACCGTCAACACCGTCAACGACACCACCGCGTTCCTCAACACAGACACTCCGCCGGAATTGCGGCTGCCAAACATCTCGAATCCGTACGATTCCGACAAGGAATTCAGTCTCACGACACGAAGTTCGCTCAAATACGGCCAAAGCGTGCACAGCACGCGGCGCGAACGCGAACGCGACCGCGACCGCGACCCGCACGACGGCTACCAGACCGCTCTGGAGTTCCCCGTGGAGTCGTCGGCGCTGGATCCCGACGAAACGGGCCGCGGATACACGCCGGACGACCGTCTGGACGAGAACGCGGCGCCAAACAACAGGACTTCCGGGGCGTCGGGCGGCGAACAGTCGTCCAGCACAGCTTCCAACTTCACCAGCGTATCCCAGCGCGAAATCAACCCGAAATACTACAAGGGTGCCGTGCAAAGAGCGTCTCTTCCGGGCCAATATCCGCCGTCGCCGCTGCAAAACCCGCAATTTCCCTACAGTTCGCAGTACTATCCGATGGGCCCGCCAATGGGACTTCCTATGGGCCCGCAGATGGGTTTTGGCGGGCCCGTCGGCGGGCCCGGGGGGCCCGGGGGGCCTGCGGGGCCTGGAGGCCCGCAGATGGGCTACCAACAGCCGTATTTCGCGGCCCAGCCCGCGGGACAGCCTAAAAAAGCCAGTCGGACCGACGTTCTGCTCAACAACAACCCGGACTTTGCCCTGGGAGGCGGCGGCGGAGGCGGCGGGGCGATGATGGGCAAGAAACCGGGATATCGAAAGTACGCAAAGGGCCAATACAGCGGGTCTGGATTGCAGACAGAGGACATTCCGCAACATGTGGCGCATGGCGGATACAAAAACCGACAGCGGCCAAATTTCCCCGCCGCGTCGTTGTCGAAGGACAGTCCGTACGGACGGTTGTAGCGGGAAGGAGAACACTAGAGGAGAAGGGGATGAACAGATGGAAGGATTTGATGTGGCTGAGTAGGTGCGAGGTGTAAGGTGCGAGGTGTGAAATATATGTGGCTGAGTTGCTGAGTTGCTGCGCTGCTGAAGCTTTCCAACAAACCACCACTCCACCACTCAACACCTCCCCCTACATTGATTTTGTATTATTTAATCTGATTGGGTTTATCTCCTGTAATGCTATCCGATCTCGTTGATCAGGTCGATGTCGATGTCGCTGGCCGCCAAGCCGGATGTGGCGGTGTGCGTGGCGGTGCGTGTGGCGGTGCCGCCGGTTGTCGTCGTGGCTGTCGTTTCCTTTGGAGCCGAAGGTGTCGGCTCGTGGTAATAGACGTCCTTCCGCCGCGGCTTCACCAACAGGATCATCAACAACAGCAGGATCAACAGAACCAGAAACAGAACTATCTTGCATTTGGCCGTTGATTTCTGGTAACTTTCGGCCTTTTTCATCTGTTTGTCTGCATTTTTCACGTCTGTCACCGTCTTGTTCAAGTTGTAATCGATCCGGTCCAGCACCGTTCCCTGGTCGATCACCAGCGTCTCCAATTCCTTGAAAATCGTCGAAATCTCCACCACTCCCTGCGCAATCTTGTAGATTTCCCGCTCCCGTTGCTGCAAATACTCGTCCGAAATCGTTTCCTGTGCAACCTGTTGCTGCTGGAGCTGCTGCGACGACTCCTGCATCGCCTGTCGAGAGTACGACTCGATTCGCTCCGACGACTCCGCCTCCTCGAGCGAAAAACCGCCGCCGCCGCCCGTCGTCGGCCCGCCAGACCCGCCTGTCACGGGAATTTCAAACTCGTCCTCCTTCAAATACCGAATATAGCTGTTCTGCAGCTTGCGGAAGTGCGTCGAAAGATCCTGTGTGCGCAGAGCAAGACTTTTCTTGAGATTATCGACCATCGAAACCTCGGCCCGCTTGCCAAATCGCAGCCGCGAGTCGTTCAATGCCTTGATTTCCGTGTACATCAGCTGGAAATTCTTGGTAATCTTGAATGTAAGCTCGCTGATCTTGGCATCGTCCTCCGTGGTGTCGCTGAACCCGGGAAGAAGGTTCTTCTTGTATAATCGGGCCAGCTCGTTGATTTTCACCTCAATGTCCGCCAACATCATCTCCGAGTTGTGCTGGAGCTCCACAATGCTCGGGGGAAGCTGCTCGTTCGTTGAGCGCCCCCCAAACTCGGCCAATTCCACCGCATCCGCGTCTCCGGGGTCGTCCGAGTAGGGTTTGCGGGCCAAAAGACCTTCTTCTTCTTCGGGAAGTAACGAGAATCGCGCGTCTTCCGCGGCACCGCGCCCGCCAAATGCGCTGTTGTGATGCGGGAACGTGCGTCGGTACGAAATGTACAGGTTGGTTCTGTCTCTAAACATGGTCAATGGGAAGAACAGGTGGTGTTGGGGAGTCCGTGAGGATCGATTTTTTTATCTCGCCAGCGGAGAAAAAAAAAAGGTGTTGGTAAGCGCTTACGTAAGCGAGTGAACGACGGGTCAAGAGAGTGAGATTGCGCAGCAAGGAGAACACGGAGAAGGGGGTTAGATCAGACTGTGGGAGAAAGCACAATATGAAAAGCAAACTCTCGGTTACAATGTGTGTTTTTTTTGGGAATGAGTGAAAAATACAACTGTGAGTATAAAATAAAAGATATAATAATTAAAAATCACTATTTTTTGGCAGCTGGTAGCTTGGATAAGTCCCAAAAAGATGATAATATATTGAGGAATACCCAACAAAACCACCGTCCCTTCACCCGATCCTCCCCCTTCTGAGAAACACCCCCACTAGATTAACCAGCAATTTACCCGTTTACCAACGTTGTTCCTACAACTATTATCCATATTTTGTCCTTAAACCCCTAACTACCCAGATAAAATGGTCCCGGAGCCATCAAAATATACCGCTCCATCGCCTCTCTGAACCGGTTCTTGTACTGTTTCGGCGTGATCACCGTCGGCTCCTTGCCGACTCCCGTTCCCCCAACAAGTCCCTTTTCCTTGACCCAACTCTCCAGCTTCTTGTCCCACGTGAACGTTCGAATGCAGTCGATAATCCCCACCACAAGCTCGTTGTTCTCCGAGTCAATTCCCACCATCAACGAGTAGTCCATCACGTTCATTTTGGCCAGGAACAAAGTGTCGTTCCACAGCGAAACCCGCAGAAGTCGCTTTGCATTCTCCCGAACAAACAACGGCGACTCGTAGATGTATTCCACCATGTTTTCATCCAAAAGAACCTCGTTCTCCTTTCCCGTCTGCTCCACGTGTCGGTTGCGCATCGAACCCTTGAGGTCGAAAATCCGGCTCATCTTGCGGTCATAAAACAGATTCTCCATGATCAAAACGTTCATCGTGTATGACTTGGCTCCGGGCATGTTGTTCTTCACCTGAATCTGGTAGAACCCAAAGATCTTCACCAAAACAGTCGGGAGATTGTGGAAAAGAGCCTGGGCAAAATACTCAAAATAGCTTGGTGCAAACTGCACAAAGGCCTCCAGTTCCACACGACTGAGCTCTTTGATGATGAACCGATTGTCTAGGGTCTTCAAAAACGCTGACCCACTCTTTCCTCCTGTCGAGTCCCACTTCACGCACCGCGACAGACTCTCTATGAACTTGGTGTGAACTCCGCATTGTCGCCGGAAAGCGTCGAATTGCTCCGCAAAAAAGATCTTGCACGAAATTGTCGAATAACCTTCCTCGAATTGGTACTTCAAATGGAACCCTTTCTTCAACATCACCTGTTCCAACGCCGATGGAGCCAGAGAAAGCCCGTTTTCATCCATAACACTGCTGTTGTGAACACTGGCAGCAGGTTCCACAGGCTCCGGCCGCGACGACGACTCCATCGACGCCGACTTCTCGTTCTCCGGCTCGTTCAAACTCGAAACATCCACACTTGCCCGCTCCGACTCCCGAGTTTCCTCCTGTTGTTGCTGCTTCTCCTGGTTGTACAACTTCGAGCCGTAATCCGACGTGTTCAGACAGAACGCAATGATCGAGCTCGGCTCGTCCTCGCGAACAATCACGTCCGAGTCCACAAAAATGTGTTCAGTCGAGCTCAATGGATACGAAAGCGGCTCCCAAAGAGTCGCCGACCGGTCTGCCCAGAAATGGGTCAACGACTTGAGCAATGACGACTTCTCCGGCTGTGAGATCTCTGCCTTTGCATTCGTTTTGCGCGTGTCTGGTTCAGGTTCAGGTTCAGGTTCCGGCTCCGGTTCTGGTGCTGGCTCTGGCTCCGGCTCTGGCTCCTGTGGCTGTTCCTGTTCCTGTTTGGGCGCAACAACAGGCCTTATAGATTCCTGCCGTTGAATCATGCTCTCCTTCTTTCGAACATAGTTCTGCTCAGCCTCAACGGCATCCTGGACATTCTTGTAAACCTCAACGGTTGGCCGCGACGCAGCAAGCTTCGGACGATAACTCGTCTCCTGCAACTTGCGCTTCTCCTGTTCTCTCTGCCGGAAAAACTCCTGGGCATCGAAATACTCGGTCAATTTTTTCACCTTCCCGTCACTGCTCAGACTCGAAAGTTTCGGCAAAACCTGCTCCTGACTCTCCAGAATGTGGTTCTGCAATTCGTGACCCCGCGAATCCCACAACCACCGCCGATCCGCTTGAGAATCCACGTTGTTCGACAAAATCCCCTGCTTAGTCGGACTCATTGCCGAAGAACCTTCCAAACCACCCATCATCTGCAATTCATGGATCTTCTCCAACACCAATTGGCCTTTTCGCCTCGAGTTCGGCGACTTGCTACCAAACGTCGAGTCAACGCGCTCCAAACCTTCCATCTCCAGCTCCTTCTCTTTCTCTTCAGGCTCCGGAGCCTCTTCCTCCCCTTCCTTCTCCAAAAGATCCTTCTCGCCGTCGTCCGCCATCTCCGAGCTCTTGCTCTCGTTGCTGGCCCGAAATAGTCGGTCCAGTTGGAATGCCGTGATCTTCTTGATTTCCTTTTCGGTCGGCAAGAAGTTTTTGTCAAACTCCTGGAATTCGTAGTTCCAGTCGCTCGACAGCTCCTGAACCTCCCGAATCACCGCAGTCAACTTCAGATGTTCCGAAACAGACGTGCTCCGATAAATGTCCTCAGCCAGCTTCAAAATCATGTCATGCTCTTCCTCAACGCGCTTCTTCAACTCCTCAATCCGCCGCTGCCCGGCCTCCATCTTGTCAACCGTCATACTGTCCACCTTCACACGGTTCAAACGGCTCCGAACACTGTCGAAAAACGTGTTCGACTTGTTCAAAACCTGCGTGTACATGTCGACCTTGATCCGGATGTCGTATTCGGGCTTCCAAAACAACTGGAACTTCGGCGGAACAAGCTCCAAAATCTCAACCTCCGAATACTCAACCCTCACCGTCAAATTCTGGAACCCGAAATAATGGATTTGGTCCCCATAAAAGTCGTGTGCACACGAAGCACCTTTCACCTTCATTCCACGACACCAGAAAGACAGCTCCAAGTATTTGCCGAACGAGTATTTCCATGCGTTGTCACTCAACGGAAGAACAGGAGTCGTGTTCTGACAGATCTTGCAATAACTCCACGACATAATGATGTCCTCTTTTCCCTGGAAAAACCGCGGATTGTTCTCCACAACCACGTCAACTTTACCGTTCCCGTGAACGTACGAACGGAAGTGTTCGCGCAACGTCAGCCCACACCCTTCGACACAAGGGTCGTTTGCATGCAAACAGATGTGCTCAATGAATTGGCCCAGACAAAAGTCATTCTCCCAGTAATAATCCGTCAGCTGGATCTCTGGCCCAATGCAAGGGGTCGCATTTTTGGTGGAAACCATGCTGTACAGAGTGACAATGTTCTGGTGGTAGCTCGGATCGAAGAAAACAAACTTGCGTGACGACCAGAACTGGTCCCATTGACGTTCGCTCAGAGCAATTTCGGACCGCAGATACTCGTCCAGAAACTCCTTGTTGCAGGTAACAATCTTGAGCAGATCGTCGTACCGTTGCGGAAGATCGTCTACCGTGTATCGTATGTTCCATTTCTGCGAGTACTCGGCGATGGAATCCAACAAATCGTTTGTCTCGTCGTTGTTGACCGACCCGTTTTTGATTTGGTCGAAAAGCTCGGTAATTTTTGCGTAAAGAACCTTGTTTTCCTCGAGCTTGTTCTGAATGGTCTTGAGTTTCGAAAGAGCAAATGGGATCTTAAAATGAACCCACGGCGAAGATGATAGGATCCGAGCGTCGAAAACCCGCCAAACGTCTTCGTAAGTCCCGTCCCACGCCCCGTCCAGCGGCTGCGTCTCTGTATCTCCCGTGTACTCGCCAGCCTGAAGACATTGGTCTCTCATCAACCCAGATTCCAGCTTCACATTGAAGAAAACATACGCCATTAGGTTCGCACATTCCTTAATCTTGTCGAGATCCTCCTTGCTACCTCCGCGCAGAAGAACCGTGTATCCTAGCTCCGGATTGCAGCCGGTAAAGAAGAAATACGTGCGTTTCACGTTCTCGTGCAAATACGTTTTCACCTCGAATTTGCCACATTTCCCCAACGTAGGATTCATTGCCAGCTTGTCAATCGAGTTGATTATGTCTGCCTTGGTCAGACGAGCAAGACGTTGCATCACCTGGCCCTTCACGTTCGAAGCCACAGCAATTCCGGCCTCCGCAAGCAATTTCAACGCATATCCGTTCACAGAAGAGTCTGTCAGAACAACGTTGGGTTTCAGCGCAACAATACGCGCAACCAACTTTTCCAGAAACTGGTCCTGTTGTGCTATGATCGGCTCGATACTCGAGAACTTGCTGTCGCTTTCCTGCTCGTATTCGATCTGGAACGTCACTAGCATGATCCGGGGTGTCTTGATCTCGCTGGGCATCGACCGAAGAGGTAATCCTTTTGAGAAGACCAGCCCGTCAACAATGGTGGTGTCCGAGATAGCAGATCCAGGGATCTTCTTCAACTTCAGATAGCTCGAGATGTCGAAACTCTCGCCATTTGTCATATCTATCGAAACGTTCGAGATTTTCTTCAAACACCGGATCAAAACCTGGACCCACAGATCAATCTGGTCAACTTTGCGGTCGGTTAACAGCTGTTTCAACAGTTTTTTCGCATGGCTTTCGCCAGCACGCAGAAAATCATCCAGAAACTCAAAATCGTCCGATCCAAACCCAAAACTAGAGCTGCTGGGCTTCCCCGTGAACGGGTTGCTCAGACTGGTGTCGCTCAACAGTCTCGTGCCGCTCTTGCTCATTCTTCTGTTCTTGAGTCGATGGAAATTGGCAGCCCTTTTGCTGCGGCCAGAACGCAAATTGCGTCGTCCGTTTCCGATCATCGATGTGTCGTCCAGTTTGAAAAGGCCAGTCGACGGGTTTCGATACGTCCAGTTGAACTCCTGACTGCCTGTGGGATTCGAATGAAGAGACGTGAACGCCAACATCGCCTGCTCGTCCTCGCTCTCGTCTTCGTCGTCCGACGGCGTGCTCAACAACGTGTGAGACCCGGAAAGAGTAACCGGATACTCGCCATGGTCCACGCTGTGCTCGTCGCGCGGTCTTCCTGTCTCGGTGCCGCTCTTGGGGTTACCACGTGCGCTCAAATGCACCGGATGCGACTGAGAAGTGCTGCCGGCACCGGGCAGAATTGCCGTACCAAAATTGAAAATCGACGAGGCCGCGTCCGCAGCAGCCGTAGCAGCAGCAGCCGTGAAGTTCAGCGGAGCAAGCATCTTCTTGCTGTCAGACTCGAAATGCCCGTTTCCCGTGCTCGATCGACTCAATATTGACTCCGCGTTGTGGCCGCCCGTCGAGTTTGCCGTGTTCGAAAGATGGAACGGCCTGTTCCCAAGCAAAGTACTGGTTCTGCTCTTGCGACTCACCGAATTCGACCGCGGAATGTCGATTTCCACGGCCTCTCCCTTGCGAGTCGTGGCAATTGCCATCGACGGCGGCGGAACAGGGGCCGATCCGGGACCCAAACCGGTGTCCAGCGTCAGCGACGTGGACAACGGATCATTCGCGGTCGCGGAATCAGCCTCCAAACGCGCGGGAGAAAGCATCTCGCTGTTGTGGAACGAACTGTTGGTGTCTTCTATCACGGAATCGTCCTCAGAAGACGCATATTCCTCAAACCGATCCGCCAATTTCAAACAAAGCAAACAAACACGCATCTTGCCGCTGTGATTGAACTTCTCGCCGTCTATAAACGTCGTACAACTGCTGCAAAAGATCTTCCCACAGATTCGACAGTGGTGTTTCCTCCTGAAAGTGGTGAAATTGCGGTCACATGACCGACATTTTGTCGCCGACGAGTCGTCCAGCCAGTAATCGCGGCCCAGACCCTGCGTGTCGCTGCTGCGCTTATTCGACAACGTTGACATCAGATTCAGCGTCAGGTCGTTGTAATTATCGTTGATCGTGTTGCTATACGCCCTGTTGTTCAATCGTAACGGCTGGTCGTTCAGCTGCGTCGTCGAGTGCGAAGAGCTCGATCCTATGCCAAATTGAGATGTCATGTTGAAGTTTTGCGTATAAACATCGGTGAAGACAGGAAAAAATGATTAAAAGGTAAAGAAGAACAAAGGGGATAGATACAAAAGAGCCTTTTGTTTTTTTTTTTATTATTTATTTATTTATCTAGGAAAAAATCAAAGCAAGGCGGTGCAAAGGCCTAGACAATTTTTTTTTCCCATACAAAAAGATCAAAACCGTCTGTACAACTTTTAATGTAGCTTTTATTGTCGTTTCTTCACACAGAAGTACATAGAAACCTGCAAATGGGTCGGGTGCGTCCGATATCGCTCGATTACTCCTTCGATTGCTCCAACTTTCTTCTTTTTTCCTCCTTTCTGCGCTCCTTTTTGAGTCTTTTGCGTTCTTCCTTGTCAATGGCGGGCTTAGATCCGTCGGCTTGTTCGTCTTCCTTGATTTCCTCGATTTCCTTGGTTTCTTCTGTAGTTTCCTCGGGTTCTTCCTTGGTGTCTTCCTCGGACTCTTCCTTCGTCTCCTCGTCGTCAAAAACAATCTTCTTATTTGGCTTCTCGTCAAAAACAATCTTCTTGTTAGGCTTCTCGTCGTCGAAAACAATCTTCTTGTTAGGCTTCTCTGTTCCATTGGTCTTGGCTGCAACCGGCTGTTGAAGACCCTCCAACAACAGAGGCGGAAGTCCCCTCAGCTCTCTCTGGAGTCTTTTCAACTGGCTCACATTCGTCGGGTCGGGACCCTTGTAATCAGAAGCTCTTTCGCCCGACTCGAGCGACGCAGCCGTCAGCGTGCTGGAAGCGAGTCCATCGCACTCCTCTATGAACTGATCCAACAGCTTCTGTATCTCTTCGGCTCCGAGACTCTCGGAACTCAAAACATGCGACGTGACGGGGCTGTTGAGCGCGGAGAGTGCCACTCTTCTGGGACGCGACGAGGTGGACATGGTGATGTTGTTGTAGGGCAGGAGGAGGAGGAGAAGGAGGGTGAAAAATGAAAAGTTTCAAAAAAAAAAAAAAATTTATTTAATTCTGAAAAAAAAAAAAAAAAAAACTCCGTCGCGTCTATCGACGCATTTCGACCCGTCGATAGTCGACTTGTTTTCCTCGAAAAATTTTCGACTCTCCAAATAAATTTGGTTGAATCGTCCATCATCATCTCCTTCTCCCAGTCCTCCACCGAACAACCATGCTGACCACCGTTTTCAAAACTTCCAGAACACTTCACATTAGGCAGCCGGTCAGACTCTTCTCGTTTGCCGGACTCGGCCAAACAACCAGATTGGAAAAATCCGGAATTCAACACGGTCTGTCTTCGTCCAGACTCGCTCAACAAGCTCCAACAAACACCGGTTACTCGTCCAACATCATCATAACCGCATTGTCTCCGCTCACTAACTTCATCCAGGTCAGATGGGGAACCAGAGGAGGAAACAGAGGAAACACATACCAACCAAATACACTCAAGAGAAAAAGAAGACTCGGATTTCTTGCCAGAATGCGTTCTAGAACCGGTCGCAGAATCGTCAAGGCTAGAAAGGAAAAAGGCCGTTGGTTCCTGACCTATTAAACGTCTATTTCCGCAACAAAACTGTACATATATTACAATAAACGTCTATTTTTTGACCAAATAATAGATACAAAATCCTTTTTGAAGGCCCTCTGAAAGCAAATCCTCCGGAACATAGTAAACCCGAAATCTGACACTGGTTCTTTGCAGAAACTCCGTCAAGAGACTGTCTTCTCTCATATGGATCGCAATAATTGTTCCTGTTTCCATCCCACCCAGCTCAAAAATGGCATTTTCTAGATGGGGAATCAGAAACGGATTGTAGATCGTGTCACATGTTATGATTAAGTTGGGATGCTCACCATCTAAACAATTCAGAACCGTGTCAGAGCTGTTTTTCTCCCAATCGTACTCGATAACCTCAAGACAATGCTGTACAGGGATTTTCCTGCCCACCTTTTTCCGCGCAGTGCTCGTACATCCCACGTCTATAGTGGTGGAAACAAAACCAGTTGAATTGTTGGAAATGTTGGTTTTCAAAAGCTTTAAAAGCGGTGCCTGATCCGTCGCAATGTATTTGCGACATCTTTTTCCTATCGTGCACGCAAGAAGTCCCGAAATACCAGCCCCGAGCTCTACTATCGTATGGTGTTCTTTGATCTTGAATGGACATCTTTCAAATTGCACCAACCATTCAGCTACGGCCGGCGTAGCGTTCCATGTAACAAACCCAGTTGTACTTCCTGAGCCGCCTTTACTATCTCCCAAAGCCGAAGCCGATTGCTGGACCTTGAATTCCATATCTGGCCTCCCTCCAATACAGATTTCCAGCTCGCTGGCTTTGGAAATATACCCCAAATCGGAGTTTTCTGGCGGAGGTCGCAGCGTGTACATTTCAAAAACATGTTCATCAATCTCCCCGGTGAAGATTTCCTCTAACAAACTTGTGTCCACATCCATTTCCGTGGTGATTTATGAGAAAGAACCACCCATAATCGTCTAGTTTGACGATTGGTTTTTCTCCATCCCACTTGAAAGAAAAAAAAAAAAAAACGAGCCACAGAGCCGCAGAGCCAAATAAAAGCTATCGATCAAGTTGACTTTGTGATCCAGAGGCCCCCGATGAGGGGAAGAACCTTGATGATTTATGGTGAGTGCGGAAACTGGAGGGTTTGCTGGACGTGACGTTTTCGTCTCGTAACGGCTGGGTTATAAGGAAATGACTATCGCGAGCAATAAAATATTCCTGAAGAAAACTCGTTTTACTAGACTTCGAAGCACGGAAGCACAGTGCTAGAACTCGATATCGGGTGAATTCATTGTCAGAGCAACTCACCAACTCCACCCAGGATGATCTGCTTTCAAATCCAAAAAGTTTCCTCACGGACGGACATCTGATTTCGTGACAAGACCGCTTGAACTTCGCAATCACTGGAATCTGCACCGTCCGACTCGCCATGTTTGGCCACCAGTTGAACGGCGGACAGCAGCTCTCTCTGGTGATGGCAATTGAGGTTCTTGTTGAAAGTGGAAAGGGAAAAAAGAGGGTAAACCAATCCAAAAGTCATGGCATTACGAGGTACAAATCGAGGCATTCTAGAATAGGTAATCGACGAAACAGGGAGTCGACTCCGTCTTCGGAAAAATTGATAATAGCATCGAATAACAGAGTTTTTTGTCACGTTTTCGGCAGCATTTTATTCTCCCGATAATTCTTAGTTCAAAGTCTCTTCTACAACTAATTTCGTTTCACGAGAGAATCTCAACTACGATCCAAGGGGAATTGCAACGGCGATTTTTGCTACCCAGATCTAAGATATGCGGCGTTGCGGCGCGAGATCTCAAAAGATAAGATAACGAAACCTTCGGCCTTCGCAGGGAATTACAAAATGTCAATCTCGCCTTGGCCAAGAAGGTGGAGTCTCAAAAACAGTCTCATCCTGTTTGGTGTCTTTATGCAAACTCACCTTTTTTTTCGGATGTTTGATTAACTATGGTAGACAAACTGTTTTTCTTAAAAAAAAGATTTCAGACATCGAACCCACGTGATCTTGCAATTGACGCTTTGTGATCTGCTTATTGTTGCTTCCTGGTTCGACACCATAACGGATCAGATAATTATGGCTTTGATACAAAGTAACTGCTCAAGATCTTGGATGAGTTCGATTTTTGGCATAAAGGCAAACGGTCCTTCGAACAAAAAAGGGAGTTGTTTGATGGCACATTGTCTGTCTTTTATGCACATGCAGACAAAGTTCTGGCTTGCGGTAAGATTACTCCCGATTTGGGTTCCATGAGAGATCCAAAGCTGTACAACAACTAGATCTTTTCAAAGGATATCGATCTAATGAATTAGTAAAATAATGTTAAGCTCGGAAAAATCTCGTGAAAGATAGTCATATTTATTTTACCGGATTGCACACATCCTTTTAGACATATATTTTCTGTTTGATTGGCCCAGAAATCGTTTAAATTCATAGGCATAAATAAGTATAAGCACCAGTCACAACGAGTCCATCTAATATTACCACTCCGTTTGCTCAGCCGGTCTCCTTTTTGTCATCCAAGGTCAATTTACTCAGCATCTGGTTGGCCTTTATGAACGTTCCCGTAGCCGCTTTCACGTCAACTCCAGACAAACTAGTATAGCTCCTTGGACTGGCTATGCCAATACCAGATCCCACAGGGTTCGGAGGACGCTGTATTTCGCTGTCCCCAACAGGACTTTCGTCCTTGAATTCATCACTGAGCTCCAGATCTTCGGTCTCCACAGTCCGCTCCTCGTCTAGCAGATCGCCGTCTAGTTCTTCATCTTCATCAAAATCATTTTCACCGTCGAGGTCCTCGTGATCACCATCTTCATCGTAATGATCGTCCAAATCTTCCAAATCATCTACGTCGTCCAAATCCTCAAGATCCTCGAGGTCTTCGTCAATATCCTCGTCCTCGTAGATGTAGTCAGGATCAAGCTCTTCGTCGTAGTCTTCATCTTCGTAGAACGAATCCTCGACAGGTGGCGTGAAATTCCCGTCTCTGGAAGAAATAGGCGATCTCGAGAAAAATCCACCCAGTCTTGGATTCGAACTTGGACTGGACGGAGCCTCCTGTTCCCTCTTGGACTGCAATAACTCCGCCTCCTCACTGTCCTCATCCTCGCTCAAATCATCGAGATTCACAACGGGACTTCTCCAGTAATTGACATCACTAAACTGATTATCTGTGTCCTTCATTCCGATAGCACCCTTGTTTGTCTTGGAAATGTTCACAGGCGGGAAAAATTGATCCACAAGCTCCCCGATAGAAACATAGGATGATTTGTACCCAGCCATCTCCAAAAGTTCCATATGAACATCCCCGTCGGGATTTATGGTGAAAATCTTGGACGATGGGATCCCCACAGTTCTGTAGGACAATGCGTCGGTGATTCTGTTTCCAAATCCAGCGTAAAATGGAGTGCTTGAGCTGCTAGCTCCAAAATAATTGTTGGCCGACGACGGAGCACTGGATTCGGGAGATTCTAGCGGCGTCTTAAGACTAGAAGTGCTCTTTGATCCACCGTCAGAGTTAGAATTCGAAGTAGTTGGAGCTGTATTGGTTGCTGAATCGCCTTCAGAACTTGCTGGCTGCTGGTTTTTGTCGTAAAGTGCTTTGATATCGTTCAGACATGCCATTTTGAAAACCTCTGGTTTTTTCAACACAATTTCTCTTCTCAATGCTGCAATTGTTCTCTCTGGAGACAGGATAACTGGCCCTGCAGGTAACTTGATTCCATCTTGGACAATTCCGTTCAGATACGACCTCGTGGAGTCCGCCAGGCCAACCGATCTGGCCGTCAAATACATGATGTTGTACCCGTTGAACTGGATGTCTGCAAACAGCTTGGCAACACCGACATGGGTCCAATCTCTGCCCAGCATCGTCAAAACGTGCCCTAGCGCGTCCGACTTCGTGATCGTCCCGTCAATGTCAGAAATAACAATTGGAACGTTGTACTTCCACAAATAAAGCTTCGAGTGAACAACTGCTCTGCCTTTATTCACACTGAATTGCAGATCGTTTTCTCCAGGCTTCAACGACAGACACTTCAATTGCTCCGATGTCAATCTGAGTGTCTTGAAATGGTTGTCTCGCTGTGTTTTGATGGTGTCTGTGTCAATGTCGGAAAGAATGGATGATGCAGAAGACAAGGGAGATTCCGCCTCGACAGGCAAACTGGCCTCCTCCTCGTTCTCTTCAACAAGGTCGTCGGAGCTCAAAATACGGATATTTCCATGTAGATCCTTGTCTATCAGCGTGTCTAGATCAACTTCGTCACCAAACTCGTCCAGCAACAGCTGTTTGATCAACGCATCTGAGTCCTGAATGTCTCGGTCGTTACTTTTGTATCCTTGCATGTCTAGCATGATGTCTCCGTTGGCCTCAACTTTGGAGGGAATGTTCTTTTTGATCAGCTTTCTCGAAATTTTCTTTGCTCTGTCAAAAGAGGACACCGTCCCGGACTTGCGGACCGAAATCAGCGGCGCAGACTGTGTTTTCGATGGCGAATCCAACATCAACGCGGTATCTGACTGGGTTGATGGCAATGAGGACGCCGAAAAACTCGTGTCATGTGCCCCTTCACCGATATCCAGATACTCCAGTTCATCCGCAGACATCGGACTGGACGGCTCGGTCATTTTTGAGCTGCTCCCGGGAGAACTCACGGGACTCAACACCGGAGACGTCTGCAGATCAGGTGGAATATAGCCGTCTGTCTCAAAAACGAAAAATGCCTCGCCACCATCGCCCAATTTCATTGGAAGATCTGTGATTTCGCCGTTGACAATGAAATCCACTTTCTTTTGAGAAGGCCGCAACAGCTGGAACTTGCCAAACCGAACATGGAATGGTGAACAAGCAAGCTCGCCATCCGCTTGTTCGACGACAATCACGTCGATTGCGCCGGAGAGCGTTGCTGGGTTGATGGAACTCCACGTCTTGGACACAGATCCAATGGCCCTTCCCACGTATTGCATTTGAAAATAATATAAAACACAACAAGAAGGAAAAGAGGGAAACAAGAAGAGAATTTGCCTTCAAAAATAATTTGAGAAAAGTTAATAATATTTTGATCCGAGAATTGAAGTGGGCTGGATTTGGAAATGGGGACCCGCGACGTGTTGTATGTGGTGGCACGCGCTTTAAAAACGAGAGAGGTGCGATAAGACGGTCGACTGACTGCGCAACGCGTGTGTTCTGTGTGATGTGGAGGGGTAGACGATTGCATGTGAATTGTGAAAAAAAAACCAGATGCATACTTAACGTGGATGGCTTTTCCACGTGATCTGGATCACGTGATAAATCATTTTCATCACACAACCCGACTACACGCAACGACTACACGCTACTTGATGGATGTCATATGATTACGGTTAGTCACATTGATCGTGCCACGTGGACGAAGAAGCACCCTTCGGATCCCCCATCGCGCCTCCTGTTATACACTAATTACCACTCTTCTCCACTCTCAAACCCTTTGAAATGCCAGATGTTCTGATAAGCTCGATCGAGCTGTCTGTCTCGAGACTGTTGCAGTAGTTGTTGATCAGACTGCTGTTGATGAGGTTTTCATACTTGGAAGGCTGTATTGGGAGTCTAAAATGCTTGGACCAGTCGTCTTCGGTCTCCGTGATCTTTGCGTCTGGGTTGAGCTTGAGTTTCTCTTCGTTTTCGTGCTTGATTTTCGCCTTCCATTGGTTCACTTTGGAGAGTTCTCTAGAAAGATTTCTTTGGTAGTAGTTGAAGTTTCCCAGTCCGTGGTTGAAGTTGTCGATGGACTCGTTGAGCTGTTCCACCGTGAGCGAGACAGAAGCCAGAGTTGCTGGACTGAGTTCAAGACACGAGTCCTGTTCCGAAACAGGTCCAAGCTCCAAAACTTGCAGGTTCACCAAATGGCTGTTGGAAATCGACACTGGGAGCTCTTCGAAAATGTTTCTGTAGGTGAGTCTGTTATCGTACAAGTTTTGAGACACGAATCTCTCCTCGGAACGCCAAGCTTTCATGAACGAGTCGCTGAGCTTGTAGGCTTTGAGACTGAGCAGGCCGTCCAGCGACTTGGCTGGGTCGTAAACAAGGAAAAGAACTGGAGTGGCGTCTTTTGTTTCTTTCAAATTGTGGTTTTGCAGGTTAATCATCGCCTCGATGACACCCTGGCTGACGAATTTGCCCCCGACGGAGCTGATGAACCACCCAAGAAGCTTGGCTCCGGCACGGGAATCTTTGAGTTTGGACAGGACATCGTTTTGGAATTTGATGTTTGTAGATTTCAGCGAAAAGATGTCGTCGTAGCTGTTGGTTCCGCCGTATGGGGCCGGGAATTGCATCATGTGGGACACGCTGATCAGCTCCTCATCCTCTTGGTCCAGACCGTAAATTGGTCCGGTTTCGATGTTGCGCAAGCTCTCGGATCCGATCTTGCTCAGCTTCAACGCCACGCTGGCGTTGATCTCGACTTTGTGTGTTGACATGGTGTGGTGGGGAGAAAGTCTTGTGGGAGAGAGTTGTATAATGTCTTGTTAGTTTTATCTTTTCTATGTACACTGAAAAAAGTTTTCGAGCTTGAAAAATTTTTGGCATATCCGGCGCGCACAGTGCGTGTGCGTGAGCGGAAACCTGCACCGGTATCCTGGTACGGAGGGTGGGAGGAAAAAACAGACAGCATTGGGTCGTCTGTCATTTTCGGTTATGTGTCAGTACTTTATGAGGAAAGTCTCGACGGAATTTTTTTTCAAATTAAACAATCTTGTTTCTCCTTGTTCTCCCGTTGACCCCTTCCTCATCAAACAAATATCACCATGTCCACCCCAAGTGCTGACGCTGCGGTCAACGAGACTGCCGAAGTCTTGCAAAAGACCTACCTTGACAAGGTTACCGGAGAACAGGTTTCCAAGTCGGAGCTGAAAAAGAGAGAGAAGTTGAGACTTCTGGAGGCCAAGAAGGCCGAGAAGGCCAAGAAGGCTGCTGAGACGGCTCCTAAGGTGTCCAAGAAGAAGGACGACCTGGCCAACCTCAACCCTAACCAGTATTTCGAGATCAGATCTGCCCAGATCGACGAACTCAGACAACCTCACTCGGAAACCAACCCATACCCACACAAGTTCCACGTTTCCATCGGTCTGAACGAGTTCAGAGAGAAGTACCAGAGTCTCGGAAAGGGTGAAACCTTGCCAGACGTGAAGGTTGCCGTTGCCGGAAGAATTATGGTCAAGAGAGAGTCGGGATCGAAGCTCAAGTTCTACAATCTGAGCGGACAGGGAACCAACCTGCAGATCATGGCCCAGGCCCAGGATGCAGAGGGCGATTTCCAGCAGATGCACGAGCTTCTGAGAAGAGGAGACATCATCGGTGTTGAGGGATACCCTGGAAAAACCAACCCTGCCAAGGGTGGTGAGGGAGAACTGTCTGTTTTTGCAACCAAGGTGAAGCTTCTGACTCCATGTTTGCACATGTTGCCAACCGAACACTATGGTTTCAAGGACCAGGAGGCCAGATACAGAAAGAGATATCTGGACTTGATCATGAACAAGTCGACCAAGGAGACTTTCAAGGTGAGATCCAAGATCATCTCTTACATCAGAAGATTCTTGGACAGCCGTGACTTCATTGAGGTTGAGACCCCAATGATGAACACCATTGCCGGTGGTGCCACTGCCAAGCCTTTCATCACGCACCACAACGACTTGGACATGGACATGTACATGAGAATTGCTCCAGAATTGTTCTTGAAGGAGCTGGTTGTCGGTGGTATGGAGAGAGTCTACGAGATTGGTAGACAATTCAGAAACGAGGGTATTGACATGACCCACAACCCTGAGTTCACCACGTGTGAGTTCTACGAGGCCTACGCGGACGTTTTCGATCTGATGGACACGACCGAGCTTTTGTTCTCGGAGATGGTGAAGGAGATCACTGGAGACTACAAGATTAAGTACCACCCTGAAGGTCCAGACGGAAAGGAGCTTACCTTGGACTTCTCCAGACCATGGAAGAGAATCAACATGATTGAGGAGTTGGAGAAGGTGTTTGACGTGAAATTCCCACCAGGAGACCAGTTGCACACTGCTGAGACCGGTGAGTTCCTCAAGAGCATCTTGATCAAGCACAAACTTGATTGTCCTCCTCCTCTGACCAACGCCAGAATGCTGGACAAGCTTGTTGGAGAGCTTGAGGACACCTGTATCAACCCTACTTTCATCTTTGGCCACCCACAGATGATGTCTCCTCTGGCCAAGTACGACAGAAACATTCCAGGTTTGTGTGAACGTTTCGAGGTTTTCGTGGCTACCAAGGAGATCTGTAACGCTTACACGGAGTTGAACGATCCGTTCGACCAGAGACAGAGATTCGAAGAGCAAGCCAGACAGAAGGCCCAGGGAGATGACGAGGCACAACTTGTTGACGAGGTGTTCTGTAACGCTTTGGAATACGGTCTTCCTCCTACTGCCGGATGGGGATGTGGTATTGACAGATTGGCCATGTTCTTGACCGACTCCAACACCATTAGAGAGGTGTTGTTGTTCCCAACCTTGAAGCCAGATGCCCTGGCCAAGGGTGAGGAGAAGCCATCCAACTAGAGCTGTGTCGTGGAGTTTTTTCGGGGGCTCTGAATGTACAGGTTTTAGAAGGTCCAATTAGAGTAGTGTCTAATTACATTAGTTAATTGAAATTTCACTTTGAGACACGAGAGCCGGGAGCCGGGACGGGACGGCTGGTAGCTACCGATGTGGTTTATGTTGTCTGTGAGTTATGAACGGAAGTATGTGGAAAGATCCGTTCTTTTTTCTTCTTCTCATTTGACCACTAAATTTGGTAGCAGTTTTTTTTACCGTATTAAGCTATGGTTTTGTAATTACCTCCATCATTCCTCTATATTATACACTATTGAATAGGACCAGTAACAGCAACACACTGTCAAAACACCCAGAAATCACCTTGTCAAAACCGACAAAAAGTTCATTTTCCCCTCTTCATCTGCAACGCTTTTTTGTACGGAGGATCCGTAGGCATTTGAACTGGATCAAGACTCACCCTCTCCACCGTTTCTGTTAATCCGTAGGTGGCATCGGAGTCAAAGCTTTTTTCCAGGTCTCCACAAGCGACAAACGGAGCCACACATCTCTCCTCTGGGTCCAAAGTGCAATCGGGTCTCAAATTGGCTCTTCCAATATCCATTTCCTGGAAAAACTGCTCAGTAGACAGTTCTGGACGCAGTTGCGGCGTCCATCCTGCGCGCGGACGATATCCAAGACACACGATGAACGACTCGAGCGAAGTTCCACGCGAGGCACGTGGTTTAGCACAAATAACCTTGTCGAAAAGACATCCCAGCTGCGAATACAGCAAATCGATATCGCGGCCACGGAAAATCTTGGCCACAAAAGAACCACCTTCCTTCAACAAACAGGTGGCCAGTCGAAGAGCACTGAGGATCAACTGTGCCTGGATATACTCGTCGAGATCATGAAGACCGGTCACGTCGGGAGCTCCGTCAGAACACACGAAATCGGCCTTTTTTCCGCCGAAGATGTCAAGGATCTTTTCGAGCGTTCTAGCGTCCGTGATGTCTGCCTGCAAAGTGGTGACGTTTTCAATCGGGGACATCGGCTGCAGGTCCACAGCCACAATCTGTGCATCTTCCCGTGTATGTTTGCCAAAAATCTGTCTGCTCAGCACCTGCGACCACGACCCAGGGGCAGCACACAGGTCCACCACTCTGCTAACGTCCTTGAATAGATCAAACTGTTCGTCCAGTTGCAGAAGTTTGAACGCCGACCGCGCGCGCCAGCCTTCTTCTTTGGCCTTTCTGTAGTAAACGTCACGTTTATCTTTGCTGGACTTTCCCATGGTGTTGCTGAATGACTGCTAATTACGGCCTGTACTGATAGCTGAGGTCGTCTGAAAAATAATTTTTTTTCAGATGTTTTTTTGAAATATTTTTTTTGAAAAGTGCGATTTGAAAAATTTCGTGGACAAAATTTGGACAAAATTCTATCAAATACAACACAGGCTCAATTACCGGACCGTTATATTTACCAATCAGTCCTGCCATCATGTGGAAACAAACGCTCCGTACACTGCGGCCATCTCTGACTTCCACAAGGGCTCTACAAGTGTCCGTGAGACCACTTTCCCGTTCGGCTCCGCTGCAAACCACGCCTCTCGATGAGGAGCTCGAACGACTAGCACAGCTCAAGGTGGAACTCCCTCAAGTTTCGGAGGAGGAACGCGCCAAGGCCAGCTTGCTCGAAACGTTCAAGAAGTACGAACCAAAGACTCTCACCGAGGAGACTGAGATTCCAGGCATGAACCGGCCAATGCCAATCAGCACAGAGCTCAACTACTACGCTCCTCTCAAACACAAGGTCGAGCACGGACATCTCAGAGCTGAGCTTACATTCAAGTCGTTTGACAACGGCAACCTCGATCTGTTCTGCGACTTTGCTCTGAGAGCAGCATACTACCTGGGACTCCCGGCCACAGGACCTCGCCCTCTGCCAGTCAAAAGAGAAAGATGGACCGTGAACAGAGCTCCATTCGTGAACGCCAAGTCCAAGGAGAACTTTGAGAGACGCACGTACGGCCGGCTCGTGCGGATCTGGGACTCCAACGCAGAGGTTGTCGACACTCTGTTGAGTGTCTTGCGCAAGAACTCCGTCTGGGGTGTGGGTGTCAAGTGTCACATGTACGTGGAAGAGGCAGTTGGTCAAGGCTCTGAGAAGAGAGTGCTTGACTCCAACAAACAGGCTGCTGCAGACCTCAAGGACCTTGCAAACACTCTGGACTCGCTTTCTATGCAGAAACAGAGTCCCGTGGCACAAAGGGTTCTGGAACTGCTCGAAGACCCAATGTTCACTCGTCACATGACCTCCGAGGAGCTCAAACAGGTGAAATCGAAGCTCAGCAGCTGAGCATCTTGAATTCTATTTCTGTACATAAAAATACACCCTTACACCACCACTCTATTTTTCACTCACACCTTGCACCACACACTTAGCCGTACATCTGCCACTCGTCGTCTTCCTCTTCGTCATCCTCGGGAATAACGATCTGCTTCTTAGCGGTCACGTCCACCCGACACAATGGGCACGTTTTGTTAGACATCAGCCAAGGGGCAATGCAGTCTAGATCGAAGTAATGTTTCGCGTTGCACGGAAGCTCAACCACCAAAGGGTACTCGTCGCTGTGGAATTCGTTCGTGCAGATCGGACAGCACTTGTCCTTTGGTATGTGTTTGATGTCCACGCGATCGAGCGTGTCAAGAAATTCCTCGCTGACCCCTTTCGACTGTTCGGAGGGGTTGATGATCGAGGAAACAAGCGATTCTAAGAGTTCCGAGGAGATTGATGGCCCTTCATCAAACCCAAAAGTTTGGCGTTCTCGGATCCTTGAAAGGTACTCGCTGACGGGGTTTCTGGAGCTGGTAGCATTTGTCCTTTGAGCCGTAAGGAATTCATCCAGCACTGATTGCAATGTAGGGAGATTTCTTTGAGTCGTTGTAGAAGCAGGATCTGGCGTAGCAGTCGTGGGGGTAGATCCGGATCCGGAAGAACCCTCCACGTTATGTTCTTCTGCGTACGAAGACATGGCGATTCGAAGTGGCAAAGCCGAAGGCGTTATCGTGAAGCAAAGAACAAATTATTTTATGCGGAGATTCAAGGTGCGAGGAGTAAGTATAGACTTCGGCAGTTTGTATTACATAAGCGGGATTAGATGGGTTGCCGTTTTGTCGCTGAACGTAGGGGAAAATGAGGTGATCAGCAGGAAGTGGACGCCACTCTATCTTACAAGTTTAGTGACTCGGTGGTGTGTGGTCGATTCCTTGTAGATGATTTGCGAAGGGAGGCTTTTGCGGTCAGGTTCAATCTTGTTTGAAAGGTGGGACCCTGGGCAAAATGAGGATTTCTCGCCCACAGTACACGCTTCAATCAAGGCCTTTTGCATAAGAAATAGCCTTTTCTTTTCTGTCTGACTCCGTTTTACAAAATTTTCTCCTCGATAAGATCTTTTCAGCCTTATCAACGTGAAAAAAAAAAGCCGGAAAAAGAAAGAAAAATATTTCTCGAGGATTTATTCGGAAGAATCTCGAGTAGAGGCTAATTAAGAACAGGATTGATCACCAGCTACAAATATCATGACATTTGACGACGCTAAGGGACTTGAAATTGCCTTTGAAGAGGCAAAGAAGGGTGCGTTTTGTACGAAACTAGTATTATCAGCCACAAGTACTAACTCGATCAGGATATGAGGAAGGAGGAATCCCTATCGGTAAGATTTATGTCAACAGTTAAGATAGAATTCCACTAACAAGCCAGGATCGTGTCTTGTTCATGAAGACGGAACCGTTTTAGGTAGAGGCCACAACATGCGGATCCAAAAGAGTTCGCCAACACTGCACGGAGAGATCTCCTGTTTGGAGAACTGTGGTAGACTCAAGGCAGATGTCTACGCTAAGTGCACGGTAAGTTCAACGAGAGAGAAAAAGAAAAATATCGAGACAATACTGACAGTCTAGTTGTACACCACGTTGTCGCCATGTTCGATGTGCAGCGGATCTGCGCTGCTGTTCAAGATCCCAAGAGTTGTTTTGGGCGAGAACGAGAACTTTTTGGGTGCTGAGGACTGGTTGAAAAGCAAGGGTGTGGAGCTGGTCAACTTGCAGCACCAGGGCTGCAAGGATCTGATGGCCAAGTTCATCAAGGAGAGACCAGAGGAGTGGAATGAGGACATTGGGGAGGAGTGAACGCGACAGTCTAGTTATTGTTGTGTGGTAGAGAACCTCTCTTTGGAGACTGGTGTGTATCCACAGAGAGAGATCGTTGCCTCCTTGCCTTTTGCTTGAACACTTCTGAAATAGCAGGCTCCGAGAAATGCTTACGTCAGCGTGATTTTTTTGCGGAGCGAAATTTGTAGAAATAAATTTTTTTAGCACCAACACTGTGCACATTAACACTGTTATCCTACGCAAGATGCCCGCCAAGAGAGCCACGACGGGCGAGGAGCCGCCGGTCTCGAAGAAGCAGAAGACATCAAAGCAGACGCCGAGTTACACGATCTATGTGCGAAATCTGAACGACAAGCTGCCGGCTTTGAAGTTGAAGCAGAATCTGTACATCCTATTCTCGACGTACGCGGACGTGATTGCGATCAATTGCACGAACAAGGGGAAATATCGGGGCCAGGCTTGGGTTGTTATGAGTTCTTTGGAGGAGTCACAACTGGCTTTAAGCCGGCTTAATGGGGAGGTGTTTTTTGGCAAGGCTTTGAGGTTGGAATACAGCGAGGGAAAGAGCAAAGTGATTGAGGAGCTGGAGGGTAGATTAAAGCGGAGTGAGGTGTAGGCGTGAGGAGTGACATTACAAGATCCAGTTACTCAGCGATGTAAATTATGTATATTAGGATAGGCGAATTAAGTCGAAATATGGACGAATGAGGAGTAGGTAATGTGGCCGGAAAGAGTTCAGTGTGTGTGCTGAATCAGGGAAGAAATTTGCCGAATTTGGCAAGAAATGTTGACCATTTGAGTTTCAGTTTCAGTTTGACGAACTAGTTAAGGAGAGCCGTGCTTTGACAATCAGCCAACCAGGAAGTTCGTCTAGTTTCCAAACCTTTCGAAAAAGCCGAAACGTTTTTCACGTCCACTAGCGAATCCACGAATCGTTGTCTATCGACGTCCCTTGGACAATCTCCAGTTCTCCTTCGGATCGCTCCTATTAAACAGCGGCTGGATCTTTTCACCACGCTTGCGCGAGCTCAGTTCTCGCGGATCTGCGGTCTTGAAGAACCGCGGAGCAAACATTGTCAGCCACTTGGGCTCGATCTTGGTGATACAATGCATGTACTCCTTGTTGGTGAGAACCAGTGTGTGGTAGACCACGTAATCCACACCATTTTTGCGGAACAAAGCCGACGACGGATGGATGTGAACGGGTGTATTTTCCACAAGCGTGCGATACGAGCCGTTTTCATCGCCACTGCTGCTGCGTTTGGCCGAGTTCTTGAAGAATCCCGACACAATTGCCTTGCGAACCTCGTCCCAGTTTCCACGACAACTCACCACCGACGACTCCAGCCGTTTTTCCTTGCGATCCAAACTGTCCATGATCTTGACGAGCTGTTTGCGCACGTCGCGGGCCCGGCGGAGCGATTTCTCGTGCACATAATGCTCCTGACACCAGCTGCGCGAGAAGTTGGAGTCTGCCCACTTGTTGTACACGTTGAGCAGCGTCAAATGGTCACCGTTGTAGTCGTGGAACTTGCTTTTCATGCGGTCTGCCTGGTCTTTTTTCTCCTTGGGACGATAGAAGATATCTGGAACGGAAAGCATCGCAATGATCGTGATTATTTCGTCCGAACACCCAAATTCCACCGACTTAATCAGCGTCTTTGCCAGCAACGGCTCCATTGGGAAGAACGCCATGTGACGGCCCGTTGCCGTGAGAGTACCCGAATCATCCAGGGCGTCTAGAATGTACAATTCCTCAAGAGCAGTCAGAATCGACTCTTCTTTTGGCCGATCCATAAAGTTGAAACCAAGAACGTCCTCGATCCCCATTGCCTTGAGCATCAGTAACGTGTGCGACAGGTTTTGTCGCATGATTTCCGGCACCGTGTTGGCTGCCATTTCGTTCATGTATGCGTTTTTCGTGTACAAACGGTAGCAGATTCCAGGGCCTGTTCTTCCTGCACGACCCGAACGCTGGTCCGCCTGTGCGCGCGAGATCGGCTGAACCACCAAGGAGTCCATTCCAAGCTTCGGATCGTACGCGTTCACCTTGACAAAACCGGGATCAACCACGTAGTAGATTCCGTCGATCGTGATGGACGTTTCGGCGATGTTGGTGGCCAGAACAACCTTGCGTTTTCCTGGCGGAGTGGGCTCGAAAATTCGGCTCTGCATTTCGGACGGAAGTGCCGAGTAGATCGGCAGAATAATCAGCTCTGAGACGCTGGAGTCGGTCTTGTAAAGAACACTCATCCGCTCAACAAGAGTCTCGCAACACGTATCAATCTCCTCTTTACCCGTCAAAAACACCAGAATGTCGCCCGGCGGATTGTTGACGTGGACATCAAGCACTGTGTCGATGCTGGACTCGATGTAATCCAGCTCCGGCTCCTTGGTGTAGAAGATCTTGACCGGAAACGTGCGACCTTCGATGTGGAAGACCGGACAATTCTCAAAATAGCTCGAGAATTTCGCAGAGTCCAGCGTTGCTGACGTGACAATCAGCTTCAAACCGCCCCTACGCCGCAAAACAGCCTCCCGCAGCAGCGCAAACAGAACGTCCGTCGCTATCGTCCGCTCGTGAGCTTCGTCCAGCATGATCACAGAATACCGTCGAAGATCCGGGTCCAACAGAGCCTCGCGCTGCAACATTCCGTCTGTCATGTATTTGATCACCGTGCGACTGCTCGTGCAGTCCTCGAAACGGATCGTGTATCCGACCTGCTCTCCGACCCGACATCCAACCTCCTCAGCCACACGCCGCGCCACACTTGTCGCAGCCACACGCCGTGGCTGAGTACACACGATAGTCCCGCGGTCCCCGTAGCCGTCCTCGGCCAGATACTGTGTGATTTGGGTCGTTTTTCCCGACCCGGTCTCACCAACAACCACCAGAAAGTCGTTATCAGCAACCAGTCGCAGCAGCTCGTCGCGTTTCTGGAAAACAGGAAGACTCTCGCGTTGTTCCCGCATGCTGAGCTTTGTGCGTATCCCGTAGGATTGTGTACGCGACTGTTTCTGCCACTCCTCAAACGCAGACCCGCTCTCCTCGATCTTTGGAACCAGCTCTTCGACCAGCGGATCCCCGTTGCGTCGCTGTCTTTCCTCCTCACGCTTCCGTTTCTCCTCCTCGCGTCGCTTCTCCATCTTCTGCCGCTTCGCCTCGCTCATAAACCGCGATCCGTACTGTGCAACACGACTCAAAGACCCCTCCGGGTTCTTGGCAACACGCAACGTGTCCGTGTCAGACTTTGTCTTGAAGTCCTTGCCCTTCAAAAACGGAGGAAGCCCGTTTTTCAGCTCAACTTCAAGTTCTTCCTCTTCAGAGCCAGACTCTGCCGGCTCATCCACCTCCGCAAACGGATCCTCGTCCGTCCCGACCCGGGTGGCTATGCGTTTTGCCCCAAAAGCATGGTTCATCTGCGTCAGTTCCCAAAGATCCGGAGCATCCTTGCGCTTTTGTCCGCGAGAAACACCCACAGACCGCTCGGGCTCCGGAGCATGCTCACGGCCGTTGGTCTGGTCGATGTTGCGCATCGACAACGAGATTTTGCCGTCCGGCTGGATCCTCACCACCTTCACAAACACCTGTTGGCCAAGCTTCAGAACATCCTCCGGATGCTCAATGCGTCGCGAGCCGGAGATCTGCGAAACATGACACAATCCATCTTGTCGCAGCGGCTGCAGCGTGATAAACGCCCCAAAACTCTTGAGATTCCGCACAACGCCTCTGTAGATCTCGCCCTCAACGGGGGGCGTACTGGGTGACATTGCAATACCCGGTTCTCGTGTGCACGTGACTTCTGGTACCGTGTTCTCACAGAGGGGTAATTTGCAAGCAGATAGACCGGCTTTTGTGTCCGTTGTCCAGAAATATTCAAGAAAACTGAGAGATTTCTTTGTCCAACTATCAAAAAACAAGATAGAGAAAAAATGCAAAAAAAAAAAAAAAAAAACATGGAGAAAAATAATTTCAAAAAAATCTCTTGTCATTTCTCTCTTCAAATCTCGTTTATCCGTATACCTTTTTCTCATAAAAACACTCGTATTTAATCCATAACTCACTCCGCAAAATCCATCTCCCACTCGAAATACACCATCGGTGCTCCAGAAACCTCACATAGAACCCTCAAGAACGGCATAGCCACTGGCATAGCTCACACTGCTGTCTCTCGGATCCTCCACATTCGAGCTCTGAGTGTATCCCAGCCACCGCAACTTGGACTCATAGCCCTGCATCAACAACAACAAAACGCTCAAAGGCTTGGCTCCGCAGATCGTGTTTTCTGAAACGGCCAGATACTTGCGGAAGTCATCGTACACGCCGCTCGACAGAATAGTCATGGCCTTTTTGTCCAAAAATTCGATGCTTTTGTAGATCGGAAGTCTGCCAATTCTCCTTGGCGTCTCTTCTAGTGTTTCCAAACTGCCATCTCCCGTGTACATCGTGTATCCGAACCTGGAACCCCAATGGCAGAAGTCCGTGCTAACAACGAACGCATTTTCCGGGCTCTCAATATACGGTTCCAGAATTGCAGCCAATCTGCGCTCAAATTTCTCGTCTGAGGCACTCACCATAATGGGAATCACTTTGGGAACATTGTAGCCCGCGTCCTTGGTCACTTTGTACAGGAATGGCATGTGCATTTCAAAGCTGTGTTCGTCCTCGTCAACTGTTGTTGACATCAGCTTCACAATCTTGGGGTCCGCTTTGATAATATTGTCAATTGTGGCCCGGTCAACCTCCAGATCGCCCAGGGGAGTGGCATACTTATCGAATCCACTGGTCATGACATATCCTTTATAGTAGACATGGTGCGAGGGACCAAGAATAAAGACACGTTTCACTCTGGTGGCATCCAGAGAGCGGTAAGTCTGTGCCAGGGTGGCTCCAGCATACGAGTAGCCGGCATGGGGCCCCACAAGTACTCTTGCCCCAGGAACAACTGCACCCGCAGCAGCAAGAAATTGGTCAAGTTGACTGTTCAGACGGGACCCAGAGGAGCTGTACCAGGAGCCAGCATGTGTGGCGGATCTAACAGAAGTCATGATGTGGCAAACAGTAGCAAAAGAGGTCGATTGTGGAGTGAGCAACTTAGATAAGAGGAATGCAAAAAAATATTTGATTTCGGTCAAGAGTTGCGGAGAAAGTCGCGTCGATCGACGCGACTCCGTGCTCGCTGTCATGCTTCGACACCTCGGGGATTTGAGAGGGAGTGGTGCTCAGTTGGGGAAACCAGTCGCATATTTCGGTGCTATTCGGATGTCTTACTAGTCAGAGGGTCTCGGTTGTCTGGGAAAAACTTGTCCTACAAACCCAGATCATTTTTGTACATAATTATCTGTCTTTGTGGGGCAGAATACCCGAGGTGCACGGCAGCGATTGTTCCCGACTACGTGCGATGTACAACAGCCAGTCAGTGCTGCTTTCCGCCAGCCGAACGTCCTTCTACGATTTCAGACCGATATGCATTTAAAATGATCATTTCCTTCCGGCTGCATAGCAAAATGCTGAGCCCCAAAATCCGGTTTCTGAACCAAATATTTTTTTTTTGCGAGATTTGTTCTTTTCTATACGAGGGCAATTCATGTTGAACCCTCTGCAATTAAGCATTCTAGACGCTGACTACCACTCTACAAAACGCTAAAGCAATCACGTGCACAGAATGCCGTCTATTCATGCTTTGCAAGCCAAATCCCAGGCTTTTTTGACTCCAATTCAGGAACTCTCTGCCGAGCTTAGTAAGCGAGATTGGTACTCGAACGATACCAACAACGCCAGATGGGCATTTTTCGCCTTTCTCGCCGGAGTGGTGGTGTTTTTTGTGGTCTTCACGTGCATGGTTAACGTGCGTCGTCTCAAGCGCGGTGGAACACCAATAATCTCGCATTATCTGGCCCCTCCTAGTTACTACCAGTCGCAATCGCACGCCGGACCGGACGCAAACGGCGTCCCGCTTCCGACTTACACCGAGCAGCCCAACCCAAACCAGGACATTGGCTACTACGACCAAAATGGCAACTTCATTCCCTACAATAAACCCGAGGAGCCGCCAATTGGCCAGGAACCCGTCAATTATTCGGGAAATTCCCTGCCAACAGCACAGAGACAAGGCTCCACAAACCCATTTGATGCTGTTCCTACAGGAACTGAGACGGGAAGCTCTGCAAACTTTGCTCAGCCAATCAGAACCCCATCCCAGGCCTACCACAGAGACGATTTCGACCAGGATTACCCAAATTTCATCAGAACAAATACTTCCACGCAGGGTCACCAGGCTCCCGAGCAGTTGAATGAGCCCCCTAACTACACTCCACCATTAGGACCTCCTCCTACTCAAGCAAAGTCGTGAAACGACCGGACGCACCACGTTTCCTCTTCGCTGCGCTTATCCTAAGACTATACGCCGCTTAATGCTTTGTGTTCCGCGAGACAGAGTACTCAGGTGTCTACCCTGTGCTTTAGCTGTTTCTTAGATGTCTGGTCCTTGTTTGGACCGGGGTCGTAATTCTTAGATCCCGTGTATAGCTCTTTAATGACATTTGGTTGGTAATTTACATCAGGTGGGTAATAATCACGTGACATTCAAAAGACACACTAATTATTTATTTCCGTCTTTGTACTCTAGAGCCTCACAAATCGCTATATCTCGTTGCAAACAACTTAGGAGGGTACGGATCGTTGTTTGCAGCCTCCATTTCTCTCCAACTGTCGTGGAGATATTTTTCACACTCCTTGCAGAGCTCGATTATATCCTCCTGACTGAACTTTTCACCCCTTTTGTATGCCTCAACCACCTTTTTCCTACGATCTTCAAGCACCCTTTCCAATTGTTTGAACCGGAACTCAAACCATTCGGTGTAGAATGGATCATGAAGCGAGCGTGGCAAGATACTTGGACGAACACTGGTCAGACAACTATTGTCCAAAATAGGGGCAGTTGGATAATAGCCAGCAACAGAAGCTATTCTGTTCGAGTTTGTGTTTGGTTTGGTAGCAATGTGTCTAATGACTCTGGCCTGTAATAAGGTGCAATAACCAGGTTTAGCCACATTTGGAACCACCAGAGGGGTCTCGTCTCCAGTAATAATCACAGTTTCACCACCCTTGTCTTTAGGACACTCCCACAAGATAACTGCTGCAATCGACGTCGAATCATAATGTTGGCCAAGAATCGACCCGACCTGGTCGGCCTTGAAAATTGTCCGTCCGTTCTCGTCTTTTTCGGGCTCCGGAAACAGGGGAGCATCTTTTGGCAGTTCTGAATCGGCAAGAGCAACGTTGACGTGATTGACGTCATAGTTGTACGTGGTGGTGACGTCAATGCCAATGAGTTTGGAGAAAATCTCTTTCAACTTTGGATGGTCATACACGGATTTGGTGAAGGGACCCTGTCCCTCTCCAGGATAGCCGGCAACATGGAAGTCCAGTCTGTTCGTTTGCAGTGAAAAGTCTGGATTAGTGAGTCTTCCGTATTTTCGAACAATCTCTGGTTGCAAAGCCTCCCATTCCATTATATCGATGGCCTCCTCGGTCAACAGAGGAAACGGATACGTTGCGGCAAAGTTATTTATAGGCTTGACATGGGTCTTGGTAATACCCAAATCTTCCAAAGTGAATCTCTCAATTGTTTCGTAGTACTCATCTTTGAAAGCAAGGTGTTTTTTCGGGTCAAACAGCTGGTTTGGATTGAATCCCGGCTTGTTTCTAAGCCTCTGCAAGATTTGCTCGACTTCGAGATCGATGGTTTTCTCGGGAATATCCAGCGAATGCGCTCCGGTCAGATAGTCTTCACAGATCATTGCAAGAAAATGTGCTTTTTGCTGACTATCAGGAAAGAGTTCAGTGTTTCTGGGGCTCACACCACTAAATAAGTAACTTCCTCGAGATTCGCTTATCGTCAAATCTTATCGCCGCCCGAGAAAGCCCGTTTTCCAAAAAGGAAATATGGAATTTTATCTCCGCAAATGCAACTCCGAGCGAGATTTTCAGGCGCCAGCAGCTCCAAATAGCCTCAATTCAACAACAGCATTGTTGAACGGAGTCGTGTGGCTTTGGATTGCCTGCATACCCTCCCTTTTAAACCCCCAGATCTCAGATCTCGGGTCCTGGAAAACAAAAGCCGCAAAGCCTATTTTTTCACTGGAAAAAATATTTTTTTTTTTGCAAAAAAAAAAGTTTTTAAATTCTTGACCATGTCGTCTCTGTTGACCATACCTCTCAATACCATGGCAGAGGCTGAGTTTGAACTCGTCAAGAAAACGGGAGTTCGGAAACAAAGAAAGCCCAGAGATTCAGCCCTTTCAAAACAAGACCCATATGAAAGTCTGAAATTGCGTTTTTCCTCTAGACTCGAGACGATAAGAAACTCGGACGTTTACGCAGAAATCATCACACTATTGGACAAAAACCTACCAAAATGGAGCTCTCTTCGTTGTGTGGCTTTGGGATCTCCATCCACGGAGTCACAGGCCCTCAATCAACTGTGTTTGCTCAATCTTGTGTCGTCCAAGTACTCCATTGAAACCGTTTCTCTCTGGGATCCTGCATTCACCGATCTGGACAGAAAGTTTTTGAGTGAACATCTTTCTTACAAGGTTGAGGAAAAGCTTGCAGAGTCCAACTCGGTTCTTTATTACATGCCCCATGTGCCGATAAGCGTTCTGGAAGAGATTGTTGTTTCCGAACAGCCGCGCTGGATTCTCACGAATGATCTCACGGTATATGGGAACAAATACACCAAACAGGAATATTTCGACAAGTTTCCGCAATGTTCCAGAATTGCTAATCTAGCGGGAAAGAATGCAACAAAGAAGAAAACAGAGCAAAGAGACGAATCGTTTCAGACAGTCAGAAGGAAACGGAAAAACAAGTATCTGGTTAAGGAACCGGAGATTGCATACACTTACGAGAACTGCTACTTTGACGAGCTGGATTTTGATGTGGTACGAACGGGGAACGATTCATCGGGGAGCTGGGGGTTCTCGTTCAGTGATCTTTGCTACTATTGGCTGAAAAAGTCTGACAGTAGTGATGAGTAATTTGTATAGTAGAAAGATGAAAGATTCGATTGCATGAGGATAGAAGAAGCCAGCGTAAAATTGTCGATAATGCGGTTTTTTCGAAAAGAAATAGCATGAGCGTAATGGGAGCAACGGGCACCTATATAAATACTACTTCAAAACGATGCAAAAATTATTCCGTTTTGCTCCAGAGTGCAACTCAACCTTAGGAAAACTCTTCTTTTTGACCGCTCCACTTCCCCTCCAGGTGTACAACCAATACGCCAATTTGTGCGATTCGTGTTTTTTCAGACACTCGAATCCCAAAGTTGACATTATTTCCTGCAGTCGGTCAGCGTCGAAATAACGAGAGTTCGACACACATGGTAGCGGAAGAACGAAGAATAGTAGTGAAGGTCGATCCGGCTCTGGCTTCCGCAGAAACTCGGCAAATCTCCTCAACATTTGGCCTCGAATTTCAGGCTTCGGGACGAAATTCACCACCAAAGAGCAAGATATAAGGTCAAACTTATCGTTCTCGTTTTTCGGAGTGGGCCTCTCCATGAAATCTTGTTGTTCAATCAACCCAGGCTCCTGAGAATGGAGATCTATCCTAGTCACGTTCTGGAACAAACCGCATGTGGAAATCATGTTTTTGGAGGAAAGACATCCGATTTCCAAAGCAGATGCATTTTTCTCTCCGTAAAAACCTAGTTCCTTGAGCCATTGAACCAACTTTTTGGAGGAATCACCTCCTCTTTTGGAATCCTGACCCTGTGTAGATGCCGATTGATACGTTTCAAGACCGCCTCTTTTATCGATTTCCGCATCGATCTCACCCAGCTTCCCGCAAAGCTCAAGATCTGAAAGTCCCTCCAGTTTGAAGTCGGCCGTTGACGGGGTCTTGTTCACTTTGAGCGTGCTCAACACATAGTCTCGCGCTGTGTTATATGAGACAAACAAATCTTTTTTGGTGTTCAGATACGTTTGGTAGTTTGTTTCGGTCAGTTTGACACCCCAGAGATGTTCCAGCCTTGTGAGAATCAAAGACTTGTTCTTGAGGAGAATATGGAATCGACGGATAAGCTGTCTTGCTCTGAGAGGCTTGATGCTGGACGGCTTGGTGATCTTGGAGGCTGTGATCGGTTTTGGTCTGGTTCGTCGGAGCATTTGTATGTAATCGGAAATGTGCTATGTTGTTTTAAAAGTCGACTGAGTATCTGAATGGTCTTTGAGGACAGTTTATCTGACCAATATAGCTCTTCAGCCCAGTCATTGTACTTTTACAGATGTGAAATTTTTCAGAGACGTCACGTGACTGAAATATTTTTTTTTCTAAATTTTTTTTTTTATTTTTTCTAAAATATTTTTAAAGAGTGTTTGATCTAGGGAGTAGCATCATATTTCTTCAGTAAACACCCATTCACCATGGTATCCGCTGCACAAAAGCTCATACTGAAGAGAAAGAAGGCGTTGAAGCGGAAAAGTGTGCCGAAGGGGGGCTCGAGGGTCTCGAAACCCGCCACTTCGGAGAAGAAGATGGTTTCTGCAGAGGATCTGAAGTGGAAGTCTGTCACGATTCCGGACACTCTGGATGATTATGAGGGGTTCTACGGGCTGGAGGAGATCGATGGTGTTGATGTGAAGATTGAGGACGGAAAAGTCCAGTTTGTTGTGAGTGGCGACAAAGTGAAGGAGGAAGAGAAGGAAGAGAAGGAAGAGAAGGAGGAGGAAGAAGAGGAAGAAGAGGGGGAAGAGGAAGAAGAGGGGGAAGAAGTTGAGCAAGAGGAGCAACAGAGTGAAGAGGGACAGAACGACGATCAGGTTGAGAATGAGGAAGACGAGGAACAAAGTTCTACCGAGGAAAATGATGACGAGGACGAGTCTGGTCTTTCAGCAAATGTCTTCAACTCTTTGACCAACGACCAGATTCTCAATATTCCCGACGACGTGAGTCTTCCAAAATGGACAGACGAGATTCCATCGTTGTCTTCCGGCACTTTGAAGGGTCTTTCCGAGCTTGGGTTCGACTCTCCGACGGAGATTCAGAAAAAGACCGTTGCTGTTGCGCTCGAGGGGAAGGATGTGATCGGTAAGGCCATTACCGGATCGGGTAAGACCCTTGCATACGGAATTCCTATCCTAGAGAAAGCGTTGGCCAAGCCAAAGACCACTTACCCAAATGGTGTTGTTTTCACTCCGACTAGAGAACTTGCTAACCAGGTGATGAAACATCTGCAAAATCTGTTCCAGAACGCTGGATTTCCCGACAAAAACGCCATTGTTTCGATCACCGGTGGTCTTTCGATCCAGAAACAGGAGCGGTTGATTGGCTACCATCCCCGGGTTCTGATTGCCACGCCTGGACGGTTTTTGGAGCTTTTGGAGAAGTCTACGGAGCTTGCTACGACAATTGCTTCTACAGACACTCTGGTGTTTGACGAGGCCGACAGATTACTTCAGGACGGCCATTTTGAGGAGCTGGGAAAGATCATCGAGGTTTTGACGAGCCATAGACCGGGCCAGGAATTGGATCACAAAAAATGGCAATCTTTAGTCTTCTCGGCGACTTTCTCCCGCGACCTGTTTGGAAAGTTGCAGAGCGGAAAGACAAAGCCTAATCCAAAGAAAAGAGCTTTAGATGAAGACGAGGATGCGGAAGCCAAAGAGGTGATCAAACTGCTCTCGAAACAGCTGAAGTTCCGTGGAATCCCTGCGTTTGTGGACGTGAACCCGACCGAGGTGGTTGCCAGTCGGATCACCGAGGCTATGATTCCGTGTGCTGCCACCGAGAGGGATCTGATGTTGTACTATTTCCTGAGCATGTTTCCCGGTGTGACTCTGGTGTTTTCCAACTCGATCGATACGGTCAAAAGACTGGCTCCGATGCTGAACAACCTCGGCGTTCCGTCCGTGTCGCTGCACTCTTCCATGATCCAGAAACAGAGACTGCGGTCACTGGAGCGATTCAAGGCGAACTCGGAGAAAGCTGTTCGCGAGAAGAAGTCTTCTGTTCTTATTGCGTCCGATGTTGCTGCCAGAGGACTGGACATCCCAGGGATTGATCACGTGGTTCATTACCATCTTCCACGGACAGCAGACACATACATTCATCGTTCGGGAAGAACCGCGAGAGCTGGAAAGGAGGGAGTTTCGATCATTCTTTGCTCGCCGAACGAGGCTTCTGGTCCTCTGAGACAGCTGCGTCGGATTGTCACGAAGAAGAACCACATCGATGACCTTAAAACTCTTCCATTGGACATGGACGTGCTCTCGCAACTGAAAGAACGGCTCGACCTGAGTGCGAAACTGGCCCAGGCGGAGGTTAGCTCGCAGATCGCCAACAAGGAGAAGTCGTGGATCGAAAAGGCAGCCGACGAGCTTGGAATTGAGGATCTCAGCGACCTCGAGGAGGACGACTTCCTCAAGAGAGACAGGAAGAGAAAAGAGGGCAAGCAGCTGTCCAAACAGGACTCGAAGGCTCTGAGAGCTCAGCTTAAACAGATGATTTCCAAGCCAATCAGAAGAAGCGGCCGCAGATCTTACATCGCGGGTGGACTCACTAACGTGGCTGAGTTGCTCGCGAAGAACGAGGGGAAAGACGGTGTCATGGGATATATACAGCAGAACGCTCTGGAGGTTTTAAAGAAGAAGCCAAAGAAATAACCAGACAGCATTCGGGTTTGTCTAATGTAATTATAGATTTATCGATGAGTGAATTCGTTATTGTAGAAGTTTCAGCCAAACACGCCGTTTCAGAGTCAAAAGTCTGCTGTGTTTTCTTAAATATTCACCAACGTGTTGCTGCTACCATTTTCTATTAATCCTGAAAAAATTCTGCCACCATTTTTTTCCTCAAATCTGCTGTCTTCTGTTCACCCAAATCTGCCACCATTTTTCAGATCCTCACCAGTTTCTGCTACCAATAATCCATGCTTCTCCCCGGTTTCTCTGTCCGGAAAAAACAACGCCCTACTTCCGGTCTTGTTCCAGACGAAACCACCAATCCACACTGTATATAAATGAAAACTACAATCCTCACCCCTCCTCTGAAAGACAACATCAATAAATTCAACGTTACAAACTCACACCTTTGCAAGTGCTGTCGAGTACATCTAATCACTGAAAAACTCATCCTCCGAGTCACTAACCAGCTGCTCAAAATTCACCTTGTATCTCAACAGAGCACCGATACCACCGAATCCCTTGACGAACTGGGCACCCTCCGAAGATCTGTCAGTGACAAACTCCAACGTGGCACCGTAGTTCTTGTAGTTCTCGGCCAACCATTCCAAAAATGGCATCTCGTCCACAATTTCCATCTCCTGGCCCGTGTTCTTGTCCAGCGTGTAGTCCTGCTTGTCCTGGTTTGGCGAAGCGTGCGCAATCACCTCGTTACCCTCCGAGTCCTTCAAGGTGTATCTGATGGTCTCGAGACCCTCGTAAACAATAACAATCTCACAAGCACCGAGGTCCAGGGCCTTCAAAGTATCGTCAATACCGTAACAGAACTTTCCAGTGTCCTGCGAAATCTCGTCGAAATACTGGGTGATCAACTTCTTTTCCTGGACGAACTTCACGTTCGACAACGTCTCAGCAGACAGCTCGATAGCCTGGTTGAAACCGTTCTCTCCTCCATAGGAGATATCCACCAGCTTGATGATCTTGGACTGCAATCTTCCGTCAAACATGTCGGATCTGCTCAATTCCGTTTTGAAGTCTGCAGAACCAGCCAGAATCAAACCGGCCACATTCACCTTGTCGGCAGTGATGAAGTTCTGGACTGCCACCTCGGCAACCTTTCTCACGTAATTGTGTCTCTTTTCGTCTCTCAATCTCGAGAAACGCAGGGCAGATTGACCACCTCTTCCGTGCTTTTTAGGCAGGTCAACTGTGAATTTGTGCAGAACTTCTCTTGTGTTTCCGGAAAGCGTACCGAACAAAGCTCCGTTACCGTCCATCACAATGAATCCGAATTTGTCGTCGCTCTCAAGCAACTCCGAAAGAGCCTCGGTGTGGAACTTGTTGTCACACAAGTACAACGACGTGTTGATTGGCTTGAATGGCTCAAATCCAATGGTCAATTTCTTTTCTTTTCCCTGTTCTGTCAACACTTCACCACAGTAAACCACCAATCCGTTAGGCGGAACAGAGTTGTACAGCTTCAACTTCTGTTGGGTGGATGTGATGGCAGAAAGAACAGAAAGTCTGTTCACTCGCGACTTGATGTTCGATGCAGTTCCGTACTCATCTGTCAACATCTTTTGAATCATTGGAATTTGGCCTTTTGGCGGGATAATCAAGGAGATCATGGAGGTTCCGTTACCACGAGCCTTTTCCAGACTCTTGATCAGCTTCTTCACCTTCCACATTTGCACATTTTTCTCAGCTTCATCTTCGGTCACTGCTGGCGCCATCTTGAGTGTTTTTCGACGTTTGTACGATAATAAGGAGGAAAAGGGTGTTCTTTCGTCTCACCACAAACAGCGTTTTTTTTTTTTTTGTTAAAAAATTTTCAGCAAAAACGCGTCGACAACGCTGAAAAATGCGTCGATCGACGCGAAAAAATCGTAGAAAAAAAATACTCAAATAATGGTAGAAAAATTTCGAGGTAAAAATCAACAATTAAACAAGGAAACGAACTGCGTTTCTTCCTCTATCAGGGCTCATTTTCCGCTAAACACCGTATTTTTCACGGAGACATCGCAGAACCCGCACCTGTAACACAAGGATCTGTGCGAGTGCTTATTTTCCGGTCGTTCATCTCTGTCGGATTACTTCTTCAAATGTCTGAAAAAGAGCCCACTGTTACCCCTCAGGAGGGCGCCCCTGCCACGGCAGAAACCCCGGCTGCCCCAGCTCTCACCAACAAACAGCTGAAGGAGCTCAAGAAGAAGGAAAAAGCAGCAAAAAGAGCCGCAGCAAAGGGACCTTCCGCTTCTGGATCCCCTGCCACTTCCGAACAGCAGTCCGCAAAGCAAAAAGACGCCTCCGGAAAGGCCATGACGGCATCCCACATCAAGAAACAGCTCAACTCAGCAAAAATCAAAGACAGCTACCAAAAGGTGCCTCCGATGTTTGGACATTTGGAGACCAGAGAACAGAGAATTTCGTCTTCTCCGCAGGTGGCCAGTATTGTTCACCCAAAGATCCTGTCTCTGACCCTCAAGATCTCGACATACAAGATTGTCGGATCTACGGCGAGATGTCAGGCCATGCTGGAGGCGTTCAAAGAAGTGATCAAGTCCTATCACACCCCCGACGCCACGTCCTTGCAAAGAAACCTCACCTCCCATTTGAGTCATCAGATCGAGTATTTGAAAACAGGAAGACCATTGAGCATATCGATGGGAAATGCCATCAGATGGCTCAAACAGAGAATCTCATTGATTGCCATTGACATGAGCGACGAGGCTGCCAAGGCCCAGCTGGTGGACGAGATTGATCTGTACATTCAGGAGAAAATCCTGTATTCGGACAAGGTGATTGTCCAATTTGCATCGCAGCACATCCAGAACAACTCTAAGATTCTGACGTACGGGCACTCGGAAGTTCTGCAGAAGCTTTTCAAGTTCTGTGCCCAGGAAGAGGACAAATCTTTCGAAATATACATTATCGACTCGAAACCGCTGTTTGAAGGCCGGAAGCTGGCCAAGGAACTCTCGTCGATTGACAACATCAAATGTCATTATAACTTGATCAACTCGCTGTCGTCGATTTTGGAGAGGTCTGACATTGACTTCTGCTTCCTTGGAGCCCATTCGATGCTTTCCAACGGCAGATTGTACTCGCGTGTCGGATCGGCTTTGATCGCCATGGCCTCCAAGAACAAGAACATTCCTGTTTTGGTGTGCTGTGAGTCGATGAAGTTCAGTGACAAAGTCCAACTGGACTCGGTCACTCTGAACGAGCTGGGAGACTCGGAGGATGTGATAAACACCAAGCCTTTCAACAAGACAGGCTTCAATCTGGAGCAGTTCCTCAACAAACTGGAGGAGTCCAAGACCACGCAGAAGGGCCAGCAGAGTAACAAGAAGGACAAGAAGGAGCAAGCCAAGACTACGCGGGCAGACGGCCCGGGAGTCTCGACGTTGAGCAATTGGAAAGAGCTTCCGAAATTGAACATTTTGAACGTGTTGTACGACCTGACTCCGCCAGAGTACATCCAAAAGGTTATCACAGAATTTGGTGCTCTGCCTCCTTCTTCGGTGCCGGTGATCCTGAGAGAGTACAAGACCAGTCAGTAAGCTGGAGCAGTTCAGGCACAAACAAACTAGAGTTTGAAGCATGAAATGAGACACTGTAAGTATAGTTCTGTGTACAAAGCGTCAAACAGAAAAGTAATTCCATCTGGATTTGGTAGGTTCGACTCATGGTTCCATAATTTATTGAAATTGTAAGCTAAAGTATAGCCCTTGAATGGGTGTTTTTGTCCTCTCTTTTACTCTTGAGTTGAAATTCCTTGACATGATGGAATTGAAGTTGTAAACAGAAAAAGCAGAACGACGAACATCACTAGACACAGTGCAGCAAGCGGAGGAAAGCGTTTTCAAATTGGAAGTGTCTTGTTCCCCATAGTTCGAAGGGAATCACTTGATTTCCACGCCTTCAACGCTCTCCTCACCCAGCTTCAATTTCTCCACGTACTCCTCCAGCTTTCTCCAGTGCTGGACCCTCATTTCCTTCCTATTTTTCTCCTCTTTAGTCTGTTCCTCGTACAGGATACAGCACCGATCGTACACGATTGGATTGGTCTCCATGAAGATCTTGAGAGCGTTGTAAGCCAGCGAGGAGATGGTTCTGTTCCAGTTGTTGGGTTCGTCGTAATCAAAGTCACTCGATGGCTGTTGTTGTTGTTGCTCGATGGCATCCAGCTCGGGCTGCGCCAACTCGTACAGCGACGGGAAAATGATCGGCAGAATGTTTTCTGCGTTTTCAGTCACCAACGACACAAAATACTCGTTGTTGAAGTAGCAAAGAACCTTCTCGCTCACCTGGAAATGCGGGGACGAAATGCATTTCGAGAGCTGTGCAAAAAGCGGAATCTCGATTCTCTGGAACTCCTGGGAATCAATGATCTCGAAAATGTCTTCAATTTCATTCAAAAACATGAGCTCCTTCGGGGAGTTGATCTTTGGCCAGTATCTCAAGAGTCCCATGATAACCTCCTCCGTAAGACCCGGATCCTTTTCCAAGAATTGTAGGATGCAATATGCCAGCTGTGGATGGTACAATGAGAGACATCTAACTTTATGCATAGGAATGAGAATTCTAATGAGAAACACTTTGTGTTCCTCCTTCAATGGCAGAGCAAACCCGTTGATAATCGACCCGAGAATTTCCAAAAGCTCGGAGATTCCGTTGAATCTTCCTGTTTCGTACACGAAGGTGAGGAAGATGTTGCTGATAGACTTGCGGATGAACGATCTCAGGCTCAGGAACTTTCCATATATTCGGTGGAGCGTTGTCTTGAGACAGTCTCTTTCTCTGTTGTCCTCACTGTCAAACAGCTCCAACAGTGTCAGAACAAACTTATGGTCCAAATAAGGCTTGGCAACAGAGTTGTTAAAGTCAGGGCTCTCCACGAACCGCAGGAAGAACTCGTACACCATCTGCATATGTGGCCAAGCCAGCTCGTAGACAGGTTCGTCTTCGTCAGGGTCGTAGATGTCGCCGACAGGATTGACTGGCGGTGGAATAGGTCTAAAGATGTTAATCTGGAACATCTCCACAACGTGCTCGTACATCTCTGGCGTGAATGTCATCCTCGTTGTACTGATGAAGTTCGTGAGCTCGTGCAGCGTGATTCTCTTGAGTTCTTTCCCCTGTATGTCCGAGGAGGGATCGTAGAAATCGAACATGATCTTGCATTGGTCGACTTTCTGGATAAAGAGCTCGACGTAGTACTCTGAATCCACCTCATCAAAAGTGGCCAGTTTTTCGAACGGTTGTTGATCGTTTGTTGGCTCAAATCTCGAGGACGAGTGTCTCTGTGGAGTTCTTGGTTTGAGCTCCAGATCGTCCTTCGGGATCTTGTCGTACGCAGAAGAATGATGCGAAGTGTGCAACTTGGACATGTCCAGGTCGGGGGTCAGGCTTCCTGTCTCCAGCTGGCGGGACGGGGTCTGCAGCGGGGTTTGGATGTGGCTGGCCTGTGGCTGTTGTTGCTGTACTTGTGGCTGTTGTTGAGGCGAAGATTTGGACGAAACAGACGAAGAAGGCGAGGCCGTGTTGGAATTCTCTACACCAGAGCTAACTGAGTTCTGGTCAGAAGAGCTCGACTGCGATTTTTTCACAGGGACGGACCCGATTGACGAAGAGCCGGACGAATTGCCACTGGAGGAACCTGTCTTTGGCTTTTCAGGCTTCTTGGCCGGTTCTTCCTTCTTCTCTTTCTTCTTCTCGGTCTTTCCCGAGCCGGACTTGGATCTGAAACGTTGTTTGAAACCTTTCATCATCTTGAAGGGTGGAAAATAAACAAATTGGGGTTTAAAAGTGTGATTTGCTCAATTGGACGTGCCAAAATGCAATTGGTTGTGGGAGTCGGTGTAATTGTGTTGCCTTCTCCACATGCAATTACTGAGACCACGCGCGCAGAATCCGCTGATTTTCTGTTCTTGGGCCGGAATCGGAGCAAACAGACGTATCCAAACGGGTATGGTGATGTATTTGGTCAGAAATCGGATGTCGAATGGCCCTTTGGAGTTTAAAATATGTTTAGTTCAAGAGAAAGAATGTTTGTGTCAAAGTGGGCCACACTGTGTTTTCACACTTGAGGTGATGAAAAAGAAAACAACTTCGTTCACTCGCCACCTGCTTATGTAATCTCAAAAATTACATTGTGGCGCAGCTAGCTAGCTGCGCCACAGAAATTTCGTACGTAGCAAGCGAAGCAAGCGAGACATGTCCGATTGTCTATCTTTGTGAAGAAGGAAACCAGACAAGATGTTTCCTTTTGTGCGGACCGCAGAGCCGGATTATCCGGAACAATATTGGACCTGCCAGATGACCATCTTCGGTCACCGGTCAGATGTAACTCTGTGATTGAACGTCTGAACTGCAGATACAGAAAGTTTTCGTCAGCGTGGTCAATTGGGAGGTGTAGTTTTTACGTATTCCAATCGCACATCACTCCCCTCTTTGCCGTGGTTCGTGTTGAAATGTCGAAGAACAAATTTTTATTTTAGTCGAAACGAATGAAGAACGTAAATGCAGTAGGAATAACCGGGGCACGCGTGTGTGTTTGGCCGAGCCGTTCAGACGTCTTCATGATGCACATGCTTGTTGGCTTTGTGATTTTCCAGACTCAGATAACAGTTCCAGAGAATACTGATCAGATTCACCGTGAGCAATCTGTAGTTGACAGGAACAAAATAAAAGTTCACCATCTGGAAAGCCGGCCAGACACGCCAATTGTTCACCAGGGTTTCCCAGTAAGCGTCCTTGAGCTTTTCCTTGATTTCGTGCAATCCCTGTCCCTCCATGATCGTGATGCAGGTGAAATACAGGGGGATTCCGATTGGGGCCCACACTAGCTGGTCCACAGAGACCCGTGCAACGGTGTCGAGAGTTCGCTTGATTTGCGGGAACCGGGCCGAGAGAAGTGCTGGGGCCCGCACGGTGTCAAGAAACTTGTAAAGTTTCGATCCGATCGGCGAGAAGATGACCCCGCCGTAGATCATAGCACGCAGAGTTCTTTTGTAGTCATAGGGGGCTGGCTCCGAGACACTGAGCTGTGCGAGAGCATCTCCGGTTCCAAAAAGACACTACACATTAGTTAGCAATTGGATTCTCGAGAAAGGGGCCAACTGCGGCCGCAATTGCGCAATTGCGGCCGCAAACTTAAACAAAACTTACCCCGGTCGTAATCGAGTTGGTCAAGAACGGTTTTCTCGACAATAACGAAGAATATCCAGCGAGAATTCGAGACATGGCACAACTTTGACAATGGTTTCTTGATTGTGTGATCTCGCAACTAGAAATTTTTTATTTCACGAGCAACGAAAAATTTTATCTTCAATATTTCCGTTTTGAGAAGAGCGCACGAACACCCGTAGCTGCACACAGCGCAAGCTAGTCCTGGGGAACTGGGGAACTTGATACCCTGCTGCTGCGAGAAACAGCTCAATGTTTGAGTTTGAAGCTCGATGCAACGTCATTTGCAGCTTGACCACCCCCTTCGAACGTGTCCACGACCACCCACCGTCGTCTCGTGCTCTGAGTCCGCTAAAGCACCTTGTCGGGCCCCCATTACAGTAAAACCTCTTCCCAATTCGATCCGGATCAAATTCCCTTTTCGCACATGGTACACTCGATAATGCAGAGTATTTCCAGACGCCGACTCCCAGAACGCAGCCTGCTGCTGGTGCGCAGCCGTCGCGCTCCTTCGGCCGCAGTCTACCCCTTTGACTGCGCCGCATTCGCTACAGACAGTGACGGACCGGTAGTGGCTGCGCCAAGTGTGCGCCAGTTGTATACTCTTTCCCCTTTAGTCAAAATCAAATTACCCAATTCGGAAAACTAAGCAGCAACACAGGGTCTCGTCGCGAAATCTTCGCGAGGCCACCGGGGCCTCGCGGGAAAACAGGCCGGGCCCACCGCAGGCGCCCTGGTGAAGTCTGCCCGGTGAGCAAGCATGAAATTCCAAAAGGGTAATTTCTCCATAATCACACCCATACTATATATACTGGATAAATTTCAGTGCAGCGCAGCTATTTTTCAGGGAAAAGTCACCTCCTTTTTTCCTTGTTAGCCAAGCTTACTTTGATAAAACTACACAAAAATGCACAGAACATACTCATTGAGATCGTCCAGGGCGCCAACCGCCTCGGACTTGCAGAATCCTATTCCGGTTCCGCCATCCAGCACCAAGACGTGAGTATTTTCCGGCGTCACGCTCCCCCTGAAAGATTACTAACACATGCAGCAACCGTTTCTTCGGTAAGGGATCGATCTCCAACAGCATCAGAAGATCCACTGCCGGCTCCTTCGGCCCAGAATTGGCCAAGAAGCTTGCGCAGCTCGTCAAGATGGAGAAGAACGTGATGAGAGCCATCGAGCTCTCTTCCAAGGAGAGAAAGAGCGCCGCTAAGCAGCTCTCTCTGTGGGGTGCCGACAACGAGGACGACGTTTCGGACATCACCGACAAGCTCGGTGTCCTCATCTTTGAGATTGGTGAGCTCGAGGACCAATTCATTGACAGATACGACCAGTACAGAATCACACTCAAGGGAATCAGAGACATCGAGGGATCCGTCCAGCCTTCCAGAGACCGCAAGCAAAAGATCACCGATCAGATCGCTTACCTCAAGTACAAGGACCCTCAATCTCCAAAGATTGTCATTTTGGAGCAAGAATTGGTGAGAGCAGAGGCCGAGTCGCTGGTTGCCGAGGCTCAATTGTCCAACATCACCAGAGAGAAGCTCAAGGCTGCCTTCTCCTACCACTTTGACTCTATGAGAGAGCACTCCGAGAAGCTTGCTCTCATTGCCGGTTACGGTAAGGCTCTTTTGGAGCTTCTGGATGACTCTCCAGTCACTCCAGGTGAGACCAGACCTTCTTACGACGGATACGAGGCCTCCAAGCAAATCATCATTGACGCAGAAAACGCCCTTGCTTCCTGGACTTACGAGACCGCTCAGGTCAAGCCAACTTTGTCCTTCAAGGCCACCGACGGTGACATCTACGAGGACGACGACTTGGCCGAGGAGGTTGAGAACTTGCAAGTCACCGAGCAGGAATGGGCTGAGCCTGAGAAGCAGGCTGCCTGATTGGTGTATCTGTGTATTCCTAATGCACCACCACGTCTGGTTGTCTTTTTCTCTGTGTGTTTTTAGTTTTGGATCGTTCCGATTGCTTTCTGTCTATTACTAACCTTTTTTCTTCTCCATTGGTGCTTCCGATGATTCTTTGTATTAGTTTATATGGGTGTTCCAACGGGACAAGTACCGGTTTAATGGATCTACTTTGCAAATTTTCCGTGTAAAACAGTTTGATCGTGTGTCCGGGTGGTTCGTTATAGTGTTCGTAGTGTCGTTAGATGTTGTTTGTGCGAAGTTGCTCCTTGGAGTGCACATGGACGTCCAAATGGAACGGTATCACAAACGGGTTTCTGTACTTCACCTTGATATTTTTCCCGTCTCCCGCAGAAAGACCGTCTGTTTCCTCCTCCTGGGGCTTGAAAACAAAGTCCTTCACTAAAACAGTTGAGTAGATTAAACCCCGAGAACCGCTCTTCCTTTCTCCACTGAAAATCAACAGTCTTCGAAGTTCCTCGATCTCTTCTTCGCTGATATCGAGACAGCATTTCCACGAGTCTGTGTTGAGCGGAATTTTCAGTCTGTCTGTCCCTGTCGGCTCGGAGATCGATATGATCTGCTCCATCGGGTACTCCAGAAGAAGCGGTAGAAGCTTAGGTTTCAAATCCTCATAGAGCAAACGAAGATCTCGATTCGAAAGAGTTATCCTGTAAACTTTGGCAAGGTTGAGCTTTATGTCGTTATTTCCCGACTTTCCGGGGGCAATTGTCATTTCGAGTGTATTCTTTTGCATCTCCTTCCTATTGACAAACGTTCGGACGGGAAGAACCACATTGGGCAATATGGTTATGAAAGAGGTTCTTTCGGTTGTTAGATTGTGCATTAGAGGTATTTCAGAAAAAAAACGCTTACATTGGTGCCATTTTCAGCAAGGGTTATCCGTTTGTTGCTTTGATTGTGCTGATTATCAGGAAAAAAGGGATCATTATTAGTGAAAGATAAAAATTGCATTAATTGTACGCGATCTCTACAATTTTTTTGCCTTTATATTATCTCAAGAAAAAAATCTATCAAATTTCCCTCTTTTTGTTCTTTTGTTCTTTTGTTTCCGTCTTTACTTCTCTACCGTTCATTGTTCCGATACACTTTGCTCCTTCTAACAACATATCCCTCAGATGGACTCTTCTGATGGGTTTACGCCGATTCTGGCGATGTTTTACGCCGTTTTCCACCCAACAGAGGGAACAAAGGTGGTACACCAGGTCCCGAGTGGATCGATAGTCTCGTTGGACAAGTCCAAGGACTCCTCTTCATTACCTGCACCGCTCTTTGACTTTGATTCGATCAAAAATTACGTCATTCCCAAGCCAGCGCTCTGCAACAAGCTGGTCACGTTCAAAATCAGCAACTATAGGGTCGTTGGGTTTCCCGTCAACATCTATGCCAGTCACTACGCGCGCAATTCGTTCAACTTCAATTTCTGCTTTGTGATGCCGTACGAAAGTGACACAACGCCGTACGAGGGCCATGTCAAAAGACTCGGACGGATGTTTCGTGCTTTGGAAGAACAGTCCCAACTGCTTTCCAAAGCCGGAAAAGATCACGAGGTGTTCTTCAAACAGGATCAGGCCGCTCCCACAGCCAGTACAGGCTCGCCAGCAAACACGCTTTCTAATGATGACAGCAAATATCTGAAAATTGTCGAGGATCTAGACATTATTGGAAACGAAGTCATAGTTGCCAAGCCCACGCCTGGCCAGTCCAAAGCTTCCCAGCCCAAACTTTCCTCCATTGAGAGTCTTGTCCAGCAGATATACCAAGACTTGAACAACTATTCTGAGTGTTTGATTCCCATTGACGCAGCAAACTCGGTGGACATAAAGTTATTTCCCATATTTCCGCCTCCTCCAGAACTCAACTCATGTGACGTCCCCATTGCAACAGTCAAACTAGAGTCTATGGTGGATCCTTTATGGGATCCCACGATGGTGAAGATTCTCCCCTTTATTAATGGTATCAATTCAATTAAAAAGATCAGCGTTCTGGCGGACGCAGACTACGAACTCACGAAGCAATGCATCCAACACCTACTACACTACAAATCAGTCACAATACTAGACATTTTTCAATTCACCAACAGTTACGCACCAACATCTCAAATAGGCTCTTTTCTCAAAGACCCTTCAATGGCTTCAGAATGTCAGGCATACGTGATTTCTTCAACAGGGACATTCAATTCGCTGCCTTTGAGAACCAGTCGAAACTCCATGTCCAACTCAGACGCAGAGTTGGGAAGTTTCAGCTCATTGAAGATAGATAAAGCATCTCCAGCAGCGAACATCCACATCAACAACGATAATGGTCCGTTTAACGCCCACAGCCTCTCGCCTAGACCTAACTCCAGTTCGTTCACTCACTACAATCAGCTCGGAAAACCAGCCACCAAGCCTTCCATTGTTACACTTCCTTCAAAAGCTGCTTTGTTTTACCTTTACAAGTCTATGAGTCAAAACTTGCCTTTGAAACAATGGTACATGGAAAATCACAAACTCCTGGAAAATATTGACATCCGAAAGTTTATTTCTTTCGGAGTTCTTCGGGGATTGATCTACAGGGTTCGTTCTTATCCCGTTTCGAGCAGAATAGCCAATTCAATTGATATTGGAGTCAGCTACTCTAGTTACAATGATCAATTTTCTGGACCTCTGCACTCCAAAAAAAATTACAACATTTCCTCTCTGCCTGTCACCAAGATCCGCAGGCATCGGGCTAGCCGTGGCCAAGAGGATGACGGCGAGTTCGGGGAAGACGAGTCCAACGACAAATTTGTGGATCTCGCTGGACTGAAGACAGAAAGAGCGAAAAGGAAACAAGAAATGAAAATTCTGCGACTTTTGAAAAGGAGCAAGGATTTCGACTTGATCTGCACGGAGATGGACATGCCCAAAAAGGAAGTGATGGAAATCTTGAACAGATTAGGGGATTGGAATATCATTAATTCATGAGCCTTATATCCTGTCGACATCATCATCGGTGGCGGCGGTTTTCCGCAGGTCTTGGAATGCCTGATCTCTCTTGAAGCCTGATATTCTCAACTTCATCAAATGATCTTCTTCCAAGTCATTTCTCGTGAACTCGCGGCCACATTCAGGACACTGTGTTGACTTATAGTTGGCCAACGAGCCTTTGTCGTACGTGTGGCCACACACCTTGTTCTTCATCGGAGTTTTCATAAGCGTCCTCGAAATCGGACAAGTGAGACTGATGCTTCCTCCATCGACTTGGAGGTCATCGTTCTCTTCCTCTGATGCGTTCTCATCAAATGGCAAGGGCTCTGTTGGATGGACTGCGACGAATAGTTTTTTCTCAACATCCAGAGTCTCGGCTTTTGCGAGTCTGCTGTTGACGTTCTCGGACTTTTTCTTGAGCTGTGTTGCGTACTCCACCATAAGGTCGTGGATTTGTCCAGGAACGTCATTTGTATCGGCGTATTTATTCAGATCCTCAATAGTCAATTCGGACTCGTTTCTCTCGAGCACTTCCTGACGTGCTCTTTTGAACGCGGTCACTTGAGTGTCGAAATTTCTGCGGGACTGAGCAAGGGATGCAAGGGTTTTTTTGCCTTGCTCTAAAACAGGATCGTTTTTGTAGCGGATCTTGCGCTGTTGGTCGAATTCCTCGGGCGATATCTGGTTTTTGAGCACCAGTTCATTGTCCTGTTCAAGTTTGTTATCAATATAGCGAAGCATCGTATCGAGGATGGCCGAGTCCAATTCTTTGAGCAAAGAATCAAGACCCAGAGAGTCTTCTGCTGTTCTGATGGTCGGGTTTAGTTGTCGCAACTGGAGCTTGAATTTGCGTGTCAGAGGATAGTATGAGGGCAAGTGGAATGTAGGTTGTGAGTCATTTGCCTGTGAATTTTCCGACTCAACATGACGGCGTTTTCCGCTCTCCTGGAGTTCCGGACTCTCTTCGCGTTGTCTTTTCGACATGATGGTTGGGCGAGCGCAGCGAGATCAGAGTAAACAAAGCACCATGTAGACGAGTTTAGATCACTAGAAGAAAATGAATCGCGTTTTTTGTGTACTTTCAGTGAACATGTTCTTGTTTTGGCAGTCTGAAAAAAAAGTGATGGTCAAAAAAAAATGTCATTTTCAACAAAGTAAACACTTACTTGTTCTACAAAAACGCTGTTTTCGCATCACCCAGGCGCTTTCAATGCCCACACAGGAGGAACTTCTCAAGATGTACAGCGAGGTGACGATTTTGCAAAAGATCGTCACCTTGCAACACATCCACTCGCTTTACCTAGCGGCTCAACAATCGCAGCCCCCTCGCAAAGATATCTCTTTCAACATTGTGCAACTGCAGACTATGATAAACAACAATCCGCTCATAAATCCTGATTTTGATCTGCTGGATATCAACGGGTCTTTGAGCTCGATCAAGGCCAAGAAACAGAGCGGGGCGAGTGCTCGAAACATCCTCACACCGATTCAGATTGTGCAGGTAATTGCCGAGAGTCTTGCTCTGGAGAACACGCAGATCATTTCACAGATTCCCAAGAGCACAGTTTTCAAACTATCGAACAAAATTGACATCGCGCTGGTCAAGGATCGTCTTATCAAGATCTTAAACAACTACAAGAACACCACTCTTGGAGAAATCACGGCGTTGGAGCGCAACTACAAGGAGAAAAAGGCCGAGATTTCACTGATCGAGAACGGGAAGTTTGAAGACAAACTTCTTTGTCAGGAGTTCGCCACGACCCAGGTTGCTGCTCCGTTGCTGGAGCAGCAGGAGACCCAAAATTCTGCCCAACAGCTCGAGACAGCCTCAAATTCCGACCTTATGGCGGCAGCTGCGGCCGCTGCAACCAACAAAACTACCTCTGTGGAAGATGAAACGATTGACAGAGCGCACTTTGACACCACGGAAGTTCAGACGGCAGACGGAAGTAAGGTCGAGGTTCTTCGGAACATGTCTGTTGAGACGGGACCTGCCGACGATTTGAAGCAGACCCCTGCCAACGAGCTTGCAGAAAAAGCGCAGGAAGAAGTTGAGAAGATTTCTGACGGGGGTGAGTCATCGGAGGACGACCAGGAGATGGTCGATGCTCCAGCTGCTCCAATGAAACAAGATAAGAAGGAGATGACGGAGCAAGAAGCAGTGATTGAAGAGCCAGAGGTGAAGCAGGAAGAAGAGAAGGTTGAACAAGTCCAGGAGGAGGAAGGAGAAGAAGACGAAGACGAAGGAGGGAAGGAGGAAGAGAAGGAAGACGAAGACGAAGATGAAGAGGCAGAAGACGAAGAGGAAAAAACGGAAGATCGGAGAGACATCCAGAAAATCGAAGGAGAGGAGGAAGAGGCGGAAGAAGAAATGAAAGAGGAGGTGCAGGGACAGGTGGAAGAGATAGTGGGAGAAAAAGAGAAGGAAGCGAAGGAAGTGGAAGAAGTGGAAGAGGTGGAAGAAGTGGAAAAAGTGGAAAAAGTCGGAGAAGTGGAACCAGTGGAAAAGGAAGCTGCAGAAGAATCGGAAGAACTGGAAGAGAAAAAGGAGGAGGAGATCGCTGCTCCAACGCCGGAACCGACAACACCTACTTCTGGGAACGAGAGCCAGGAGGAGGAAACGAGGACACGGAAACGTCGTCGGTCAGATTCCGTTGCTTCCGGATCCAACAAACGTTTCCTGGCTCTTGCTACACAACTTTTAAACCAAGTCTCTTCGAACCGGTTTGCTTCGATGTTTTTGCAGCCGGTCAACAAGAACGAAGAGCCTGAGTACTACAAGCTGATATACCAGCCAATTGATCTGAAGACGTTGCTCAAAGCGGTGAGAACTGGCGAGATTGTTTCGTTTGACGAGCTGGAGTTCCAGTTGCAGCTCATGTTTAGCAACGCCATCATGTACAACGACACTTATCAAACGGAGACGTACAAATGGACGATTGAGATGATGGAGGAGGCTAGAGACTTGGTGGAGATGTTCAGGGAGGCCTAGAACTCGAGATGGCGTGCTACCAGCGCAAGGTGATGCAGCCGAAACGGGAGTCTACAGACAACGCGACCAACGGAGCGAACCGCGGCCTAGCTTTCGACAACAGACTCTTGGGGTCCGCTAATTTCGTCAATCCATATCATTATGAACTCTATCTAAATACAAGCAATGAAATCATGTACAAATCTGTGGGGCACGGACGTTTGCAGTAGAAACAGGCCAGCTAGGGCCGAACAAACAGAAACACTGTGCATCGGGATCGAACACCTTTATCTCTGTCCGCCCTTCATCAACTCATTCTGCTCCTGGAATCTGGATCCGACTCTCTCACTGTGCTTCAGAAACTTCTCGGCACACTTTCCAAGACAGCTCTCTTCTCTGGAGCTCAGCTTGTTGGAAGTGAAGTCATTGACGCAGTCGTTGAAACATCTGTCCACCAGGTTGGTGTACAGCTATTGTCTGTGTTAGTGTTCTTGCTCACTTTTCTGGACCTTGCGGATTCTCGCGGCTACTTACGTTCATGAAGTCGTTCATCTGCTTCTGCTCGACGATCTTCTGGAATTCTTTCTGTTCGTTGAAGTTGAGTTGATCCATTTTGGTGCTGTGTCGGTGTTGCCTCTTCTCCGTCTAAGTCATTTGCCGTTGTATCTTTATTTTTCAATCTGAAAAATTTTCGAATCTCGAGTTTACCCGGCAAAAAAAAAAATCCATACTCGAATCGACAAGCTCCGGATTCAACTCTTATCTCGTCCAATACCCCACCAAAAAGCCCCAAATCAACGCCATTTGTGTCCCAAAATGCTGCACAAGTCCTACGCACAGCGCGCAGAGGCGCATCCGTCTCCCGTCGCCAGAAGACTGCTTTCTCTGATGGAGTCCAAGAAGACTAACCTGTGTGCCTCGGTGGACCTCACCACCACCAGCGAGCTGCTCGAACTGCTCGACAAGCTCGGTCCGTACATCTGTCTGGTCAAGACGCACATTGACATTGTGGAGGACTTTTCATACGAAAAAACCATCGTGCCTCTGCTCGAACTGGCCAAAAAGCACAACTTCATGATCTTCGAAGACCGCAAATTCGCAGACATCGGCAACACCGTCAAGCTGCAGTACAAGGGCGGTGTCTACCAGATCGCCAAATGGGCCGATATCACCAATGCACACGGTGTGACCGGCTCGCGGATCGTTTCTGGGCTCAAACAGGCCGCCCAGGAGACCACCGACGAGCCAAGAGGACTGCTAATGCTGGCAGAACTCTCCTCTGAGGGGTCGTTGGCATACGGAGAATACACCAAAAAGACGGTCGAAATCGCTAAATCAGACAAGGACTTTGTCATTGGTTTCATCGCCCAGAACGACATGGGAGGCCGCGACGAAGGCTTCGACTGGCTCATCATGACTCCGGGCGTCGGTCTCGACGACAAGGGAGACTCGCTGGGCCAGCAGTACAGAACCGTGGACCAGGTCATGCAGACGGGAACGGACATTATTATCGTCGGAAGAGGCCTGTTTGGCAAGGGCAGAGACCCTGTTGTAGAGGGAGAAAGATACAGAAAGGCCGGCTGGGAGGCCTACCAGAGACGTCTCACGTGATTGTATGTCACGTGATGAGGTTAGATTGGATCGACGGACCGAAAGGTGGTGTTTTATTTGAGAAACACTATGTAGCTATTGACAGGCAGGTTAATTAATTATGAGGCCCGAGCAGGGCCGACTACTCGAGTTTCTGGAACTCCTCCAACTCGACGCTGAGCCGCTGGCGCGAGATCTCGAACACGAGCAATCCGATCGACGTTGCGGGCAGACTTGTCATGGTTGTCCTAGCGAAGCCGCGGTAGAAGAAGCCCAGCAGCGTAAGGTGCGACTTGCGGTAGCGTGCGAGCATGATCTCGAACGTCTCGAGATACGAGTTGTAGTAAAGCTTGAAGAAACGACTGCGTTCGAGATGGTTGGCCTCGTTGTACAGATCCAGCGACTCGAGTCGCGAAAGATGCACTTTTTGGATCTTGCTGAACGGGAATTGGATGGCCAGCAGTGTCGTGGCTGCACTGGCACCCGCGAGCAGGATGAACGACAGTCGCAACGCCTGGATGGACTTGGAGTATTTGTCGAGATCGGGCTCTTTTTCACCATAGAGAACACGCGCTTTCCAGTAATGGTACGAGTTGATCAGGTTTTGAGTCGTGTGAAATCCCTGATTTTTCACTGCTTCGAAGACTGAAAAATAAAATGCAAAGCCCAAACTTTCCTTGAAGAAATTTAGACTGAATCCGGCAAAAATGCCAACCAATCCGATCTGTTTGATCTTGTGGAGTCCGAACTCCCACATGTTTCCCTTCTTGTCGCCAATCAACTCCGAGTACGTCGCTCTCGCGTACAGTGCGTCGATCGGCGAAGCTGCGACGCTGGCGGCCGCCCCGGCGAGAAATCCGGCCCTGAACGTGTCGAGAGGATGCGGATCCTCGAGAGACTTGTTCTTGACGCCGTTGAAGTACTGTAGAGCAGTCAGATACGTCGAGTAGAGTATCAATCCGATGGCAGAGTTTGCGATAATTGGCGGGAGAATCTGTCTGGGCACAAAATCCCAGCCTTCTCGCTTGATCGTTTGGTACAGAACAGCTATGCTCGAGTGTGTTCGGTAGCTCCACGGCTTCGACGCAAGTTCGCCCTGTAACAGAGCACGTGCTGTGCTCAGATAGTCGAACCGAGACGGCCGAAACAACTTGGCCGGGTTCCGCATGTACAGAGACGTCATCTGGTAGATCACGGCCCGGATTCCTGCAGACGAGGCCGAAACCACCTGGGTGTTTTTGTGCGATAGCTGTTGCGCGTTGTGGAGACCGGGCTCGGAGTTCGAGTCCTCTACCGAAGAACAGATGAAATCAAGGGCTGTGATTGGTCGTATCCTGTGGCCCGCGCCGTTGCGATCCCCTGACATTAGTTCTGTTTCGTCTATATCATTGGAACGGTGATCAGAGCGTAAGAAAGAAGGATAAAATCAATGTAAATATTCAGTTAAAAAAATTAAGAAAACTCCAAAAAGCTCAAAAAAAATTATTTTCTTTTCTCAGCAATGATTTTTTTCTACTCAGATCTCAGATCTCAGATCTCGGATCTCATGTTTATTCACTTTCAGTAACTCTGGTAACTGTGACGATAGGAGAAATACACCTCTGATTCCCCCGTTCGTCATAATATACAGTCCTCTATATGCATATGTCCATGCCTCACTTTTTCTCGCCGTTCTCTGTAGCAACAGCGGACGGTTCCTGCTCCTCGGTCTTCTCTTTGTGCTCTTCGTCACCTTGATCTTCCTCCTTCTTCTCCTTCTCCTCCTCCGTCACTTTTTTCTCGGACTTGTCCTGTTTTTCTTGTCCTCCCTCATTTGCAAGATCCTTGACCAGCTTTTTCAGCGAATTGTCAATCTTGAGAGCCCCCAAGACGCTCAAATCCAGCTCGTCCTGCTTGACCAGCATCATGTTCTTCAAAATCTCAGAAACCTCATCCTCAAAGTTCTGTTTGTTGCGATTCTTAACCAAGAATCTCGAAGCCAGCCCAAGAACCTTGCCAACAATAGCGTTCAGATCTTTGAACTTGTAGATCAAAATAACCTTGCATGTGAGGTTCAGAACATCGTGCTGGGTCTTCACAATTCCAGCAGGGTCTGTGTTCTCCACGTCGGGCTTCAGCAGCTCCACTAGCAACCGAACGCAACCAGCATCCAGAATTAGCTCGGGAGAAAGCTCGTTCACCGGAAGATCTGGAGAAACAAGAAGACTCGTTAGCGTCTTTAGAGCATGTGTTCTCAGCTCCCGGCACGGATTGTAGCATTGGTGAGCAATCGCCTCAATCAACGGATACCAGCTGGACGGAGTTCCCGGTCCAGCATTCACAGTCTTTTTGAAATTGTCCGTTTGTATCACTTTGGTCAGTTCCATCGTCAACGTGATCGATTTGAGCGCGGTGGAGACAAGGTCTTGGAAAGGATTCTTGGTGTTCTCAACCTTGTGTCCGCTGGCTTTCAACTTGTCGTATTCTTGCTCCCATTGCGCACCATATGCTCCAACAGCAGAGATCTCGTCCAACAAGCCAAGAATATCCATGTAGTTCTGATACGTGATCAACTGCGGCGAATTCTCAACAAAACTCAACATGAACTGGTACACAATCTCGGTGTTCCGAGGAGTAGACGCAAAAACACGGATCAACGACCAGTACTTGCTGTTCTGTGCAAGAAGAGACTGGCACCAGGTTCCCTTAGCCAAAACCAACATTTGCAGCGGGTGTAGGATTGTAGAGCCGTATTTCATCAGCGATTCCCGACTCTTCTCAGCCAAATCGTACAAACCATCAATCGTCGAGTTCAACAGTGGCAGATTGGACTCTCCACCATTGTGTAACAAGAGCAGCTTGTAAGCATTGACACGCACCAAACAGCTCATCTTGAAATCCTCAACCGGCTGGAATACTTTGTCGCAAAGGCTGAGAGTTTCCAAAACTAGCTCCGAATCTCCAGTCAATAGCAAATAGCAAACACAGATCTCCAGAATGAACAGGGTCTCTTCAACGAAAACACGAGGGTCACAAGTCTCTTTCGAAGGAATCGATCTCAAAAGCAGGGAAACAAACCGGTTCAAGTTTTCTGCCGAAGTCTTGCTGGCGCTTCTGAAAATCGAGCTCACGTTGCTTGACTTCACGCACTCAATAGTCGAAAGAGTACACTCTATCTCCTCATCAGTTGGCTCCGGAGTATCATCAGATAGTCCCTTTAGGTATGACGAGAATGTCGAAAACAAACCGTTATCCTTCAACGCTTTTGTCCGGTTGAGCTGGAATTGAGGTTTTGGTTTGTGCAGTTTTTCCAAGCCAAGCTTCTTCTGGAACTCAGGGAACAAATCCGGCTCGATAAGACCGTTTTCGAATAGGGTCATCACGATCTTGATCACTGGGATCCAGTGATCAGATACTTTGAAATTTGCCTTTCTCACTATTCTAAAGAGAACAACTGTGCTTAGCTGTGCTCTGAAATCCCGTCCAAACAGAACGGCGAGATCACTAACAGTGATTGTCTCGTTCTCTTTTTCCAGCTTCAACTCAGTAATTGGCGTAATTTCTCTCGATTCCATCGCGAATTCGGACTTCTTGACGCCCGTCAATGTCGTCATGTGAGACACAACTTCGATGATCTCATCCATGAATCCTTCCATCTTGAAGTAAGACGCAATCGCTGAGCATTTCTCAATTGTCGAGATCATTCTGGTGACCACGCTGTCGTGGGTGGTGTCATCGAACATTGTGATCAATGTACTCACGATATAATGGCACGTTTTGCTGAACAGAAGTTTGTCGATCTGCAACGAGTCCTCGACTTTTTCCTCCTTCCGTTCAGCTTCCTCGCTCAACAATTTGTTGGCCTGTTCGGCGATCAATGAATGCCAGATGGTTTCAAACCACTTCGATGTTCCTCTGTGTTCCTCAGGCATGATGATTTCTTTCTCCTGAATAGAATTGTAGATTTTTTCGGTGTACCACTGTGGGAAATCTTTTCCTTTGTAACAGCCTCTCAGGTTTCTTTGATACTCCTCAAGAGTCATTGGCTTCTTAACGTTTGGATTGTGCAAGTCGGTGTTCAACATGATGATCGAGAATGACAAAACAAACAAAACATCGCTGTCCGGTGTCACTTTTTCCTCGTCATCTTCAGTTTCACCCGTAGGTTGCTGTTGGCCATTGTTCTCTTGACATGCAACATACCTGTCGTTGAACGTCTCAATGATTCTCTCAATTTGTTGTGCTTCTCCAGGAAGTCTAAAGGTGTTCAGGAGCATTCTCAGGGCTTCGTCTGGCCGTAAATTCTTGAAATCCAAGAGACCAACAAACTCCTTCAAAAGCTCGGAGTTTGAGGCCTTGGCAAGTAGTTCTCCAAGCTTCTTCTTGTCGATTCTTCCAGACTTTTCAAACAAAAACTTCGCAACCTCGGAGACATCATTAATGTCCTTGATAAAACCCTTTTCTTGCAAGAGTTTGAGACCTTCGGCAGGCTTTTCGTTCCATCTCTTAGTGCATTCGATGAAATCCGATTTCTTGATCTGCTGCAGAACCAGTGGATGAGGGGCAACCGTCTCAAGGTCGATACCTGCTTTGACAGCTTTCTTCACTCTCTCATATATGCCATCCACAAACGACAAAACTCCCTCCATACAGATTGGAGGGACATTGTTGGTCGTGAACAGAGTAGCATCAGATAGAGACAGACGACAAAGAAGCTTCATCAAGGACTCGGCCATATCTGATCGGTCAAAGTCACAATCGTAGGACTTGAAAAGATTGTTGAAAAATAATGGGGAACGGACCCATAACACACTCAAAGTTTCGACAAGAATCTCTTTGATGACAGGGAATTTTCCGGTCTGAAACTCCTTTCCAAGTTCCTCATAATCCTTCTCGCTCAAAAGCTCCGTTTCAAAACGGCCATTCTCGCCCATCTTGAACACCTTGTCGTTATTTTTGGCCAGATCTTGGTCCATTCTACCCAAGTCCGCAACGATTGCCTGAAAGATAGTTGTAAGAAGCAGCTCGATCTGGATTTTGAGGTACTGTCCCATGTTGAGTGCCAAGCTCAAAAACAATTTCATGGCCAATGATAGCAAGTAAGGAGAGTCTGCCGACTGGACCAACTGCACAAGATGATGAAATGTCTTGTCAGATATTAGTTGAAAAAGAGCAGGATGATTTGGTAAGACTCCGCCAGAGACTTCGACTATCGTATTAAGAATGTTCAGCGCAAGAACGCGTGCGCTCTCCGTGAAGCGGAACTGATTTTCTGGAGACAAAATGTCAATGGTATGGTTCATGTACTCTTTCATGCAAGGAATTCCAAACGGAACCTGATCTTCTTCAGATTGGGAAATCTGTTTGTTCTCCTCTATTGGAGTTGATGGGATCGACTGTGTTTCTTGTGCCAGGGGTGCCTCTGGATTCTTCTCGATTTCTGGGTCTTTTCCGGCTTGCTCTTCTTGCCCTTCCTGCTCGGTTTGGTCTCCCTTCTCTTTATCCTCGGTCTCTTCATTCTCCTGTTCCTCTTTGTATTCGGTTCCACCTATCGTGTCGTTTGGCAGTCCACCCGACTCGGTCGTTGCAGACAACTCAACTTCGAGAGTCTTGACGTTATGGTCGGCTTCGACGTCAACCTCGATGTCACGCAACTTGCTGAAGATCTTCTCGGTGATTGAAAGCAAAGAGGTTTCTGCTGCACTGCGCAACACCTCTCTTCTTCTCGTGTTGATTGCGAGCGAAAAACACGTCGAAACGGCCTCATACATCGAGTCATCCGTGAGCAAATCGCCCAATTTCAGCGACACGATGAGCTCCAAAAGCTGAATGATCTTAATGAGCAATATGTCGTCCTGTGTCTGATCAGCGCCCTCGAATTTGCAATGCGACAGTGCGGAAACGATCTGTCCGAGACACTGGTGAATGTTCGGTTGTGCCTCGTGGACAATGCCGTATTTGATGAACTTCGACAGCGAGTTCACAGCCACTCCCGTGATATATCCGGTCGTGGTTGGTGACCTGATCACCACCAAAAAAGGCTGCAAAAGTGTCAGAATGTCAATGTCGTCAACAGAATTAATTTCACCCAAGATCGACCGCAGCTCGACAAACCCACTCAAAAAGTGGTCGTCGTCTTTGGACTTTGTTCCAGACTTCAAAAAAGCTGGAATCCGTGCCCCCGCCTCTTCTTCCACGAACGGAGAGTTCTCCTTCATGAACTGGCTGCTCAAAAGAGCAGATAGCGGGCCAGATCCAGTCGCCTTGGTCGACTTGCGCATCACAGACGTGATGAACGTGCATTCCTCAATCACAAAAGACAGCGCATCGATTGTCGACAATCGTCTTGCGTGGTCTCTACTCATCACGTGCGTTTGTTTGTTCAGGCGGTTCAGCTAACCCTCTTTCGATCTGTGTATAAACACGCGGTCAATCTATTGCCAAGTGTTTCGATTCTAGCGCCTCCAACCTCTCGTATTGTCAGCTACTGTTCCAGCGTGTGTTTCCGGTATTCTCGATGCAATTGACTTGATATTACACCGTCTTGTCCTCTTTTCTTTCGCCTCCTTTATCGTCAACACCTCTCGTAAATCCTTTTTACCACGTTAGAAAAAAAAAGGATCCGGTTACGAGCCCGACAAAATAATAAATAACTAGAAATATTCAAATAAATATGTATAAATAAAAGGGATACACCCCTCTGTTGGAGGCTGATTTTATAGTTTTCTGCCACTGTATCCCCTATAGGCACGCCAGGCGAGTCTCCAGTCCTTAACAGTAAGACTGTCGCTGAGAACGTCGAAATCGCAACGCTGCAAACGCTCCAGAAAACAGATTGTTGGGATCCCCGTCATATATGGCAGATACATGGCATCCGGAATGCCTTTTTTCAGCCCCTTCCACTGCGACTGAAGTTCGAGGTCTCCTTTCGACTTCACGAGGGACTCCAGAAGACTGCGCAGCTGCTCTAGTTTGGAGCGGGCTGCAAGAACATGGTCGTTTGCCACCGTTGCGACCTCAAAAACCGCGTTCTTCAGCCCTTCTTTGGTCTCCTTATCCGACTCTTCGCCCTGCAGAACACGCAAAATGCTCTCCTGCGACACCCTTTGACGCGCAACGATGTCTACTGGTAACATCAGCTGCTGTCGCGTCTGGGCGTAGTATTTCAGTCCGATCAGGAAGCTCGCCACACCCGTGGCCTGTCCCAAATGGGCAGCAATCTCCGACACGGTATTGCGCAACTGCTCCGTTTGCGGCAGTTCCAGCACCCGGAGCGAGAACTCACTTGTTTCGCCCAAAACAGGCGACAATAGTGCCGAGTGCATTACGTAATTCATCTGCGAATGTGTGCCTTCGCCAAAGGAACACATTTGGTCCACGGTATCGAAGCCTCGTTGTAGTTCCTTTTTGAAAAACGATCGATGGCTGGCCACCATCTGTCTGAGCATGTCAATGTCCAACGACAGACCTTGTCTTAGAGATTGTAACAGAAGCATTGTGACTGGTTCTCCTGTCGATTTTGCTCCGGAAGACAGTCCGGAAACGACTTCTTCGAGGCTGTCGAGCTGCTGGCTCCAGAACTCAAACTTGAGGTCGGTGAACGTCTTGTTGGAAGCTGCCGACGTAGACAGTTTTGCCAGCTCAATGTTGAGTGCCCGGACAGCAATGAATGTGTCTCGAACAGCAAGTGGATAGAGTTTCGATAACAGATACGAGGACGAGTCGAACTTGCGTATGGAGTCCTCGCAGTCCACGCGGGACAGCTCAATTGAGCGTTGTTGGGCCGTTTGCGTGGACTGTGGCCGCACGGGCACGACCTTCAAAGTCGCCGGTCTCCATTTCGCTCGCCGCAGGAACATTCTCTCAGTTGGGTTGGTCAATTGAGCGCAGATCATTGGCGAACTAGAGAGAACCTGATTCTTTCTCAGTTCGATTTCTCTTTCCGCAATTACGTAACTCGGGTCTTTATGGTGTACGGGTGTTTATGAGCTAATCCATGCATGTACACAACATACACACACAATTTTTTGCTTCCGACCCCCAAAATTCGCGAAAATCGGCTTGGAGTTAACAGCTCTGAAAAAAAATGTCGGAATATCTTGTCTCGTGCAAAGATGTCAATATATTACGTAAGCAGCTTTACGTAAGCGAACGCTCGGAGGAGTCTGATCCTACAAGTTCACCGAGTTAAGTATATGCAGCGTACGGCGCTACTGACGACAGTCACTGCAAACCAATCAGAGAATATACAATTGTCTACTCTTGCCGGCGCTGCCGATGCTTCCCAACAATATAAATAGACCACTTACATTACTTCTTCCTCCCTGCTCACAGAGAGAGAGAGAAGTAAGGGAAATAGAGATTTCGATCCTCGGTAGCTAGTTAAAGCGACGAGTATCTTTATCACAAATCATCCTAGGTTATTTCAAACTCTCGGACAGTTCGCTCTAGGCTTGCGATCGTACCACTATACGTGATACGACACAAGAGAACATACACTTAAGCACGGACATATGTCACGTGATAAAGATCCTTACGCCAGGAAATATTTTATTTAGTCCGATAAAAAACCAGGATCGTGTCGTGGATCACCATATAGATATCACCCTGACTTTCGCTTTTTGTTGCTCCTTAGATATCTTTCCGAGCCCCTTTTTTCGGCCTTGTGACCACCACTACACCCATTGATCCAGATTCTCTCGTATAGTACGAGGGGACGAAAAGTTCGATGGTTTTAGGTGAATCAAAGCGATCAAGCTTTTTCTTATATTGGGTCCTCTAAATCACAAGGAGTCAGCCGTTTATCTTGATCAATCACTCAAGTTCGTTTCCTAACTAGTTCGAATGTGGTCAGGGGGCAATTCTGTTCTGGAGAAACTTCAAGCTCAACTTTCGGCAGCCGACAATCTCGGTCTCAAACCCAACGGTATCTACAAGCGTTTGGCACTTTATGAGTCCGGGAGAAATCCGCGAGTCACGCAAATTTCTCCGGTGATTACAAGGTTTATTCTGGCCCATGCAGCCTACGAAAAGTGGTTGTTCAAGCGGATTCACATCAGATGGAATGGTAACACAAGCGACTCATCGGATAGCGACTATTATTACAGCGATGAAGAAGATGAAGAGGATGAAAAACCGGATATGATCGAGAAACTAAGGGACATGTTGATCAACAACACCCGATTCAGAGCATTAGAGGAGCTGTTTCCGAACTTTTTCTTCGCCAAAGCCCATGGTGGAACAATTTGTATGATTGGTGCCGTTCCAGGGTCCTTGATTGTCGCTACACATCCAAGTTGGCTTCGGTTCGAACGGAAGATTTTCCGGTATCTGACCTCCACTTTCGAGGTGGAAATTGTTCCCAAAGACGACGACGGGTGCTATTCGTTTATGGGTCTGAAGATCCGAGTGGAAGAAGCTGGTCGCTCCGGCAGAGTTCAATCCATATCCATATCGCAGGAAGACTACATTGACGAGGTTCTTGAAGACTGCGACTTTTCAGATCTCTTCGATGAATATGGCATTGAAGAGTCCTATGCAACACCAGAAACTCCTATGACTTGGTTCAGGCCCTTCAACAAAAACATTCTGCAAAACTGCGGTCCGTACGACAAGAAGGATGTTAGGGTTTGTCGCAGGTTTATCGGTTGCTTACTTCAACTGGCATCATGGACACGACCAGAACTCGCTTATCCGGCACAATATCTCCAGAAATTCGTCACAACACCGCACTTTGATGTCGTTGAACAGATGATGAGAGTTTATGAATATTTGAGGGAAACCAGAGACTACACAATCACCTACTGCAGGACTTCGGCTGAACCGCAGCTGGAATTTGTTGTCACTCATGATTCCCAGGACCGCTCAGACAAAATGGCCCAGGACGTGCTAATCCTGTACCGGAGATTACCAATCAGCTGGATTACCCAATGGAGCACCTTTGATTACGATGGACATCTTTGTTCAGGCGTAGGTTGTCTTTCACTGGGCGTGAGAGAGGTCATTTGCTTGCAAACTCTACTTTCAATCACCGGTCTCAAAACAGGCGAAATGGCTCTTGCACATGTGGCTGACTTGGATCTCGAATCGGCAGTTGAAGAAGATGACCACTTTGATGATGGCACTTTTGTTTTTGAGCAACTGCAGTTTTGCAGCAACCAGTATTGGAATAATGTTTTCACTTTCCATGATGACTGCCCGGGAAGAGTGGCTGAGCCTTTTGTCAGGTCATGCGAGGCCGAAGAGTTACAAGAATTTTCCGAATTGGTTTACGAGTAAAGATTTAACAGAGCCGCACAGGAAATCCAGACAACATTAGCCCAATTCTCCGTTCTCTGGCTTGAACTGTTTCATTTTTGAAAGTCAAATAGAGTTAGGATAGACAGTCAGTTGGCTACTTAATATCATATTTTCAATGTATCCTTCTCGTTCTTCGGACGGCTCGTCCTAAATTTGTACGTTGTTGACCCAGGAGAATAATTTCGTCACGTGCTTTTTTCACGTGATGTAACGTTCTTCCGTGTCGATAACTTATCCGTTGTTGATAGATCAGGAGCAGAAAGTCTGGCACGAACTGTCCGATTAATAAGTGAGATCTGGAATGTATTTACAATGAGATGCTTAGCACTACAATTTAGCTGACTAAATAACTGAACTCGATTTCCCTGACTTGTTCCAAGGAAATCGGATATTTGGGGGTACTCGAGTTTTGGTAATCGGCTGTCTATCTTGGAATATTGCTCCGACAGGAGGAATTTGCAGTGATCGACATTGATTATCGAACCTCTTCCTCGTCGATCTAATATGATCGGTGCAATGCTCAGGCGGACTACGTTCTATCTAAACTTGCTCAAATCACCCGTACACAGGAAAAAAAAATTCTTCAGGGCTTCGATTACGTAAAATTTTTCACTCAAGTAAGTCTGGGGACAAACCATAGAACATACCGGTGTTTGACAAACAACAAGAACCCACAGCTTGATTCAGGCCTCAAAAATGGCAGAAAAGACACATGTTTATCTCGATGTAACGATTTCCGGCAAGAAGATCGGCCGTGTGGTGATGGAATTGGACCCTTCAAAGGCTCCTAAGGCTGCCGCTAATCTGTATCAGCTCTGCAAAACCAAAGCATACAAGGGCACGGTTTTCCACCGCGTGGTTCGAAACTTCATGATCCAAGCGGGAGACACAGACTTTGTGTATGGAGGAGAAACAGGGTATCCTGCAGATAATTTGGGGAAGGGTGGTCGGTCGATCTATGCCAGCGACACTGATCCAGCAGGTCTTTTCGAGGACGAAAACCTACATGAGTCCATCGACAAGCCGTTCCTAGTCTGCATGGCCAATCAGGGTCGTCCAGACACAAACAGCTCGCAATTTTTCATCAACACGTATCCGTCGCCGCATCTGACGGGCAAGCACACCGTTGTTGGACGGGTCATTCATGGCAAATCGGTGGTTCGAGACATCGAAAAGGTGAATGTTTTGAGCAACAAGAGCGGAGATCTGCACACGTGGGTTCCCGTTGCCGATGAGGTGGTTGTGATTGAGGACTGTGGTTCTTGGGAGCAAGGTGACGCGGTTCCAGTGTACAATGCGTGCTACGACCCGATCGGTGGAGACATCTATGAGGAGTATCCGGACGACAACGAAATCGAAGGGTTTGATCTCGAAAACACCACACAAACGTATGGTGCCGCACTCAAGATCAAGGAGTCTGGGACGCTTCTATTGAAACAGAAACGGCTCGAGGAGGCGATTCTCAAGTACAGAAAGGCACTCAGATACTGCAACGAGTTGATTCCCGACAAGGATTCTGACGCCAAACGCCATCTGGAGTTTCTGGATCTCAAGAAAACGCTTTTTTTGAATCTCTCGCTGGCTTGTTTGCAGTTGAAACGGTATCAGGGGGTCATCGACTATTGCGGATACTTGCTTGAGATGGATGGGGAAGTGAAACTGACCGCTGTTCAGACGAGCAAGACGCTATACCGGCTGGGGGTTGCGTACTGTGGGCTTCAGAAGTACGAGGACTCGCTCGGGTTCCTGCGACAGGCCCAGCTGATGAGTCCGGGGGACGCTGCCATCGGTGCGGAGATCGAGAAGGCGGAGAAAAAGCTGGAGGAACAGAAGAAGGCGGAAAAACAGAGGTTTGCCAAGTTTTTTGGCTGACAAGGGATGTTTTTTTGTGTTTTTTTGGCGAGTTCTCGGGATGTAATTTAATAAATGAAACGTGTTTGCATAAAGAAAAAGGGGATAAAAGGATGTGATGTGGATGATTTTTTCTTGCTTTTGCCCTTTTTATTTTTTCCTTGTTTGAAATCACTTTTTTTTTTCGCTTCCAGAAAAATTAAATAAACTTTTGTTTTCTCTATTCTTTGTTTGTTTGTTCTTGTCCAATACATATCCTAGTTTCACGGTTTCTCAACATGACAGACGTGAGCTCTGTGGCACACCTACTGGAACAATCGCTGGCGCCGGCGACGGCAAAACAGGCAGAGTTGAGTTTGCGAAATGTCGAGGCAGAAAAAGGGTTCCCCGCTACGCTGTTGCACGTTCTTGCGGCCAACGAGGTGAGCAGCGCGGTGAAACTGGCCAGTTCTCTGTATTTCAAGAACCTGGTGAAGAGAAAATGGATTGACGAGACGGGAACGTACAAGCTGCACATGGACGACGTCCGCGTGATCAAGGCTGAGATCGTCTCGCTGATGATCCAGCTGCCGGACTCGTTGCAGGTCCAGATTGGAGAGGCAATTTCTCTGATTGCAGAGTCGGAATTTCCGGAGCTGTGGCCCGAGCTGCTGGACGAGCTGATCTCAAAGCTGAGCCCCGACAACATGGTGACCAACAAAGGTGTCCTGAAGGTGGCACACTCGATCTTCAAGCGGTGGAGACCACTGTTCGGGTCGAACGAGCTGTTTCTGGAGATTGGACTCGTGTTGTCGAAGTTTGCGGAGCCGTTTCTGGAGCTTCTGAAGCGCGTGGACCAATTGATCGACCAAAACAGCAACAACAAGGATGCTCTCAAGGTTCTGTTTGAGAACCTGTTGTTACTCCTCAAGATCTACTACGATCTCAACTGCCAGGACATCCCGGAGTTTTTTGAGGACCATCTCCAGGAGGGAATGAGTATTGTTCACAAATATCTCAAGTACTCAAATCCGTTGTTAGAAGATCCAGACGAGGATGACGAGATCGATATCGTGACCCAGGTCAAGACCAGTGTCTGCGAGCTTGTCCAGCTCTACACCACAAGATACCAGGAGGAGCTCGGAGATCTGATTTTGGAATTCATCAAGACTATCTGGGAGTTACTCAACAATATCGGGCTACAGCAGAAATACGATATCTTGGTTTCCAAGTCTCTGCAGTTCCTGACGGTGGTTGCATCTTTTGAAGCCTATAGCGGAATGCTCAACTCTGAGGAGGCACTGAAGGAAATCACAGAGAAAATCATTCTGCCTAACGTCACTCTGAGAGAATCTGATGAAGAGCTGTTTGAGGACGATCCTATCGAGTACACCAGACGTGACCTGGAAGGATCCGACTCAGACACGAGAAGAAGAGCATCCACAGACTTCTTGAGAGCGCTCAAGGAGAATAAGGAACAGACAGTGACACAGGTGGTGATGGGTTACATCAACCACTATTTGTCGGATTATCAGGCCAACGCTTCGAACTGGAAGTCCAAGGACTTGGCAATCTACCTGTTCAGTTCCATCGCTGCCAAAGGATCGATCACCAATGCAGGAATCACATCCACCAACCTTCTGGTTGACGTTGTTGAATTCTTCTCCAAGTTTGTCGCCCAGGACTTGGTGAATCAGGTTCCTCATCCGATTTTGAAGGTGGATGCGATCAAGTACATTTTCACGTTCAGAAACCAACTCACCAAACAACAGCTCATAGAGGCATTCCCCTTATTATCCTCACACTTTCAAGACAGCACTTACGTGGTTTATACGTATGCGGCCATCACTATTGAGAAAATCCTGGCTTTGAGAAATCCAAGCAACCACCAGCAGTTATTGTTTGGAAAGAGCGACATTCCAGCCAACGTTTCAATTGACCTACTGATGAACTTGTTCAGATTGATGTTCAGTAAAGGTGACACTCCTGAGAAGTTAGCTGAGAACGAATTCTTGATGAAATGTACCATGAGAATCCTGTTGACTTCTGAGGACTCTCTTGGTGAGTCCACTTTGGACCTGTTGCAACAGCTCATGAAGATTGTTGAAATTATCAGCAAGAATCCATCTAATCCAAGGTTCTCTCACTACACTTTTGAGTCTATGTGTGTTATCATCAAGTTTAACAGCAAACAGATTGTGAACATTTTTGAGCTGATCAAGCCATGTCTTTTGTCAATCTTGGGTCTCGACGTGCAGGAGTTTATCCCATACTCATTCCAGATCCTGGCATACTGCCTGGAGAGTTATCCATCTACGGAACCACTTCCAGCAGAGTATGAACAGTTGGTGAAACCGCTCTGTTCGCCGGCCGTTTGGGAGTTCAGAGGAAACGTCCCTGCAATTACGAGACTTCTGTCTGCGATTATCAAGTACAGCCCGGGTCTTTTTGATAACGCAGCTTCGCTGACTCCGATTTTGGGTGTTTTCCAAAAGCTCATCTCATCCAAGCTGAATGATCATCTAGGGTTTGAGTTTTTGGAGACAATTTTGATGAATCTCAATCTATCAGCACTGGAACCATTTTTGAAAGAGATCGCTGTTATAATTCTGTCGAGATTGCAGACATCGAAAACAGAGAAGTTTGTCAAGAGACTGATCATCTTTATCTGTTCTGTGGCGACTTTGCCTACCACAACAGACTCCTCCTTGAAAAAGAACCCGCTGGATTCGACATTCATCATAAAATTCATAGACAACGTTCAGCAGGGACTTTTCCAGCAGATCATGTCAAACTTCATCATTCCAACCATGGAAACGTTCAATAATCTGTTGGACAAGAAAATTCTTATTGTGGGACTGACCAATCTTATCACTGAAAACTCGACGGCCATTGGTGAGGAAAGATTCAAGCTTGTCTTGGTGAACCTTTTGAAACTGCTGTCTTCAGACTCCATCAAAAACTACAAGAACTTCAATGAGAACGTCGAGCTCCTGCTCGAGTTGGAGAACGACGAACTCTCGTTTGGATCCAACTTCAACAAGTTGAACATTATCCAACTGAAACCGCTGGACCCTATCAAGGAAATCAACTCTAAAGACTTGATCTTGAACTACTTCAAGGCGAAAATTGGGTCATTCCAGGGATTGAATGAGGTTGTTTATAGCTTGGATGAGGAGTCCAAGACCATGATGAGAGGACTGGGATTGTAGTTAATCAGTCCTGTTTTCCCTGAACACCATAATTAATTCCATCCATTGTGATGAAACACGAGTTTGGAGATCGAGAATCACGCTCTGAAACTCATGTATGTACAAATATAGTGACTTTACAAGCAGTATACTAGCTAGTTCATCATCAAAAGCAGTCAATTAATCAAAAAAGTACGTATCAAATCGTCAAAAAGTTTCGGTCTGTCGGTACCGGTCACGTGATCCCGGTCACTTCTCCTCCTCGTTCTCCTCCTTCACCTGCTTCATCTGCTCCATTTTTTCCTGTCTCTCCTTCTCTGCAATTTCGGCAGCGGTCAAGAACCGTCCTCCCTGGCCTCTTGGTCTTCTCATCGCGTGTTTGTGTCTCGACTCGTGCAAATATGGCTTTCTTCCTCTCTGAATCTTGAGGTTTTCTTCCAACTTGGCCCTGGCTATTCTTCTCTTGAGAATTCGATGGTACTGTTTGGCGTTCACGTAGTACGGTTGGTCGGCCTGCTGCTGTTGTTGCTGCTGTTGTTGTTGTTGCAGCTGGCGTGCTTGCTGTGTTGGCGGTGAAGGGCTGTTTGTGAGCGAGGACTGGTCCGTGGACGTGGACGTTTGGTATCCCGATGTGTCTAGAAAGTCCTCGGCGATCCCGGGCTGCGCATGGCGGTAGTACGAGCCCATGTGCGGCTGGTCCTGTTGTCCCTGAGGCGGCTGTGGCTGGCTCGAGTAGTCTGTTGAAAGCGCGGCGGACATGATGCTGGGTGGAGAAGCAGAGAGTACGTTCAAGGAGTGTTGCAGAAAAATATCGGATATTAACAAAATAAATTCGGGGTCACGTCGGAAAAACAAACAAAATGGGGTCGATCGTCGTGCCGGGTAATTTTTGAAAGTCCTGGAAATGAAGGGAAAAAGTTATGTGGAGTTGTAACAATTGAGCTATTTACCTGATTGCACCATCATTTCTCATTGACATTTTACACACGCCATGTATTTACCAACCTTTAGACCGGCTGTTCTGTTCTTCTTTTTCATTCGTCAACCAGTTGCGGCCAGCGCATTGGTTGGCGCGTGGGCTTTCTGGGAGGCAGACAGAAACCTCGGCTGGGGCTTCCGGGAAGGATTCAACAAGACCAGACAACAGCTGTTGGGATTTCCAACGGCAGAGACCAAGTTAGCTGCATTTCACAAGATTGACGAGATTAAGCGGCGAGAGGTGGTCAAAGCGGATTAAGCACAGGTTTGATCTTGTTTTGTGACTGAGTCGTCCTTGTTCACTAATTGTCACTGTTTATCACCCACCTATTTATTACTTATTTATTATTTATTATCTATTTATTATCATCACTACTCACCAGCCACACCGTACGACTGACTACACATGTGGTTCGATCACACATCCGACTACACTCCCAAGTCCGTGCGAAAAAAATCGTAGAAAACTCGATACGCATCTATATACAGTTTTTTCCTCGCAAACTAGTCTCTCCGTCTTGTGCGTGCCAGTCTGTACAGTTCGAAAACCGCCGCCGGGGTCACTCCCTGGATCCGCCGTGCCTGGCCAATGGTTTCGGGCTTCATCTCGTTCAGCAATCCGATCACCTCTGTCGACAGTGTAGTCACCTTGCGGTAGTCGAGATCCACAGGTAGTCGCAAGTTCTCGTCGCTCTTGAATGCTTTGACGTACTCAGTCTCCTTCTTGATATATCCCTGGTAATTTCCTTCAACGGTGAGCTTGTCCTTGACTCTTTTTGGCAGCGCAGAAACCTGCGAAACCACTCCGCTCAGTCGGTCCACGTCCATTCCATTGTACCGCAGAACTTCGAACGCAGACTTGAGTTTTGCGTCGTTCGAGATGGAAACCCCGAGCAGCTGTGCCCACTTCATCGAGCTCAGTTTGAACTCCTTCAACAGCTCCAACGTCTCGTCAAACAACATCTTGTCCCGCGAATACGAATCCCATCTCTCCTGCCCCACAAATCCAAGCTTCCAGCCGGTCTCGGTGAGTCGCATGTCTGCATTGTCCGCCCGAACGCTCACCCGGAACTCAGACCGCGACGTAAACATCCGATACGGCTCTTCGACTCCCTTGGTAATCAGGTCGTCGATCAAAACCCCAATGTATCCGTCCGATCTGTCCAGTTCCAGGGTTTCCTTGTTCAGGTACGTCAAACCGGCATTGATTCCCGCCACAATTCCCTGTGCGGCAGCTTCTTCGTACCCCGTCGTACCGTTGATCTGTCCGGCCAGATACAACCCGTCGATCAGTTTCGTCTCGAGAGTCCGTTTGAGCTCGCGAGGGTCAATGTAATCATATTCCACTCCGTAGCCTGGTTGCAACATCTTCACGTTCTCCAGACCAATGATGCCGCGAAGCATTTCGTCCTGAATTTCCGCCGGCATCGTACACGAGATTCCGTTCGGATACATCACGTCCGTGTCCAGTCCCTCCGGCTCGAGCCACACCCGATGTCTGTCTTTGTCCTGGAACTTGATCAATTTCGACTCGATCGACGGACAATATCTGGGTCCCTTCACCGTCTCACGAATGTGAATAGACTTGTCCAGATTGTCCAGAATCAAACGGTGCATTTTCGGCGTGGTGTAAGTCGAGTAACACAGCATTTGCTGCTCTATTTCCGGCTTCTCGTTCAAATAACTCATTGGTTCCGGCGGATTATCGCCTTCCTCCGGAGTCACCAGCTCGTAATTGACCGTCTTGGCCGAGATCCGCGGCGGAGTTCCCGTCTTGAGCCGTCCCAGTTTGAACCCGGCGTCCGAAAACGTCTTGCTCAAGCCGTACGAAGCCTCCTCGCCAATTCTTCCCGCAGGCCAAACCTCCATTCCCAGATGTATCTCCGCGCTCAGAAACGTCCCCGTCGTAATCACCACCTTTTCGCATCGTAAAAGCTCCCCGTTCGCCAGAACAACTCCGCAAACGCGGCCACGACTCCGTCCACGGGAATCCACCGCCTTTGACTCGTCAATCACCAGATCCTCGATCTTGCCCTCCAAAATTTTCAGGTTCTCATACCCCTCCAAAAACCTCTGCATCTCCTCCAAATACTTCTTCCGGTCGATCTGCGCACGATGACCCCAAACAGCCGCACCCCGCGACCGGTTCAGAACCTTAAACTGAATCCCGGCCTTGTCCACTATCCGCGGAGCAACCCCATCTAGAGCGTCCACCTCCTTAAGCAATGTACCTTTTCCGATGCCTCCCAAACGCAGGGTTGCACGAGGTGGTGCCGATCTTGGACAGATCAGGAGTCACCAGCGTGGTCAGGGTTCCCGTTCTGGCAGAACCCGCAGCAGCCTCGATCCCCGCATGGCCCGCACCAACAACGATCACCGGGTGCACCACCTGAGAGGAAAGCTTCTCCTGGATCTCAGATGTCAAGGAAATGAGTCTTTTTTGCGACCCAAAGGGGAAGCTTTTCAGTCCAGTAGATCTTCTAATAGTAGCGAGCATTTCTGTAGTGTATTTTGTGGATGTTAATCTGTTCGGTAGGGTTGAAAAGAGATCTGGAAAGAGAATCAATATTGGAAAATTGTTAAAAAAAATTAACTGAAAAATATTTTTTGCATTATTCGGAGTTTGGGAGCTTTTTTATCTCCATATTTAATGATCATCAATCAATAAAAGTTGCCCGAAGTTTTACCATTTGCGGAGATGTGTAAGTGTCTCGTGATTGGACATCGCGTAATCGAAGTGATCAGAACCAACAAGGAGAACCAGATCTCCCGACTTGAGCACATTGAGTGATGATCATAATAGTAGACATCCGTACACGGGAAACCTCTTGGTTGTCCGATAATAATATACAATTAAATACTTTACAGTTCCTCGTCCTCCTCCTCTTCCTCCTCCAAAGGAATCGACAGCGACGAGTCCTCACTGGAATTCTCGTTATTTCCCTGGAATTGCAGTAAAATGCTTGAGTTGAACTGTTTTCTGTCCAGGAGATCGATCTCACTTGGATCAGCACTGAGCTGACGAGCAGACGTTGGATTTGACCTATCACCCTCGTCCTCATCCTCTTGTTCCATGGATTCGTTTTCTCCCTCTTCTGCTTCTTCTTCCTCTTCCTGCTCTCTTTGTTCTTCCTCCCCTTCCTGTTCGTCCCCTTCTTCTCCATCTTCTTCCTCGTTTTGTTCTTCTTGTTCTTCTTGTTCTTCTTGTTCTTCTCCCTCCTCCTCCTCTTCTTCCTCCTCTTCCTCCTCTTCTACCTCTTCCTCATCATCACTTGATCCCTTATCCTCCTCTTCCCCTTCCTCATGCTCCTCCGCTTCTCTTTGCAACCGTTCTCTGATCAGTCTCCGTTTCACCTTCTTGTTCTGCTGTATCTTGTCGTTATACAATAACTTCTCGATCTCGGAAATGTCTTCCGAATCAAATACCCGCCCGCTTAGCTCCAAAATATCATGCTCGAGAGACCACAACCCGCTACCAAACTTGAACAGATCGTAGTCCGGGTCCAGCCGAACTCGATGCATCAGCAGCTTCACATCGTCATAAGTGATCTGTTTTCTTTTCGCGTGCGTAACATAGCTTTCCAAGTCACGCATCTCCTGCTGGAAAAATTCCTCACTAATCTCTTGTAACTTCACCAGCGACTCTTTGGATTGCATCTTCCGATGCAAGCTCTCGGGAAGAAGCCATCTCGAAAGATCCCTCAACATCCCGATTGATATTGCTGCCGGAGCTCTCTTTTTAGAGCGAGTCGGTGACCTGCTTTGGGGTTTCTTTCTCATTGTCACAAACGAAGGAACATTGGCCGTAGATCCTTTCAGAAGTGACAGTTCTTGCTCTCTGTAAGATTGCATTGAATAATCTCCGACTTCATCGTCACCACCGTCATCGCCATCGTCGTCACTGTAGTCATCTTCCATCTCGGAGTATCCACCTCCGAACTCAAGGTCGTCACGTTGCTCCAATTCATCAAGAAAAGGTCTCGATTCTGCTGGTTGTGTCAACGAAAAATGAAATTCTTCTGCAGTTGCTTCTGCTCCGAACTCTCCTTCTTCGCGAATTATTGCCTCAGGAACCGCAATATTTGTGTCTCCAACTGTCGAGGCTTCCAACGACAGACGGTTGGATAATCTGCCCCTCTTTGGTGTCCTGTCTGGTGAAGATGAGACAACAATGTCAGTTCTTCTGGTTATAACTTCCTCGATTTGCATTTCGGGCCCCAGATCTGGAATCTCCGGCGCAAGAGTCGGCATTTTCTCGTACAATATCTCAAGAGGGGTCGGTCTGGTGTCTGAATCCTCGAGTTTTCTTTTCTTTCTCGTATCCTCTTTCTCAATAGAAAGCAGTCTTCCTAAAAGCAGTAAATCCTTTCTAGGAGAGTATCTTTTGTTCATGCGGTTTCGGGACGGAGTAAGAAGCAATCTGTGTCTCCTGGGTGTCGTCCCGTCAGCAATTGTCTGCAAAGTGATAGGCGTTGTAGGTCTGCGAGGGGTCCTATTGGGGGTGTTGGAACGTGAAGGCGTTCTCGAAGGCGTTCTTGACGGAGTTCTGGATCTTGGTGGTCTGTTAGTGTGTGGCGTGGAAATTGGAGTCGGTCTTCGTGAGTCTGGAGTCCGTTCGGTAGGAGTAGAGGGTCGTCTTGGCGTCCGTAAAAGGTTATCTGAAGCCGGTGCTATGGAGCTTCTTCGACTCGAGGTCTCAGACGGAACGTCCGGCCCACTCGGCAAGTTTCCTGCATCGTTGCCATCCGACGGTGATAGAAGCGAGTAGTCTGACAGGTTGGGATCATCTCTTTTGGTGGGCGAAAGACTGCTCATTGTGGTCTTTTATAATATTATCAATGAAGAAGTCAACTTCGTTCTAAATTTGCACAATCCGTCTGCAAGCATGCCATAAGCGTGGCACGTGCTGTTGGCGGTGGTTTCCAAGCTCGTACGTGCTGATCGACGCGGTATGATCTGATGGGGAAAGCCAAAGATAAACCAAAACAAAAAAAAAACAGTAAGAAAAACAAATACAAAATTGTAGAAGCTGTGCCACATGTACTGCCACAGCACCAGCCACGATGGAAAAAATTATTTTTCTTAAACTTTTTTTTTTTACCTTAATTCACACTATCTATAGCTGTCTGTCTCTTCGTCTTGAACTATCTGAAGCTCATAAGATGACGGACGCACTCGCCGACGATCTGGACGATGGATTGGTTTACTCCTTTGAGGAGTCTGCAGATGAAGGAACGGAAATTGCCGAAGAAGCCACCACGGAAACCGTTCAAGACAATGAGGCTACGGAAGAGACCGATGAGACCACTGGTGGGAAGAAGAGAAAGCACAAGACAGACAAGTTGTCGGTCAAAAAGAAACAAAAGATGGAACAGGACATTGAGGAGAAAAAACAACTTGCAAAACAGCCTCCAGAGGTGATAGCCGAGAAGGTGGCAGCCAAAATCAGACAAAAGAACCCAGACCTTTCGCCGTTGGAACTTGGAGAGCTGTACATCAGCAAGTCTGTTTTCAAAACGTCAGCCCATTTTGTTCTGGAGAGAAATGTGGAGAACATCAAGAAGTTTATTGAGTTGAGTTTCAAAAAGCTGCTCCCTGAACCTTTGACCGACAGCAAGAAGAAGAACAACAAAATCATTAAGAAAGAACAGGGTAAACCAGAAAAGAAAGCCAGATTCATTTTGATTCTATCTATGTCCGCCATTCGTGCGTGTGACGTGTTCAGAGCCACGAGAACGCTGGAAGGGGGCTCGTTGAAGCTGATCAACAAGAACAAGTTGAAGGATGATCTGAGAATCTTGCCTAAGACGAGATCTAGAGTTCTTGCCGGGACACCAGGAAGAGTTGAGAAGCTGTTTAATGCTGAAGGAACCACATTTTTCCCTGAAGAGATTGCGGTGGTCATCTGCGACTCCACATTCTTGGATTCAAAGCTGCAGAACGTTTGGGATTTGCAGGAGACTGCGGGGGTGATCAAGAGAATTGCGGCGGCCAATGAGAAGCTGAGGGTGTATTTATATTGAGTCGTTTGGACGAAGATGATTTGGGAGCACACAGACAATGACGGAAAAGTTGAGGGTTTGTTGAACGATAAAACAAGTCCGCTTTTTTTGTCTGAGCTGCTCGACCAAGGTCCAAAACTATCCAACACAGTCCGGTCATGTCAGTTGATGGACACAGAGTACGAGGTTCGCCCACAAAATATAAATTTCCGTGTATAAAATTGGTGCAATAATCGATAATAAATGTAATAAATAAATAAATAGTGATCTTGTAATAAATACTAATAAATAAGCACTCTTGACGTCTATGTAGTCGCAGAGAGGTTAGTTGCCCAAGGTTGACTTTGCGGCAGCGTTCCATCTGTTGACGGTTTCAGTGGAATATGCCTTCTTTGGGTTGATCGTGGTTTCCTCGCCTTTGACATACATGTAATACAACAATGCAAAGTATCCACCCAGTGTGATTGCCCCGTTCACGTTGTGGTTCTTTGGGGTGTGGAACCAGCCTCCGGTTGGTGGTCTGACCCATTTAGGAATGAAGCTACCGTGTCCGGCCTGTGAGGTTAGATGAGTGAGCAAAGACGAGTGGCAAGTTTCAAGTACATACCATTGTAGTAAATTGGAAGTAGGGTGATTCGGACGGCTTTTGACGTTGTCTTTCGTCTTGTCTTCTTATGTTGATCCTAAGACGTCTCAAAATTACTCCATAATTATTTTCCTATTTTGGCTCGCGCATAAGACAGTTTTTGTGCACGACATTTATGCCAGGTTTTTTCACGGATTTTTTTTTTTTTCAGTGGCTCTTTCTGATTCAACTCAGTGGACCGTAAACTGAAGTCCTTCAGAAGTTACGTTGCCGATCTTACAAACTCGGGGACGGTAATTGCTGGATCCACAAGCGAGATAATGAGATTGGTGTCACTTAGTGCCGCGAGAAGATCGCTGGTAACCAGCAGTCTGGTGAGAGACGCTCCCGTCGGTTCGAAAGGGTCAGGCGTTGGACTCCAGATAAGACGGATTTCTGCGTCTCCATTGCAGAACAGAGTGAACACTCCTAAAAAGAAGGTGGATTTCAAGCTCTCGTATGAAAGAGCCAACAATTTGGCATCAGAAAAGGGTGATTTGGAAGCTCCAGCTGACAGAACTGACTTTGGAGCCTACAAGAGAAGCTCTTACAAGCTGAAAATATCGGAAGAAGAGGCCAAAAAGATACCGGCAATTCTGGCATTGCATGCCAGATTGAACCTATCATCAAACTACCAGTACTCGACCCTGGTGAGGTCTCTGACAGCAAAGACGCAAAACAACGATTACGCAGACAACCAGCAGATGGCCCTGTTTGGCTCCAACCTTCTCTCCTTTTACGCCATCGAGTATCTCACCGCCAACTATCCAAGACTCCCGATCTCCATTCTCAAGTCTGCCGCAGATGCCTACATAGGAGACTTCTCACTTTACGACGTGGGTAAGAACAACTGGGGTATAGAAGAAGACTCTTCGTCCAACTTGGAGAAGTACCTCTCCAAAGAGCCTAAGCTTTTCAAGTTTGGAAGACTCAGATACGAAAAGCACGCAAAAGAAGTGGAAACAGGAATCACAAAATACGAAACTACAACCACAACTTCTCTCGACACCGCCACTGCGTACGCCAACTCGGTGCGCGCAATTGTGGCTGGTGTGTATGCTTCCGATGGAGAAGTGGCGGTGAAGGAATTCATCTATGATCACATACTGTCGAGAAAGGTCAACATATCATCCATGTTCGACTTCCAAGAACCAGGAAAATTGCTCGCTAGATTGCTAAAGGTCAAGCAAATGGAGCCACCAACGATCAGGCTCATCAGCGAGACCGGTAGACTGTCGAACTCTCCTGTCTTTATTGTCGGCTGTTTCAGCGGAGACAGCATGCTTGGTGAGGGTCAAGGTTCTTCACTCAAAGAAGCTAGAATCAGATCTTGTGTCAACGCTTTGAAAGCTTTCTACTTGTACAAGCCTCTTGACGCAAAGGTCTCGAGTGACGAGGATTTCAAGCCTATGTTTGTCGACGAAGGTGAAACTTTCTACTAGTGTTTTTCGATCTGCACTCCATCTTCCTTCATATTTAGAATTGTATATAGCTGAGATGTGAAGGACAGGCATGTAATAAACTATATTAAGCTATCTAAACTTTCGTGACGTAGTGCTCGACCAGCAGATACTGGCTCTTGTTCAGCTTCTCAAATATCAGATCGTCAATCAGCTCAACATTCTGGTGATCTGTCAGACGCATCTTCTTGTACTTCAACAGTGTAGCGTAGCACAAAACACTCAATCTCCTGACTGTCGTGTTTTTCGAGCTCAATAGTCTGTATAGAACAAGATCCATCTTGAAAATACTCTCTGGAGTCAATGTTTCCGGTGAAATCAGTTTCACAATGTTGTCCAACAGCATTTGCTGGGCTCCAATGCTCAACGTTTTGAGTCTTTGCAATCTCTCGACATACATGTCGAACTTGGTGATTAATCCAAATGTCTCACTAATCGCTATCATCATTTCGTCTCCTGTCGGATCGCTCTCGTCAACTAACGAAGAAAGCTCCACAAGCTTGTGGAAAACACCATCGATACCGTAACTATCGTTTTTCAAGACACAGACCCGCAACAGCGCAAGACCAACGAAGATGAAAGCGGCAGGGAGTTCAACGTTTAAAAACTTCAACAAGGAAGCCTGAACATCCCGGAGATCAACGCTTTCATTATTATCAATGACACGAATCAGCAACATTAGCTCCGCATTTGTGATGGTTCCTTCACTCAGTTTAGACAACAACTGTTTCGGATCCGCTCCATCATCAGTAATTCTGGCATATTTGTAAGTCTCAAACTCAAACCAAGAATCCAGTTCCTCTAGTGAGCGTTGATTGTCCTCATATATCTCAATCTTTCCAGAAGACCCGGTCAGCGCAGACAAAGGATCTGTGGACTCAATGATGGAATCGATGTCCTTCACTTGTCTTGCAGGAGAGTCCCGGGAGTTGTCAAGAATTTCGTTGACTTGGGGCTGTTCTCCAGCTGGCGAATGGTTCATCAGTTTACTGTGCTCAGAGAGTGTGAGCTGATTCAAGTCAGGAGTGGTGTCAGACATCACGTGCACAGAGTGATCCATGTGGTGGTCAACATAAGCTTGTTCGCCCAGATCCTCATCCTTGACAGTGACCCCATCAACATCCATTTGATCTGCTTCTCTATCCAGAGGCTCACTTTTGTCATCATCTTTGAATACCTCATCGATCTCGAAGTTCGCTTTGACGTCTTCCGAGTATGATGGACTTTTCGGTCTCTCGACAAATGGATTATCACTGAATTCGTCTCTGTAAGTCATAGCAGGACGTTGTTCGTCTTCCTGTCTCTCGTCAATATTGCTAGCGCGATCCAACTGAAGACAACTTTCTTGTTGTTGGGTCCGTTTCTTGAAACTAGGCATGATCATGGTCATGTCAGAATTGACGGCACCCACACTGCTGACTGTTTCGAACTTGTTTCCGACAATCATTGTTAGTCCATCCACGAGAGCTTCATCCAGTTCGGGAGCCTCTTCGTTTGGCGGAGGAGAGGATCTTGGGATCTCCAAATTTTGGTTTCCCAAACTTGCGCCAATTCTGCTACCAAGTTCTGTCTTCATGACTTTATCGTTGCTTTCGTTAAAACATTTTATGAAACTCTCCTTATGAGTGTCATAGCCCAATTTCATCAAACTGATGTATCTTTCTGGCTCGCTGTAGATCACTTCCCAGCAACCAAAAAGAACTTTGAAAATAGCATTGATGGTCTCTGTGTCAATGTCGATCTCCGGAGATTCGAAAACGAACTCGATGATTGCAAAACAGGTTTTCATGAATTGCAGCTTGTATTTGATAAACTGCATTGATAAATTGATGTCTTCGCATTTTGATGCATCAGTGATCAAACTCAAAGTATCCGTCACCGCTATGCAGGCATCATCCGAAGAGATACATGCTAAAATCCTTGATATTGACGACCTGGTCAACCCGACGTTCACGTCATAGATGCATGCCAATCTGATCAAGTTTTCGGATTCCAAGTATGTTGTCATGAATAGCAAGAAGCTCTCATTTTCAAACATTGGTGAGAACATCACAGGGTTGGTTATTGAAAGTCGATTCAACACCGAATTGAACCTCGTAGAAAGACGCTCTTGCTCGTGTGTGCCTATCAGCAAATCAAATCCCTTCTGCTGTAGGGCTTTGTCTTCAGACGACAGGAGGTCATATAAATTTCTCTGTCTTCTGCTTCTCTCCATGTAGTCATCGTCTTGCTCACCGGCGTGTCTTCTCAACTTATCGACAGGCAAGCTCAGAGTAAACGTTCCGGTGTATTCTTCTTTTTTTTCCGATTCATCTTCGTTCTCTTTTTCATTGGGGACGAGCTTAGTTTTCAGCTCATGAGAGGCTGGCCTGGATGTCGTGGCACTTGTGTTCCTTCTGCTCGTCAAGTCACTTGTCGATCTTGAAGCTGGTTTGATAGCAGCTCGGGATTTTGGATCACTTCCAAGCCTTTTCAGTGGCTGAGACTGGGAAGACGGCTGATTTTGATTTTGTGTTTCTCTTTGTTTGGCCATAATTAATTCTTTCATGGAAGGCCTATGGCTGAGTCGACTTCTCGGCTTTGCTGATGCACCGTTGGGGGTGTTCCCTGTAACTCCCGACGATGATCCCTTCTGAGGTCGAACTTTTTCCAATGCTCTCGACGCATTGGAGTCCAATCTACTCATGATCCGGTCAGCAATGGCTGGAAAAATATTGTTCAAACACCAGAAACAAGATCTCATCGAGTCTCTCACGGCTGGTGAAGGATCGCTGACTCCTTTGAATATTATCTTTTCAAAAGTTTCCAGTATAGTGGTGTTGTCAAAAATGGATTTGTTGTTGCTGTACTTCAAAAGTAGAAGATGGAACCAGTCTCCAGCATACGCTCTTGGTTGTGCATTTTTGTCCTGTGCAGCTAATGCAATCTGGTTGACGACCCGCGAGTTGAAGTTGGTGTGGCTCAGAAGTCCAAAGATTCCTGCGTTTGCATTCTGATGTGATATGCTCTTTCGTGCAGACGTGAGTTTGATGAGATTGATTATCAGCGATTCAATAGTGCTGTTTTCCAGGTATGGGCCAAGATATATTCCAAGCTCCTTGCAAAGCTGGCATCCATTGCTAGACAGAGTAGTCCGCAATGATGATACAGCCTTGCAGATGCAGTCCTTTAGTGACTTAATAAACTGCGACATAGGGTTTGGATATTCAGAGCAAGAGTTTCCTCTCAAGATGCGGCGCAATTGAATTATGACTCTCTCCCTTGCACTCCAATTGAACTCGGTTTCTTTCCCTTCGAAAGGTGCAGACATTGATTCAATTTTTTCTACCAGTTGGTCTTCGCTGTTGATCTCAATAGGTAGCAAGTTGTCATCCTCAGCGGCGTAGAGTGGTATTTCAGAGATAAACGCGGTGAGATCAGAGTCATGATCCGGATCTGGGTATGAAGATGCAGTGTTGGTCACTGGGGTTGTTTGTCTGAGCCCACCAGAGCTAACTCTCTGTTGAGTAGTCATAGGACGATGTTGCTTCTGCTGTTGTTGCAGATGTGGTGGCTGATGCGTGTAGCTAAGTCTGGATCTAGGTCTCTCGATGTTATGTTTAGAGGCTCCAGCTGCAGCAGCGACTGTGCCTGTTGATGTAGTAACCTTTATTGATCCAGCACTGATGAACGAACTCTGGCTCTGCAGTTTGTTGTATTCGTGAACAAGCTCGTCGTCGATCTGCATGAGAACACGAGTAGCACTGTTACGGCTAATCTTTGAGTTGACGATTTCAGAGACAAGATCATTTCTCGCGGTTCTGTTGTTTGGATTGACCACTCTGAACACGAGAACCAGCAGTCGTGCGGCGGTGTTGGCAACGTCAAGCTCGTGATCGTCAATCAAATGGACCGTATCCGGAAGAAATGTTTTGAAACTGAAACCTGGAGTATTCTCGACAATCTCACACAACATGCGTAGGATTTCACAGCGAATTTGCGCGTCCACATGGCGCAAACCGTAAGTTTTGAGAGTGATTTCGAACTCTGTAGGCACGGCCTGCCAGTAGTTGAGCAGTGCCTTCTTGGCCGTGTTTTTCAGAGAAAGTTTGTCGTCACTAAGGCGATCGATCAAAAACGGAATCACCTGGAAATCAACCAGTTTGAGAACACTAGGGTCCTGTATGCTGATTCGCTTCACCAGATGACAGATCGTAGAGAAAGAGTTGATGGCAAGAGCTGGATTTTTGTACGCAATAATCAACGACTCAAAATATCTTGGGACATAAGAAAGGTTGGCAAGATCTCTCTTGATGTGAGCTTTGAACTCGAGGATCAGCTGCGACGAGTACTCCACATCGGGGGACGTCACAGCTCGATAGAGTGCGTCTCCTGTGACGTTCGACATCCTCGGTAGTTGCGTGTGTCTTTCGTCTGATGTGTCCTGTAACAATATCCAGGGTCTTTACACCACGTAGACAACTCAAATGTATCTTTGTCACGAAAAAGAGCCTTTTTGTTGCAACAGAAAAGAGGGCAAATTGGTTTTTTTTTGTTTGTAAACAAAAACAAATCAGACACGAAATTTGATTCTTTGATTTTTCTACACCTCCCACCTCCGGTAAATGTTTCTTATCGTATTCACTAACTGCACTCACTCCCTTTAGGCGTGACTGACGTCCACTATGTTCAAACAATGCGATTTGTTATCAAGCGATAGATAATCTATAGTACATAATCAGCGTTCTGGAGTCTTGTTTCGCCAAAAAACAACAATAAATACGTTTTTGTCTTCTCGGTTCTTTTGACCCTGACGCTCTTCCAAGCCCCTCTACTCTAGCCTTTCCTCTCCTCGTTCTCCTCTTTCTCGTATCCTTCTCCTTCTCCTTCTCGATAAACCGGGATCAACGTCTTGCCACTGCGATGGCGGACACCACTGGAAATTTTGGCCAGTTTTCCACCAAATTCGGTCGGTTGACTCCAGCCCACCTGATGCCGTTTTAAAACCATTCCGTATACGCTGTGTTCCCTGACAGCACGGAGAAAAATCATCCCGATCCCCAGTCTCCGGTATTTGTGACTAACGTAAATGCGCGAAATTCCCACCACAAGCGGGATTCTTTGTCCGGGTACCAGGTTTCCCGATTCGTAGACCATCCAGTATCCCGAACTAACCCTCTCTATAGAGCACAATCCGACCGCACGACCCTTCACAATAAAGAGGAAAATCTTACCGAGGTTGATGTCCAGCATCCATTTGTTCGTGTCAGGAGGAGCATTGAGATTCGTGTTGACTAATTGTAGAAATTCTTGGGCAATTTGGACCTCTCGTGAGCTTTCTATGTTGACTTCCACAAGCTTCCCATCGATTCCTCCTTTGATAGACATTTCCTCGATCACCTTGCCGAAATTGTTGCCAACCTCAATTCCGCTCAGCGCTTGTTGATGAAACTTGTCATGTAGCTGGGCATCGGGTTTCAAGTGTGCCAGATACGACATATGACACTCGGGACACACGGTCTTGGACGCATTGAAGTGGGACTGTTTAGGCTGGCCGTTGTTTCTCTTTTTGGGCTTTTTTGGAGCAACATCCGTGCTCTGGTCTTCAAAAGCGCGTTTTGTGCCAATTGACTCCCGTATTGGTGATGTCTTTGGAGGAGTGATCGTTTCGATCTCATCTAAATCGATATAATTGGGCTTGGTTTCGAGAGTGGTAACGACCTTCATTGGCGAAGAATCAAGAGCATTTTGGGCCTCGTCCAACGTGTTTTTTCGTGTGGTCGGCGGCTGTTTCTGCTGTCGCTTCAATAGAGACAGAATGTCCGTCATTGTTGAGCAAAAATTGGTCACGCACAGCACAATCTGGAGGACTCGTTCACGTTTGTAGATCCACAGAAACACGAAACACGAAACTCTGAAGAAAAAAAAAAGGTTAGTCTATTTGTCACGTGGTGTTGGTCACGTGAAAGAGTTAATTTTTCAACGCCGGGACAGAAAAACTGGGGAAAAATAAAATCCACTGACATGTAAGGAAGGACGGCATTCCAGCGTTTCCTCGGCTATCCACTCCGATCATCATGACAGACACATACAAGAACCCAAATCCGAAATTTGCACACCTGTTGCCTTCTTCGGCACACTGGAAGCACCAAATCACAGGATGGTTGCAAGAGGACATTCCGTCCTTCGACTACGGAGGATACGTTGTTGGTGACAACCAACAAACAGCCACCCTTTTCTGTAAAGGTGACGGGGTTCTTTGTGGTATTCCATTTGCCAGCGAGGTTTACAACCAGTGCGGTTTGAAGTACGAGTGGCTGGTGGAAGAAGGCACATATTTGAAGCCATCGGAGACAGAATCAGGCAAGATCAAGGCATGTATCGTGAGCGGTGCGGTCAAGGATATTCTGACGGCTGAAAGACTTTCGCTGAACATTATTTGCCGTCTTTCAGGCATTGCCACCCAGTCGCACAAGACGGTCACTTTGGCTCGTGTGGCTGGTTACCAGGGAATTGTGGCTGGTACCAGAAAAACTACCCCGGGGCTGAGGCTTTTGGAGAAGTATGCTATGTTGGTCGGAGGAGCCGATCCACACAGATACGATCTTTCGTCTATGGTGATGTTGAAAGACAACCACATTTGGGCCACGGGATCGATCACTAAGGCTGTGGCTAATGCGCGTACTGTGGCTGGTTTCAGTACGAAAATCGAAGTTGAAGTTCAAAGCGAAGAAGAGGCTGATGAAGCCATCAATGCGGGAGCAGATATTATCATGTTGGACAATTTCCAGAACACCGAATTGCAGCAAGTGGCAAGAAGATTGAAGGAGAGATGGAGCGGGAAAAAACAGTTTTTGCTAGAGTGCAGCGGCGGTCTGACTCTGCAGAATATCGGAGAATATCTGTGCAACGACATTGACATTTACTCCACGAGTTCCGTGCACCAGGGCTGTGGAATCATAGATTACAGTTTGAAGATCAACAAGTAACTCGTGGGTCGGCGGAAAATGTTTTTGCTCAGATGAGGAGAATATCTCGGCATTTTATGTAAGATTAACAATAATTTGGAAGGTATTTTCAGCATGAATTGTGCGAGAGTAACCACCAGATAATCTGATATTCCGAACCGTTCAGGAAATAATTGTTTGGCTGTCTTTTTGATTCTCATTCTGAAGTCATTCGACAACACCATGGAGCAATACTCGATATCCCTTCTGTCTTTAAGACGGCTGCCACTAAAAAAGCTCGCTTTTAAATTTTCCGCCTTTTTAAAATTAAAGATAGTTAATATCTGAATGTTCAATTCAATTTTATACACCTTTCTCCAATCAGTCATTTATATTGTAATCCAACAATCTATAAACAGAATGGCTGGAAAACGGGGTCGAAAGACACAGAGAGAGGCAAAAGACTGTAGTAAGTGAACAAAAAAGGGACAAAACAATAGGTCTGACAGTTGAAAAAAAAGTACGCTGGGGACGGCATCTGGTCCTGTTGTTCAAATCAGAAAGCAATGAGCTTCCAAAATGAACATGATGTAATGTCTGTAGTATTAGCAGGAGGTCCAGACGGCTTTATTCCTCAACGCATTTATTTTGGAAGTTGGACCTTGTCCTTTTGCTGCTGTTGCTTGGCAACAGCGTAGACAATACCAGCAATGAAACCAATGAAGATGGAAGAGATGGAGAAGAAGTTCACTGGGGCATCGAAGAAGATCAGACCCGAGAGAGCAATTGGCAGCTTGTTGAGAGCACCAACCATGGAGTAGGTGGTGGAAGAGGTGACTCTGATACACCATCCGGAACAGTAGGAGATACCGACGGAAGAAGCACCGGAGAACACCATGGCGGAGAAGACAGCGTATCTGTTCTCCTCTGGGAAGTTGAGAGACAAGTTCTCGGAGGACCAGTCTTCAAGAACGAACGAAGCAATCAACAGGATTGGGATCGAGAGCAAGTTGTTGTAGAACATGGTGTCGAAGTCCTTGAAGTTGGTGAGCTTGATTCTCTTTCTCATGCACAAGACGAAAGTTGCGGACGAGAAACAGTTGAGGAACATCCAGAAGTAACCAACCGAAAAGTTCATTCCTCCGGTCTCAGCGTTGGTGTCACCGTAGCATGCAACAACGGAAGACAGAACCATGAGGATGAAAGAACCAAGAGCCATCGAGGTGACGGATCCACCGAACCACAACACCTCACCGTAAGCGATGAGGATGATGGTGAGGTTCTTGAAAATGGTGTAGACTGGGATCGACAAGTATTGCAGGGCCTTAGACGAGGTGTAGATCATGGCAACCAGCAAAAAAGCAATTGGAGACCATTTCTTGGCCTCAATCGTGTTGAACTCTCTGAAGGTGATCACACCAAGAGCCTTCAGCGTGCACACAGTGATGGTACACACAATCGACTGGATGGCCAACAAGAAGAAGTTCAGGTTGAAGTAAATACCAGAAACAACATACTTGTTAGTGACAGTCATCAGAATCGAAGAACCACAGTACGCGAAGATAGACACTGGTCCAGAGTTGGCCAAGTGTGCAAACACCGAACCAGATCCAGAACCGGTCTGGACGGAGGCTGGCTGGGACAGCGGAGCGTTAACTGGAGGATCCTCCTTCTTCTCGGGAGACGACATGTTTATAATTATAATGTGTTGGTGATGAGATGATTAAGAAGAAGAAGAAGAAGAAGAAGATATAAACAGCACTACAAAAGCTGCAAAAAAAATTGTGTATTAATTGAAAAAGACAAGTTGACAAAAAGAAAGCGGTGTAAGGATGGAAAAAAGGGGCCAGCGCAGGGGGTAGGAACCCGATTTTGCAAGCCAGACAATAAAGTGCAGCGGCATTGCAGATCTCCCACTGCAGTTGCGCAGGGAGTTCTATGCGGGTAACACCCATTCTGCCGCGATGCAACGGTTATCGGAGAGAATTTCAGAAGCCACGTTGCCAGTCGCGGTTTCAGGTTACCCGGAGTGTTAGTTCTTCATATCACGTGACTGCTAGTCACGTGGCTGTTTTTTTTTGGTGTCGATGTTTCAATGTGAAATAATTGTGGATCAATTGAAGAATGTGGTAGCCCGTGCTGTTCTTTCGTGTAACGAAAATGTCGGAGTCCATCGCCCCCGAAGAGGGCGAGCTATCGAAGGAGGAGAGGTTGGAGCAAGCCAGAAAGAAGTTTGAGGAGCTGAAAAAGAAGAACAAGAAGAAGGGCAAGAAGAGCAAGAAGAGCAAGAAGGAAGACGAGAAGGACGAGAAGGACGAGAAGGACGACGATGTTGAAGGCGAGGACACTGAGGAGAAGGAGGAAGAAAAGGAGGAAAACAATGAGGAGTTGAAAGACAAGGGATCGCCTAAGGAGGAGGAAAAGCACGAGGTAGAAAAGTCTGAAGACGAGGACTCCAAGGAGAAGCCACAGCAAAAGGAGGAAGACAAGGAAGACGACAATGCGGTGAAGACGAAGTCTGAAGATTCTGCAGTTGTTGATGCTCACGCTGGCGAGTCTCTGGAGGAGATTCTTTCGTCACCGGCTCCTGCTGAGTCGTCCTTTCTCACCGAGACCCTCAGAGCCCAGATTGCAGAGCTGGAAAGCCAGCTTGAAAAGTCACAGCAGCTTGTTAAGAAGCTGACTGAGGAAAATTCCGACCTCAAGCTGTCGAAAATGGACCTCGAGCTCGAAGTTGAGACTGCAAAACAGCAGATCGATACGCTCACAGCGGACAACTCAAAGCTCAAGCAATTCGAGCAAAGGCATGAATTTCAACCCCATGGATTGCAAACCCAAAAACAGCCACTGGCCGATGAGGATGTCAACTCCGACATCATGTCGCCTGGTAAACTGCACCACACGAACAGCTTCCAGCAGTTTACCAACTTCAACAATCTTTCTAACGATTATCTCGACATTGTTGATGTCAGAGAGCGTTTGAGCCAATGGAAATCGTGGAATGTTGACATGAGAGGCTGGCGCAGTGTAGGAACTGGTCCTTATCTAGAGCTGTAACGGAATCTGGGTATGTATGTATTATAGAATGAGTGATAAAAAAATGGTTGATTATGTAATCTTGGTTCTTCGAGAGGGAAAAAAAAATATTTGAAAATCGATATGAAGCAATGGATTCGATTTGCCCTCTTCTCTGTAGTTTGCTTTTCCTAATATTTGACCACCGAGATGCTATCATCTGCGCTGAGAAAGTCGATCTCTTCGAGACAACTACTATGTCGATGCTGTCGTTTTGCAACAGCAACTTCGGATATCTCAATTGGACAGTCGAAGAATCCGCCTCGGTTCAACAGTTTATCGAAGCAAGTGATTGGCATTGATCTCGGTACTACCAACTCGGCAGTGGCGGTGATTGACGGCACAAGTCCACGGATTCTTGAAAATCAAGATGGAGAGCGCACAACGCCGTCCGTGGTAGCTTTTACGAAAGATGGTGACGTTCTTGTAGGGACGGCCGCTAAGAGACAGTCGATTGTGAACCATAAGAACACATTTTACGCCACCAAGAGACTTATTGGACGCAAATTTGACGATAAAGAGGTCCAAACGGATTTGAAGATGGCTCCTTACAGTATCGTGGAGCACGAGAATGGCGATGCGTGGTTGAAGACATCGATAGCAGACGGACTTTCATACTCGCCCTCTCAGATTGGAGGTTTAATTCTGCGGGAAATGAAGAGAATCGCCGAATCGAACCTGGGAAAGGAGGTTAAGAACGCTGTTGTGACTGTCCCTGCGTATTTCAATGATTCGCAACGGCAGGCCACCAAAACTGCTGGTGAGCTTGTTGGGCTCAATGTGGTTCGGGTGATCAACGAGCCGACAGCAGCGTCGCTGGCATACGGAATTGGCGGAGAGGACAAGAAAGACGGAATAGTTGCCGTTTACGATTTGGGTGGAGGCACGTTTGACATTTCGATCCTGGACATTGAGGACGGGGTTTTCGAAGTGAACTCGACCAACGGAGACACGCATCTGGGCGGAGAAGATTTCGACAACTTGCTTGTCGATTATATTTTGTCCGACTTCAAAAACAAGACGGGTGTGGATCTGTCGGACGATCTTTTGGCCATCCAGAGGGTGAGACAGGCCGCTGAAAAGGCCAAAATCGAGCTTTCTCATGTCCCTAGCACCACAATTGAGCTTCCATTCATTACCAAGACCGAGAATATCTCGATGGAGCTCACAGAGGAGCAATTGGACGAGATGAGCTTGGATCTGATTGAGAAAACTATTGCTCCGGTGAGAAAGGCACTGAAGGATGCTGATCTAAAGGTTGAGGACGTGGACGAGGTTATTCTCGTTGGAGGAATGACGCGGATGCCCAAGATCCGTAAAACTGTCGAGAAGTTCTTTGGAAAGGCTCCAAATACGGAGGTGAATCCTGACGAGGCTGTGGCTCTGGGTGCTGCGATTCAAGGTGCCGTTTTGTCCGGTGAGGTGAAGGATGTTCTGCTTCTCGATGTGACTCCATTGACTTTAGGAATCGAGACTTATGGTGGCATGTTCTCTCCTCTGTTGCCTAGGAACACAACGGTTCCATGCAAGATCACGCAAATGTACTCGACGGCTGTGGATGGACAGAATTCGATTGATATCAACGTTTACCAAGGCGAAAGGCCGCTGGTTCAGGACAACAAGCTGATTGGCAAATTCAAGTTGACGGAGATTCCACCGTTGCCAAAGGGAGTTCCGCAAATTGAGGTTTCGTTCGACATTGATGCGGACGGTATTATCAAGGTGAGCGCGCGCGACAAGAACAGCAACAAGAAGGCGTCCATAACGGTGTTCGGCAAGACAGGACTCACCAAGGACGAGATTGATAGTCTCGTTGACGAGAGCAAACAGAGCACCAAGCAGGACCAGCAGCGACTGGAGTACTTGAAACTGGTGAACAACTTGGAGCTGATCACCTTCGATACGGAACAGGCGATCCAGGAGTGGAGCAAGTACGTGACTTCCGAGGAGCGGGATCTTTTGGAGCGCAAGATCGAGACGGTGAGACGGATGATCCAGGACTCCAGAAAGGGGGATCTATTTGACAGCGATTTGATTCGCGCTGCACAGGAGGAACTGAAGACGGACACTCTGGAGGTGATTCAGCAGGCTGCAGCAAGAAATCGCGAAGAAAAACAACGAGAAACAACCAATTAATCTACTGTATATATGTGTAATGAGAGCACCAGATGATTTTACCAAAACCCACCTCTACACCCGTACACCGACACGGTGTTTTGCTCTTGGATCAGACATTTCCTAATGCAGAAAAATTCCACGCGTCGGCCTGCGTGTCCGCGCGAGCGCGCGCCCGCGGCGTTTTTCGCTGGGTTGACCGGGACATTGCAAATTCAAATGCCCGTCCGGCCCGGCAAGCAGGTTTTTTTACGTGACTGTCCGCGCGGGCCGTTGGGAGACGAGGGGCCTAAAATTCGGTACAGGGTTCAAGGAAATGTTTTTTTTGTCCTGGATGGTCTTGTCTTTTTGAAAAGTTGTCTCAAAAAGCCAAAAGTTGCAGTTTATTTGCCGTTTAGGACACCAAATACACATCTCAAAGACATCATCTGGCTTGCAACGGCTGGATCAACCGGAGTTTCGTCGAAAAACAAAAAAAAAACGTCGGTCTTCTTCCACTCGCTGACATGTACAACCATCCCAACCTCTCGCAGACGTCCACCGGGTCTCTATCCAGACGATTGTCGACCAACAACCCTTTCCGGTCGGCTGTTTTGCAGGAGGAGTCTCGGCTCGTCAACACGGGCTCCGTGGGCGCCTCTGCCGAGGATGCTAACTACAGAAAATGGCTCGACAGACACATCGAGGAACAGGACTCAGAATACGAGTCCGAACAGGACTCCTTGCCAGAAGCACCGCACAAAAACACCGCTTTCCAAGGAGCCGCAGGTTCGTCCTCGTCCGTCAACATCAAGCCAAGACTCTACTCAACCAACTCAGACTCATCAGTGTAAGTATTTCTTTTGTTCTCCCTTTTGTTCTCCCTTTTGTTCTCCCCTCTATGTTGCCCGCGCCAACCGCACGCACCGGTTTTGATCCCATCGCCGTTTATTTTGGCCCGCAGACAAGAGCTAAAAAAATCGCTGCGCCTCTGTGGGTTTTTTGCACCCGTGCACCGTGTGGCGCAGCGACACGCCTCAGCCTCAGCCCCTCCAGGACGACCGCGCACCACGTCATAGTCCGGAGTTTGCTGCTGCGCTACTCATGCTGCGGTGAAACGAAACATGCAACGGTAACCATGTCGCACATTGTTGTACATGCACCGTGTAACATGCCGCCCAACTGAACGCGGGGTGTCACAGTCCAAGCAACTTGAAAACAGCGTGATGACCCCAAATTTTATGCGAAAACTGCAGGCCCAGGAAATACGGAAAAATCTATTTTTGTGTTTTCAGCCCGGTTCAAAGCGTGTTTCAAAGTGCGGGCAAGAAATTGTGGGAAACAAACAAACAAATTGCAATTAATTTAAGCATTCGTTTGGAACCTGAACTAACAAATCGTTTTTTACTAGCATGCACAACAGCAAATACTCAAACAATCCGTTCACAGAAATGTTGTCGCCGTCATCAACAGGTTCGGCCGCAGCAGCTCCTCCAGTCGCTAGATATGACCATCACGTGGCAAGCTCGGCCCCCACCGCCAGAGCACCAAACAGAGAGCAACCAAGACAGGCACCCGTGGAACCAGCATACGACTACTATGATGACCATGATTTGCCTCCATCTTACGACGAGGTGACCACCAAATACCCTAAGGGAGAGAATCCCTGGGAGTCTGTGACGGACGAGAAACACCGTCTGAGCAGCGACTCCAGCTCGTCATTGACGTCGTCCAACCCGTTCCCAGCGTCTCATTCGCCTCCTCGCTCCAAGCAGCCACCGTCGTCTCTTTCCAGAAACAGGCCGGAAGGTGGCTCTGTCAGACTCCGGCCAGAGGCCCTGACTGCCACCACGGTCACCCGGATTGCTTCAGATGGAAGAGTTCGTTCCAAGAGTGCCAGTGAGGCTACCCGCAGAAGCCAGCGTCCTGTCTCTCCTTCCAAGGAACACAGCAGTCGGTCCCACCACCACAGATCCGATAGAGAGCACAGAGAGCACAGAGAACATAGGGAACACAGGGAACATAGGGAACACAGGGAACACAGGGAACACAGAGAACACAGAGAACACAGAGAAAACAGAGAGCACAGAGAACACAAGTCTTCGCGTCGTCGCCGGTCCTCGAAGAAAGAACCCGTGTTGGAGAAACCAAAGAACCTCGACACTATCGACAAGCTGGACGTGACCGGCTTTTTCTCGGGCGGTGGTTTCCATCACGATGGACCTTTCGATGCGTGTACCCCACATCGTAACAAGAACGCCAAGGCTGCTCCTGTGATGGCTTTCCCAGTTGACGGTCCAAACAACTCCATCAAGGGAATGGCTCCAGTGAACTCGAAAGACCAACAGATCGATATGGTGTTTGGAATCAACAACGAAGATCCATTGTACACAACCAGAGTTCAGGGTCGTTCTGGACAACCACAAGGCAATGCCGCAGGCCAGGGTGCACCATCCGCTCTAGGCAAGGGCAAGAGTCCTTACAGCAACGGTGTGGTGGTAAAGCAAGCATCATCGTCCACTTCTACATTGCTGGATCTGAAACAAAACCCTGGCGTTGTGGCGTTCGATTCCAACGTCAAGTCTGCTCCTATTCATGGTGACACTACTCTGGGACTTGGCTCGTCCACTTTCCTGGACGGAGCTCCTGCCTACGGCCAAGCTTCCGAAAAGAAGAGCAGTGGCGAACTAGGAAGAAAAAAGAGTCTTGCAGACAGACTCAAGAAAAAAGATTACGCTGACGAGTCCAACGGATTGCTGAGAAGAGTCAAGAGTCTCAAAGTGTCCCGCAGAAAGGAATTTTGAAGATTCAAATGAACACTTTTTCTAACGCTGGTTTTTGTATACCTTTTTTTTCTCGTTGAGTTGACTGTGATTGCTTTATTTTGCTTTGTTTTTGCTTTGTTTAGTATGCATTTTTTTGTGCTTTGTCTGCTGATTTCGGTAGCTGGCTTGGATGTTCATGCATAAAATTGTCTAATGGAGTTTTTTCCCTTCCTTCTGGAAAAAGTACGGTCAAGATAAAAAAAAAACTTGAGCTTTTTCCCCAGAAAAATAAATACTTGTACTTTATTTATAGTCAATCGGCTGGACATTCTTTTCCTGTGACAGTAAGATGGCACATTCCACGCTCAATCCCACGGTGTTTATACGATTTTCGAGGGAGAATGGGAGAGATGACAGTTCCCACGAGCACCGCAACCTCCGAAGCCCCGCATGGACCACAGAAAAACTGGCCGCAGTTCGAGAGGTTTTAAAATGGGTCAAGGTTGAAAACGAGCGGTTTGTGGTGGAATACAACTTCGAACATCTTTCCAAGACCATTGACATTGATAAACAAGAGATATATCGTAAGATCATCGAGCTGTACCATGTCCAGGAGCAGAACAGGAGACATCCGCCACAGGGAACAGTTCCAAGTCACGTCCCGGCGCCCCGCAAAAAGCTCGCCGGGGTTGGCACGCATCCGTCTCTATCGTCCTACGATAAGTCGAACTCCACAATCGGCACAGTGAACTCGGGGTCGATGAAACGATCGCTTCTTGAAAAATTGGAGCTCCTGAAACTGGGGAACGGGTCGTCGGTGACGGGTAGCGGCGACTCTGGGGCAGCAGGAGCCACAACGACCCGTGAAACAGCCATGACGGCCTCAACGCGAGAGAACGGAGTTCTGGACGCGGGCGGAAGTAACAGTGACAGCGGAAGTGGGAGTGAGGATGATGACAACGACAATTCCTCGATGGGAAGTCTCATAAACATGGCCAGTGCGTCAGTGTACATGCATCGGTCGAAGTTGGTAAATAATAGACGACGCGTCGGTGGAGACGATCGTGAGCTGCGAGAACTTGGTCACCTCCAAGAAGCGTCTGAGCCTTCTTTAGCGACCGGCGAAGGCGAGCAAGTGCAGGATTATCTTCTGACAGGAACAACCAACAGTCTAAGTAACTCTCTGCTGGAACAGGAGCTTCTTGACAGGATATAGAAATCGCTAAAATCGACGCGTCGACGCGAAAATTGAATTAAAAAAAAGTTCAATCTTTCAAAAACCGAAAACAAAAAAATTCAACTTCTCATCAGTACAAGCGTTGTTTCTAGGTAGCCCTGTTGGAGGACAATCGCCGTTTTCTTTCTGTAATTTGGTCCCCTTTTTGCAACCCAAAGAAATGTCACTTAGAAAGAGTCTTTACAAACAGCAAACGCGCAACACCAGCTCCGCCGCATCCAGCTTCACAAACCTCGCAGACGCATCGCAAGAGGAAAAGTACTGGGTCAGAGACTGGTATGACCCGCCACGAGTGAGCAAGGATCTCAGTTTGTTGCAGCAGTCGGGAATTTCAGGACAGACGCCTGCTTTGGTTAACTCCGTGGAGTCGACGCCGCAGCCCGGACAGCAACAACAATCGCAGTCTCAAACCCCTCAGCCCTCCAAAACGTATGGGTACAAGATAAAGACATGGATTCTAGTGGACAACGAGCCAGCATACAAAGACTGTGAGGACGAGGAAAGGGACACGTTTTTGGATCTGAAAAACTACCAGTATTTGTCCAGTACTCCTGCTTCCAAGGACGAGAAGTCCAACGGTGGCAGTGGTCTGACAGAGGCCGACATCAAGTCTGCCGTCGGTGGTACAGGCGGTTCGTCCAGTCTGTTTTCCAGCAGCGCGGCGCACGCTTTGAAGGAACAGGAGGAGAAAAATGCGAGCGAGACCCCCGTGGAAACCACCGGTACCGTTACTCCGAGCGAGGAGAAGAACGAGCCAGAGGACGTGGAAATGGTCGAGAATTGAGCGATAGTGTACTATACGAGGTTTTTGTTACTCAACTGTTGAAAGAGAAAATAAGAAAACATAATGACATTAAGTTCGGAAGAATATCTCTGATTGGATAAATAAATAGACAACACCATACAACGTGAACCGCATTTTCAAAGACGAAAACGGCTCTCGTTGCTGTATTTATCATGATTTTTGAGGAATTTTCCTCGATAAATAATGGAATCGTCAGCAGAGAGGACCAGTTTCACCACTGATCTTCGTCCAAAACCTGACTATTCCTCGGAAAATTCCAAATATACCGTCCGGCCCTTGACTTTCCCCAAAATGTGGTCACGTAGATACCTAACGACCATCGAATCTTGGTGGAACATGTCGAAACTATCGCTCACGTCTCCGCCAGCGTTGCTGATGATAGAGTTTGGACCTCCGGGATGCTCTTTAAGGAACGGAGTTGCGTCCACAACGACGTTTTTCACCACAATCCAGCAGTCCGAGGCCTTGTTATGTTTCTGTATCTCACTCAGGGTGTACTCCCTGTCTGGGATTCGGAACGAGGAAAACTCGTGGTTTTTGAGATGTTTGTTCAGCATTTGCAGACGCGGATGGGCCCTCTCGACTCCGTTGGACATCATCAACGAAAGAAGTCTTCGTGACGCCGAGTCCGCTGCAATCCTCCCAAATGTTACACACGCCAACAAGAAAGATCCAATAATTCCCTGTGTCCCATGAACGCCTCCAACCAGCTCTCCTGCGGCAAAGAGTCCCTCTAGACCTTTGACCCGGGTCTCCTCGTCAATTTCAACACCTCCCAAAGTGGCAAGAACAACGGGAGTCAGTTCCAGAACCGTTACAGGACGACTGGCGTCAATTGTCGTTAATGTTGCCAGACTTCTGTGGATCTGCTGGCTCGGAATATTCAGCCACGAGCACAGCTCAGACACCCGAACCTGTCGTGAGTACAGTGGAGATAGCGAAAACGTCACATCCTGCAATATCAGCACATTTCTCTCGTTCTTGAGCATTTTTAGACACAGATCCTCGTTGTTGATGGTGTCTCCTGGAGTGAAAATCACTCCTGACTGGCTCAAAATAACTCCTTTTCGAACTACAGAGTCAGAAAATGTCCGCACGCCCGCGTCGGACCCGTCCAGGGGAAGAGCTCCACTTGGGAGTAGCTGGTACTCGCCCATGTGCGTGAAAGAAGCCCCATTTTCCTCCAGCATTTGCAAAACACCGTACGATCCCTGGCACGAAACGACCTTCAATCCAGCCAAGTCCGGACGGAATCGTGAGATCTGCTCCAGCGACCCAGAAAACCCGCCTGTTGCTAGAACAACACTCGACCCACGCAAAGTAAGCTCGTTCCCATCAGCTGTACGACAAACGGCCCCCATCACCCGGGACCCAGCCCGAACAAGTTCGATGAGTTCGCAATCTGTGAGGATCTGGCATTTTTCTGGATTCGAGACACTGTAATCTTGCAATTTCGCTGAGATTCGGCCAACCAAAACAGTTCCAGGTGGCCGGTCAAATGTATAGGTCCTTGCAAACGAGGACCCCCCAGTTTGAATGGCCTTGGTGAATTTCAAGTCAAACGTTTTTTCCAGCCATCGTATACTTTCAGGTGATCTATCAACCATCACGTCAATCAAATTCGCAGTCTCGGGGGTGATTTCTCCCTTTAACGAGGCAGAACGCACAAGGTCATCCCTGAACGTAGCTAACGTGTCTTGTCTGGAGCTCAGATGAGAATGAAACCCACTGATTCCCGTAGCAGCCCGCAGCGAATTTCCTCCAAGGCTCCGACTTTTCTCGACCAAAACCACACTGGCACCATTGAGAACACATTGGTATGCACAGCACAGTCCGGCCAGACCACCTCCAACTATGATCACGGGACCGGAGCTAAATGAAGACGAACACATAAGCTCCAAATCGGAACAGTCCGCAAATATAGGTCCTTTAGAGCCGTCTGTTAGTCTCAGACGGTCAGATAACGGTAACCCTTCCGTGCCGGGTCGTTGTTCACAATCTGTTGTCTCCTCTTGAGATAGGGAGATCACTAGTTTTTTTGCTTTTTTTCTTGTCTCTAAAATTCGAACTTAGCCTCTCGGATCTGCTGATGTAAGCATTTTTAGATAACGATCCGGAGCGTCTACATCACGTGACACATGTTGTTTCCTGGGACCAGCCAATGTGCTTGGGATGAACACGACGAGATGAAAAGCTCAGATTGAGACAACAGGCTACCACATCAAGGTGGCTGATTTACGTACATTTTTTTGACTGCAGATTGCTAGAGATTTGGGCATGCGGATGGAAAGATCGCACGCCTTGCTCACAGAAAGTCTTAACATGTTCTTGTTCACCCAGTCCTGAGTGGTTCGGCACGAAAGATTGCTTGGAGCTGGCCATGTTCACTCAAGATTTCGCTCGGTTCTCCCATCCCAGAAGCTATTTTTACATATATCTGTTCTAGCGCGATAAACAGAGAGGTCTTTTCAGAACCGAGGGGCCGATTTTCACAAACCCGTGAACTTCCAAAAACGTACATTTGTTGTGTTCCCGACGATTATCGTGTTGAAAGGGTATATTTAATTTCACTGCACGAGAAACCAGATCGGCTGACGTAATCTGCTATTCTGCCCGAGAAGCTGAAAAAAAAAATTATTTTTCAGCTTGCATCTCAGATAGCCAGGCAGACTTCTTTGATCTTCTGATTTGTCCACCCATCATGCTCACGTTCTGTCCATACTGCTCGAACATGCTCATTGTGGCGAGGTCGGAGACGACGTCGACCAACTGCTTTTCGTGTCCCACGTGTCCGTACGAGTTTCCTATCGTGGGACTGCAGATGTTTGAGCGTAAAGAACTGCCCAGAAAGCAGGTTGACGATGTGTTAGGTGGAGAGGGAGCGTGGGATAACGTGGATCAAACAACAACACAATGTCCTGTGGAAAGTTGTGGAAACGACAAGGCTTATTTCTTCCAACTGCAGATCAGATCTGCCGACGAGCCGATGACAACGTTTTACAAGTGCTGCAAGTGCAGTCATCAATGGAGAGAGAACTGATGCTGGATTTGGCCAGAACTAGATGTTTATACTGGAAGCAAATGGTGACAACAAGTTTGGGTCTGGAAAAAAAAAATATAACGATTCTAAGCGGAGTCTCCTGTCACCATTTGCAGAGTTCCTGCTTCGTCTGCTTCGTCCCATTGTACATTTTTCACGCCGACCCTGACCGGGGCTCCACGAAGTAGCCACTGGTGAAATCAACGCAAATTAGCCTTAATTTTAGGAATAGATACTTTTATATTGCGAACACAATGAAACAATAGCCCCATTCTGTTCGAGCTTTTCGAAAACTTAACCCATCTTTTTTTTTCCGAACTTGTTAGTCCGAAACCTTTGCCTCACTGGATTTTGCCCCAGCCTAATCCTCCATTTCCCCAAAAATCTGCTCATCGTCTCTACCGTTTGAGCCTGGCGACTCTCTCGGAACAAAAGTCTTGCCGAAATCTGCGTCATCATCGTCCTCGTCGTTGTCGTCGTTTTCCTCATTCTCCAATGCCGTTTCGGCATACGAGTCTCGTTCGATCTTGATTTTAGGGGCAAGCAGCCCATCTCTTCCGACAGACTCGCCAATCGGCCCCGTCTGCGATTTGCGCTGGAAAACTGATGCCTTCCTTGGCGTGCTCGAGCTCGACGACGATAACGTCGAAGGCGGGTACTGTGACATGGAGTTTTTCCTCAGCGTAGTCGTGTACATCGGGTTCGTCGTCGTGACGGGTATCTGCTGCACGTTCGTCGAAGCAGACGCGGACGTCGTCGTGGACGTGTTGAAAGAGGTTGCTGCGGTTTCCTCCACTGACAACGGAGACGTTGACGAGAGCTCCTCGGCCAGTTCCTCTGGAGAAGGTGAAATCGGATGGCTTCTGCTGTGGTGGTGGAACGATGGACGGCCACGATGACCCGCAGCCGGCGCAGCAGCTGGAGCTGCCTGCTGCGTGTATAGAGGAGGCGGCGTGCTGAACGAGTGCGACCTCGACCGGAGCCCCGTCGATGTGGTATCATTCTCTGTCATGCTGCACAAAATGCTGGCAGCCTCAAGTAATTGCACCTGCTGGTGCTTGCTGATTAACAGTTTTTTTGTCATGTTCCACTCCGGCGTGTGCTCCCAAAGATGTTTTGCGAGCGACGAGATGTGTTTGTAGCCCTTTCCACACGCCTCACATTTCAGTTCCTCCTTGAGCCGTCCCGTCTCCCCCTCGGAGATGCGACGGACAACAAACTCCCTGCTGAGCATCGGGACAGACGTAGAGAACTGCTGGGGTGTGCCCGACTGCGATTGTGTCTGCGAGGATTGCGTTGGCGGCAGCGGCTGCTGCTGTGGGGAGAATTGCATGTGGCTGTGTATTGGACCCCCCGTGTGCGGAGACACGCCCAGCGGGCCCTGCGAGTGTGCGGACGCCGATAAAGCGGACGCGGACGGCATCGAGGACGTCCCATTGAAAGACGCCGACAAGGGCTGGGACGACGTGTTGTTGTTGTTGGTGTTCTTCACCGGAATCGTGTACGGCGCAGTGGACACAGACGAGCGTCTGTGCGGAACGTTGTAATGGAAAACATGTGTCTGGCCCGAACCGGAAGAGCCTTGAGCATGGCCAAACGCCGCGTGCTGCCGCTGCGCAACGTGCTGCACCTGGGGACCCTGCTGTTCTGCGGGCAACTGGCGCTGGTCAAAGGACATTTGGTGTCAAGAGACCGCTTTTTTTGTTGTTTTTGTCGAGATTCAATATCTGTGGGGGAGCTGCATCCACGAGTTGTTTGAGGCGCTCAAACGTGTTTGAAAATCGCAATCTATCGTGCAAACAGGCAGAACTTGTCAGTATTGTTGCTGTGTTCCGTGCTGCAATCTCAAATTGAGTCTCCGCTGCGATAAATATTTGCCTGGTAGTGCTTGTATGTGGCGATTTCCGAACAAAAGGTGTGATACGCTATAACAATCATTAAATTTTTCGCTCGTCAGAAAATTATTTTTTTATTTTTAAAAAAAATTTTTTTGAATTTTTTTTTTTTTTTTTGGGACTTTTTCGAGCTATTATCGGTGTCGGCTGATTACATATCACGTGACTCATCCCCAGTGACGCTCTGGTTTCTGGTAACCTTTTTCTACGGTGTAACAGCTCTCATCCTTCATCCACGAGGCAAAGGGATAGCTTGGCAGCGTTCTCACTTTCTCGTCGCGTGTTATCATTCCCAGGTCCACCTGTCTCTCGATCATCTTCTCCAGATGAGGTCTTAAATGTTCCTGCAGCGGGCCAAAATGCTTGTAAGCGATGATATCCTCGGGGGACTCATATAGCACTTTCAAAATGACTGACGGAGCCATCGGCTCGTCTTTTGTATCCTCCGCAATGTTCAGAAACAACGGGTGGTTGGAAAACACAATGGCCTTTGTCTTCGGAAGCTTTAGCAAGGTCTGTTTCTCCAACCGGATGTTGAAATCCTCGAAAGGAATCGTCTTCACATAATCTTCAAACTCTTCGTGCGACAGCGAACGCCATTTTACGTACAGATCACTGCAGTTTAGCTCATGATCCCACACAATGTGCCATGAAATCCGTTCGGTCGGTTCCTCGAATTTTGCAAACCACTTATTCATCGACCGTTTGAGCTTCGATTCGTAGTACGGAACAGGAGTGTGAATTGAGTCCATTGAATGGCCAACAATAGGCACCACACCAAATCCTCCTCCCGCAAAAGTTGCAGAAACACCAATGCAATAGTACAGTCCGTCCGGCAGCTGATGAACAATGTACATATCTTCCATTGTGATCTTGGTAACAGCCAGAAGCGGATCTGTCTTTTCCAAATCGATAATTTCATTTGTGAGTTTATTCTCCACTGTATGACCATTCTTGACAAAAAGAAGAGGGAATCTTTTGGTGTAGTGATCTACAGTGAAGTCGATCAACTCCTTGAAAACATCGTCAAAACCATCCATTCTTTTGAAATAGTCGCTGTTCTTCAGTTTTTCCGGGTCATAATTGTCCAGGAGAACAGTTCTTTCCTTCATGAAGCGATCGTAATTTTCGTTTACAATTCCCCAGTAATTGATGTCCAGTTTGCAAAGAGCCATGGTCTGGTTATTTGGATACCGAAGGGGCATGAAAGGACGGCATTTGTACCCATTGCGGATCTGTTCGGGAGTAACGTAGAGAGGTTCAACTTCTTGTCTGGAATCTCTTTTTTCCGCACTTACTTTCTGCACAACAACCGTTTTGAAACACTGACTTTGAATGTATTTCACCACAGAAATTAGTACGGGAACTGCCACAACCACCCCGATTGTAACGCGAGTGTCTATATACCGAATCATGGAGGCCTTCTTTACTAGCAATTTCCAGTTTCCTTGTCGGGAGTTCAGGCGTTGAGACTTTGTATATTATTCGTTTGCAAAAAATCCAGTTAACCTTATCGAGGGAAATTCTGTGAGCTTATCGTTATCTCACACGCAAATTCCCGAAAAAGGTTTTCAAAACCCGCGGCCGAGCAAAAGCGATTTTCAAGTGTGTGGCGCAGCAAATCGGAATCAAGACAAAAAAAGGTGTGGTTTACCGAGGCCTTGCATAGTCCCCGACACAACATGGAAAGACGGATATCGCCCTGTCAGTGAACTTGTAGGGGTCAAATGGTCAGAATCAGAACAGGAATGTTGATAATGCAATCATAACTTCGACTTCAAAATCTGCACGTTCAGCTCTATAACCCTCTCCAAACCTTTCTTGAAGCTAACTTCCTCCTCCAAAACCTCGGTTATAGCCCGATGAGTTCCTGAAACGCTCTCTTGTGGATGTCCCGAGATCGTTTCAGCAATGTCCCGTGCCCTTCGCACCGCCGTATCCTTGTCAACCGCCACATCGGACCCCGAAACAAGTCCGAGCTCCAGCACTTCTTGCAGACCAAATTTCTCGGCAGTAAGACTCAACCGCATTAGCAAAGACGCATTTCCAGTCTGTCGTGCCATACGCTCCAAAAAGCCCATGTCTGCAACCAATCCGAGCTCCACCTCTCTCAAGCAAAGTTTCACGTCCTTGGTGAAAATACGCATGCTGTAGCAGCAAAGAAGATCCAGCGCCAGGCCGTAGTTTTTCTGTCCATGAATCACCCCAATTGTTGGCTTGGATAACCGTCTGGGAGTACCAACGCATCGTTGGAACGTCTGCAAGAACTTTGTTGTCTCGTCACAACTGCCCAGCTTCCCCAATCTTCGAACTGCGAACTTGAGATCCAAACCCGAACAGAACGTCTCTCCTTTTCCTGATAGAATTATTACTCTCACATCATCACATGCGTCCAGCTTCGTCAATATCAGCTCGTATTCCAGCCATGTGGGCTCGTCAAAACTATTGAGAGTACGTTCTCGATTAATCTGAACGCTGGCAATCCCGCTTCCGAGATTCTCGATAGTGAAGTTTGTTGTTTTTACTCCATCCATCTTATTGGACTTATTATGAGCAAGTACTGTTGGTCTGTGCTATGCGATAAAGATGTCATTATCATTATTTATATCTCCATGTGAATTTGCTACCTTTTCTCTGCGGGGTAAACACCCGTGCACCAGGTGGCGGGCCTATTTCATCACAGAAACTCCAACTTTGGACTCGAATAGCGCAACAATCTCGGCATATTCCAGCTTCTTTCCTATGAGAACTAACCGACTGTTGCTCAATTCCAGCTTATCCTTGTTTTCTGCTCCCTCGATCACGTCGTACGTCTTTCTGACGGCCTGAATCACCTTGTAAGTATCATCCACAAACACTAGGCCCTTGGTTCTATACACCTCAAACTCGTAATCGTCCCCATCCTCTTCGCGCCACAGAATCGTTTGCAAGAACAACTCGAATTTTTCGAAAGTCTCAGAATCTAGATGTCCAAAATTCAAAGTCACCGTGCCAATGCGTGGATCGTGGTACTCAGTCTCAGTCCGAATGATCTTGCTCACATCACGATCCTCATAGGCATGTAGATCGAGGATGTTTGCCAAATCAATGTCTCCAAACTTGGTAGTGTATATCGGTGCAACTCCGTTGATTGCTTTGACCTTTTGACGAACTTGCTCAACTTTCTCAGGGCTTGTTTCCAATCGGTCAATCTTGTTCAACAGGATTACGTCAGCAACTGCTATCTGCAGGTGTGCAATGGTAACATCTTGGTGCGCTGTTTCAGAGCTTGAGTCTCCGTGGAAATGGCCGCCTACATCGCTCAGCCACTTTTCGATGTTTTCCGAGTCCAAAACAGTGATTACACCGTCAATGTAAACATTAGAAGATAGAGCGTCGTCCAGCCAGAACATTGTGGCGATTGGAGCTGGGTCCGCCAGTCCCGTTGTCTCGAGCAGAATGTGATCAAAGCCTTTCTTCTTCGCCACAAGTCGTTCTATAGCGGCAACACCGTTGTCTTTGACCGAACAGCACAAACAACCATTTCCCAGGTCAAGCCATTCTTCGTAAGAGCTGTCATTTTTGTCACGGACCGTCAGAGACTTCTCGATCTCTGTGGAGTCGCCAAACTCGTTGAGTATCACTGCTAACCTGCGGTCACCTTTCTTGGCAATTTGTTCCAGCAATGTTGACTTTCCAGATCCCAAATACCCGGTGACAATCGTGACTGGCACTTTTTTGTCCACTTTCTCCTCGGAAAGGCCCGCCTCCTGACGGTAACCAGGAAGTTGCGAATCCGACTTCACGTAGACAATGGGCTCTGTTTCCTCCGTCACTAGTTCAGGTATGAGATCATCCATTGTACGAAGGTGTGCCGTTTCAAATAAACAGATGAAAAAATATCGTGCTCAACCTCACAGATCACTGTCTTATAGATAATGTTTTTGTTCATTTTTAGCTCAGTTTTAGCTCAAAATGTTTTTCTACATATCAACTTTTCAATAATTATTTTTCTACTTCTCGGTTCTATGGGTTTTTTTTTGCCATGATTTCTCTTCATTGATCGCATCCTCCCTGTCCACCTTCTTATCGCGGGTCAATCATCAAAACCGCAAGCTTCCAAAGTCATCTCTCAATGTCATCTACACGCTTCAATTGGCTGCTTTCGGTAGCGCTTGATGTCGTTCTGCTCTCTCTAATTGCCTTCCACGTGCTGATCTCCCCCTACACCAAGGTGGAGGAATCTTTCAATCTACAAGCAATCCACGACATGCTCGAACACGGCTTGTCTGACGTCACCTTGTATGACCACATGGAGTTTCCAGGAGTGGTGAAGAGAACTTTTGTGGGAGCGTTGGTTGTGGCATCGGTACTGAGACCGTTATCTGAGTTTGTCTCGTCTGCGTCGTCGACTCTACTACCAGAATCTATGAAAGTTTACAAAATAACATCTTTGCACCAGCAAATTGCAACAAGACTTTTGGTTGGACTTTTCAACGGCTTGGCATTGATCAGACTGAAAAACTCAATTAAACTAGCTTGCAACAAGACCTGCGCTACAGTTTCTCTTTGGTTTGCTCTCCTGCAGTACTCGCAGTTCCACATCGTCTACTATGCGTCCAGAACGCTGCCAAACTTTATGGTTCTTCCGCTAGTCAACTTAGGACTGTCAAACATCATTCTGGGAGATATTGAGACTGGCCTGGCTATCATTGTTGCTTCAGGAGTCATATTTAGGGTTGAAATTCTGTTTTTTGCAGGAATCCTTTACCTTGTATGCCTAGCAGGGAAGCTGACTAAGCTGAAAAGAAGCGTTCCCTATCTAACTGCAGGACTACTATTAGGCTCAATAGTCAGTTTTTACGTCGACTCATACTTCTGGAACACTGCCACCTTGCCGGAGCTTGAGTCATTTGTTTACAACGTTATTGAGGGAAAGGCAAAAAATTGGGGAACCGAACCGATCCATGCCTATTTCACCAACTATTTCAGGAAACTGTTCATGATTCCGCTTGTTCCCATTCTGCTGGTCCCTGGTCTGTTTGTCGACATGGTGAACTACAGGGTGAGAACTATGCAGCTGATTTCCGTCTCTTCGGTTCTTTTTGTGTGTTTCATGTCTTTGCAGCCACATAAGGAGTGGAGATTTATCATCTATGCTGTGCCGGGAATCACCATGGCTGCTGCTAGCTTAATTGCCAGGCTCACCATGCGAAAGTCTTTGGTTTCGAAGCTTGTTTCGCTTGTCTGCATTATCCTTTGTCTGGTCAGCTTTGTGATGAGTACATTCTCAGGCTATTTTTCAAGCTACAACTACCCAGGAGGTGAAGCTTTATCCCGTCTTAACCAAAGAATCTACGATTCTCGCTTCGAAAACCCCTTCAATCGAACCGTCACAATCCACATCGATGTCCCTGCGTGCATGACCGGAGTTTCCCTTTTCGGTCAGCTGGAACCCGAGTTTGTCAACTGTGTTGTTTACGACAAAACAGAAGATCCAGTCAAACTCAATAGCGAGCACCACCAACTGTGGTACAGTTTTGATTATGTCATCACCGATCACAACAGTGATGATGGCGAAAACAGCAAGCTTCCGCAACTTCACCACCAGGAATGGATCAAAATCGATGTCGTGGAAGGGTTTTCGGGTTTAAGTCGCCGTGGACTGAAGAAACTGGTAAAGCGAATCAAGCAGAGCCCAGCGGAATACCTAAACACTTTGAAATACAGCATTGAACACGGGAATTTTGCTCCCCTGAAACGTGATCTAGACAGCCTCATCATTCTCGAACCCAGCCTTTATGTCTACGAAAAACACCCCCTGACGGTGCAATGAACTCACAATACCAATAGATGATTTACGACACAATTTATACGAACACAAGTAAATTCTTTAGCGCTGATATGGAAAGTCAATCTTCTTAGTGTCTCAAAGTCTTCTGTAACGTGGGCCTCTGATGGCAAACATGATCTTAGACTTGAACTTCACCCCAACATACAAAACCAACAAGCCAATGAACATCAGGGCAATCAGAGCCAGGTGAGCATGCTTGGATGAATCAAAAAGTTTCTCCTTGGCCTCGTGAGATTCCTGCGCTTCCTTGGCAGCTTCGGCTTCCTTCTCCGCTTCAGTCTCCGCTTCAGTTTTTTCTCCCTTCTCCTCTGACTCAGATGCTGCTTCCTGTTCTTTCGCCTCCTCGATTTCCTCCTCGACTTCCTTTTCAACCTCTTTTTCAATCTCCTTTTCAATCTCCTCTTCGCTTTCAATACCGGACCCCTTGGCAGCACCTTCAACTGCGTCAGCTGTCACCAGGTTGGTTTTCGAAGCAGAAGTCTCAGCAGTGGCTTCGGTCAAAGTCTTGACATGAACAGCAAAGATAGAAACGGGCACTTCTGGTCTGTCCAGTTTGTCGGTCTTTGTAGTCTCAATCAGTCGCAACGTATCAAATCCATCCAACAGCTGTCCGAATACAACATGGTGACCGTCCAAATGAGGTGTAGCCTTAGCAGTGATGAAGAACTGGGATCCACCAGTATTCGGACCACTGTTAGCCATCGACAAACGGCCAGTCTTGTCGTGTTTAATCTCAAAATTCTCGTCTGGAAGAGAGCCAGCCTCTTTGCCATAGATTGAATAGCCTCCCGTGCCGTCGGCGTTTTCGAAATCACCACCCTGGATCATGAATCCCTCAATGACACGGTGGAAAATAGTCTCCTTAAACTTTGTCTCGGAAAGTTGGTAGAAGTTCTCCACTGTCTTCGGAACCACTGTACCAAACAATCCCAGTGTCAAGTTTCCCAAGATCTTCTCACCTTGCTCAATTTCAAACACAACTTGGTGGGTGACTTCAGGATCCTCCGATCCGACAGGGGCGGCACTGGCTGTAAAAGCCACTAAGAACCAGTAAACAAAGCCCACAACAAACATTCTCCTTTCTTGTCTTTTGGAATCGTAGCTTAAAGTCTTCCCTGGTTGCTTCGTTTGGCCCTAATGTGTTCAAAAACTTTTAAAGCAATACACTAGGGTTTTTTTTTCTTCCTCGTGCGCTGTCTTGAGACAAAAAAAATTGAATTGGCTCAGTTTTTTTAGGTGCAGAAAATTTGATAGAACCCTTCGCCAGAGAAATATGACGATAAGAACCGTTAATTGACGAGTTTTATCACGGGCTCCGGCTCAAATAAACGTTTAGAGCCAGATTTTGATTACAGGAGAAGCCAGGCGTGACCATTCTTAAAGCTAACGTTGGTATCCCTTTCCGTTACGTCACTGGGTTGTCCTTCCACCAGGATTACACAAAACAGACATGATTATTGCCCTCGTAAGCCACACACATTGACTAACCCTTTTTTATTCATTTGAGTACATAAACTGGTTGTCTACTAAAGGTATTGGAGAAACAAGGGCACAAGTTCTTGATAAACCAATAAGACACGTAAATCATCGAATCGCAACCCAGCAATATCTTGAAAAAATTTGCCACTAAATCATCTGGTTTTCCAAGACTCCTTCTCCTCCGGCGTCAATTTTCTCCATTCTGCCGCAATTACCTGCATCTGTTTCCCGCATTCTTCAAAAGTGGAGGCCTGAGACTTTTCAAATCTGTCTTTGTAGAACTTGAGCCATCCGGTGAGTTTGACAGGATATTTCTCCTTCCAGGCTGCAACATCCTTAGCATGTTGTTCTTTGGCCTTCTCGAACAACTTTTCATATTGTGCTTTGAGAGATGGAGAGTTGTTCCACTCTTCAGCAAAACCTTTCGTCAGTTTGGTAACGTCAATCTTTTCTCCCTCATTTCTTGGCAAAGACGCGTACTTGTCCTTCATAAACAAAGTGTACGCATTTCCAATGGCCTTTGGCTTTTGAGCAAGTCTCTCAGACTTAGCTCTCTTTGTCTTCTTGGTCTTCTTAGGAGCCTCCTTGAGCGCAACAGGGGTGAAGGAGAAAAATCGAGAAGACTGGACACTCAGTCTCGCGAATGGTTGGGTCAATGACTTGCTGACAGTTGAAAACATGCTTATAGTGAAAGCTCTGTTACGTAACGTAAAAGAAGAAACAATTAAAAGAAAGTAGTACTTATCTTTAGAATAAACAAACAAAAATAAAAACAAAAACAAACCGCAAGTGGCAAATTTTATAAGCGGCGCAGTTTTTGTAAAATTCAAAAAAAAAAAATAGGGGTCAACAGGGAATTGAACCCTGGACCTCCTGCTCCCAAAGCAGGAATCATACCACTAGACTATTAACCCGCTATTGTTAAATTTATGCGTAACCTGGCTCTAGAGAGTGTCAGGTATTTGGTTTGCGTTTGACGTAATTCTGAAAATCACGTAACTCACTACAGGCACAATATCTGAACAACAAGTATCAAGAGAAAGCTCTGAAAGAGGTAGACTGAGGTTTTCGTCTATGTAATAAAAAACTCATTTGATTTTCATGAATAGGCAATAATTAAATTTGGTAATAATTACTCCTGAAAGTTATACTTTCATGTCCACTTCATAGCTTTGACATTTCCTCAAAATCTTTTATGCACTGGAGGGTGATTTGTATGAACCAGGAAGACAAAGCTTCTCAAGCACGTACTAGCTTTGAAATGAAAAGATGCTGCGTCGTAAACACAATTTGAGATACTTACTGGTCACGGATAAATTGTCGGATTGACACGTGATCCATCCTTTCCACTCATGATGATACAATCACGTGACCAAAAGTGTGAGCTCAGTCACGTGACACTATATAATGCTAGGAACTCAGTTTTGAATCATCAACTGCGGAGCATCTGAAAGTAAGATATGTACACGCATAAAATAGGGATGGAAGTAAATCAAAGAAGGAAGACAAAAAGAGAGTTCCAACCTGCTGATGCTTTCTTGATGTACAGTTAAACACCAGTTTACTGGCCTACGTATCAGCCTCCAGTCTCGCAAGTGCTTGGTACTAGTTGGTTATTTCTCAGATTGTAAGTTAAATCCAATCAATTATGCGAAATCTGTTGCTGTTCCATTGATTCTTCGACGTGGAGCCGTTGTCTTCAATGGAGAGAGAGAGTCGCAACTCCATGATCCTTTCTTGTCGTCCCAAAAAACAACAAAACCTCGATGAGCTGATCGGAAGTATGCACCTGTTGGGTCATCTGGCCGATAAGAGGGGAGTTGAGAGTATTTTGATGTATGTTTTTCGACCTGTAAGCCAACCTGAGACTCACTGTAAATCGTTCAATAGTAGTAAGTGAGAGTTGAGCCGTTCCGGTGTGCCTTTTAAAGAAAGACAACCCGATTAGTTCAAGTCGTTCGTCTAAATGATTTTTTCCAAATTTTTTTCTAGTTTCTCTTTGGACCTGTCAGAGGAAAGCATGGAATGGAGTCATCGATTCCACCGTGATAGATGCTCTTTTGACACAGCAGTACATCTCTGGGTCCGCACTTAAGGGATTAAGTCATATACTTGTGGATCAAGCTTTTCTTCGAATGGCCTCGAATGTTTGCAACAGAAGATTCTACTTATTCGTGAAACAGCTTCATGAGCATCTTTTTTCGGCCATCGCTTATTACTGAAACGCTTGGAATTACAACTCTGGTGTTGAGTCGTTTGGTGATGGCAAGTACAGTCTGTAGTAATCGAAGCCCATAAACAATTGCACTTCAAAAGCAAAAGTCGCACTGCTCGTTTCTGGAATACGAAAGATGAAGGTAATGAAATTTTACATATCTCTACTTTTCAGTACAGAAAGCTACGAGTTAACCGTACCTTCTCAAGTTCCCATCCCCTCCCATTTTCATGATAACGGGCAAACAATACAGTCTTCAGTACCTTGAAAGCTGGACTAAAGCCAAATCATGAATTACTGCAAGAAGCTTCCACCGAACCTTCAAATAAACCATCGTCGTCGCCATCATACCTAAGTTTCTATGTACTCTTTGGACATTCGACTCGCGAAACTCTCGACACCGGAATACTCTCTGAAAAAACCAAGACTTGTGAACACACAACAATCATCAAAACTTGGAGGGATGCTCTATTGAGAACGGGCGTACTGAAACGATTAACAAAACGCTCCTTTTTAGAACTTGTGGCTTAATTATTCATCTCATCCGATGAGTCCTTCTTTATTCTATCCCAATCTCTTGAATTCATCAGCCGAAAGTACACTTCCAAATTCAAAGCTATTACGATAATGCAAATTGGCATTATCCAGCCAAACTCGTCGTTTCTGAGAAAAGGTCTGTTTGTCTATCCCGCATACCCTTAAGAAAAATATTGTGAGTTGAATGTATGGCACTCGATGTCTCACTAATTTTTCCGGCCCTGGTACCTACCGTTCATATTAAGCAGAAGAAATATGTGTGCAGTTTTACGCTACAAGACATCTTTAGTAAAAGCTATTAGCGCCTGCTGTTGTAGACTTTGATTACCAAAAAATATTGATGTTTAAAAAAACAATGCCCTCACTCAGATTCGAACTGAGGATCTCCACATTACTAGTGTGGCGCCTTACCAACTTGGCCATAAGGGCTTTTGCGATTCGCCGACTGGACTCTGAGATTATGATAGAATTCAATAACATTTTTGCTTTTTTCTTTCATATTTTCTAAAAATTCTTGAATTGATTATAAGTGAAAAACGGGAAGCAGCCTTTGTTAAGTTGTGTGGTTGTGTGATATGTGACATGCGCATTTGTTATTCTCCAAGAGACTCTGAGAAATTGTGTAGGCTGAGGAACGTCCGAACGTGACACAAACAAAGAACTACGAACACCAGAAGCAGGATCAGAAGAGAAGATTTCAGAATTAGGAAGTGCAGAAGACGAGTCGGATTCCTGGGAAGTAGAAGCAGAGAGGCCAAATGGAAAAATCTTGTCATCAAACTGAACCCCACGAGCAATATGAATACTATCGGTGTCCGTTTAGATCTGATATGCTTTGTGACTTGAAGAATAACCCACGAATATAAATGGCAGCAATAGTCTTTGGAGAAAACTTAGAAGACCTCTGCTTGCAGGGATTTCAGCAAAGCAGCGACACCCACAGGAATGCATAATAGAATAGTCTGGTGGATAACCAAACCAACCACCTAGTGAAAGGCACCTCAAACTGAATAGCAGAGGATGGAAGACGATTGATATGAAATTCAGCTGAAGTTCGGGGAACTACTAGGTCCTTATATAGTATTTCGGACCTTCGAAACCAAAGTTCTGAAACAATGTCACTAGATGGCTTGATTCAATCCTTGCCAACCATCCAACTGAAATTAGGAGGTGTCATTGTTAGTAGAGAAGGCTGATTATCTGGGAATGGCTGGGCTAATGTTGGAATCCCCAATGCTCAATTTGTTAATTCATCTCTTAGCCTCCAGATGGCTGGGAGTTTCACTCAGATAAATCAGTCGGGAACATTGTGAAGTACAATATTCCAACAGAAAAGTGGCCGCTCGTTCCTGTAAAGTCTGGTGCATCCGTTCAGCAACACCATTTTGGAAAAGAAGATAAGGAACAGTTTGTTGATGGACAATATGTTTGGATGCAAGAAATTCTTTGAGCACATGCTTGCAAAACTCACTACCATTAACGGTAAAAAACTGCAACTACCTTCAAACCTGGAGCACTGAAAAAAGTCTTTGCTGTTTAAATAAAAGACTGTAAGGCAGCAGTTTCAGACTTCAGTTCCATATAAAAAAATATTGGTAAAACGACTATAGTGATCGACAACGCTGGACATCCAGCCCAGAAACAGAAAAAAAACCAGACACATTAGCATGTAACAATTGTAACACGGCTGTTCTAAAAGGAGTCTGTTGGATTTGTGACAGTCTTGTCTGAACATCCATGATTGATAACTTGTTTGAGGACACTTAAAATGTTTGTAATAAAATAATAAATGTTTTCTTCAACTATCTAAGAAATCATAGAGTCGAAATATCCCTAGAAGTTCGGGGAACTACTAGGTCCTTATATATTAATTCAAACCTTCGAAGTCAAAGGTCTGAAACAATGACACTAGATGGCTTGATTCAATTCTTGCCAACTATCCAACTGAAATTAGGAGGTGTCATTGTTAGTAGAGAAGGCTGATTATCTGGGAATGGCTGGGCTAATGTTGGAATCCCCAATGCTCAATTTGTTAATTCATCTTCTAGCCTCCGGATGGCTGGGAGTTTCACTCCGATGGCTGGAGTTTCACTTAGATGAATCAGTCGAGAACATTGTGAAGTACAATATTCCACCACCCTACCATAGTTCACATTGTGATCGGCTTCATATTCATCATATCCCTGAAACCGGTGAACTTTGGCCTTCCCAATCCTTTGGTAAACACATCTGCAATCATGTTGTGGGTATCCATCCTCTTAAGCTCAAACTCCTTCTCCTGTAGCTTGGTCCTAATAAAGTGATATCTGATATCAATGTGCTTTGTTCTCTGGTGTATAGTAGGATGAGAAGCCAATTGCACACAACTTGTATTGTCTTCATAGACCACCGATGTCTTTTCCAATTTCACACGTAGCTGACTCAGTAGTTGCTGTAGCCAGATCAATTCCTTCACAGTTTCACACAACGCAACATACTCAGCTTCCGTTGTCGACAAGGCAACGATCGATTGTTTCTTGGATCTCCATGTAATAGGTGCGCCGGCTAGCATGAACACATATCCAGACGTGGATTTTCTATCATCCTTATCGCCAGCCCAGTCTGCATCGCTATATCCAACCAACTGTAGTGGATTTCCAGATGCATAGGTCAATCCAAAACCCATTGTGCCTTTCAAGTATCTCAAAACGTGTTTGGCCGCCTTCATATGAATATCCTGTGGTTGATTCAGGTATCTGCTCAGCAGCGACACAGCAAACGAAATGTCTGGTCTCACGGTATTAGCAGCAAATATCAACTTCCCTACCAGGCTGCGATACCCAGTGTGATCAGCAAGGGGAGGTCCAGCAGCAGTAGAGGAAACATCAAGCCCTGGGTCCACAGGAGTAGCCACAGCATTGCAGTCAAGCATCTGATGGTCCTCCAAAATATCGTGGATATACCGTTGAAGTGACAAAGACACCCTACCAGGCTCCTGAGCAATCTCCATACCAAGAAATTGTTTGCTAAGACCCAGATCCTTCATTTGGAAGTGGGCAGAGAGAACCTTCTTAGCAAACTTGATCATATCATCATCGTTGGACACCAGCAGTAGGTCATCCACATAAAGGGCGACAAACAGACGACTACCACTGTGAGGACTGACATAAGAGTACATTCCGTACTCAGAGATTGCTTTCTGAAGTCCAGCATTAATCAACACAGAGTCAATCTTCTGATTCCAACACAGCGGAGACTGTTTCAACCCATAAAGGCTCTTGCGAAGAAGACACACTTTATCTTCTTGACCAGCAACTTCATATCCCGGAGGTTGGCGCATGTAAATTTCCTCAACAAGATCCCCATTCAAAAACGCAGTTGTCACATCCATTTGGTGGATGGACAGAGAATAATGAGCTGCCAGTGCCAGAAGTAGTCGAATACTATCGTAACGAACCACAGGACTAAACGTCTCAGTGTAATCCAACCCGGAAACCTGACTGAAACCCTGTGCCACCAGACGAGCCTTATAAGTAGGAGGCGCAGTGGTATTTTTGATGGTGAAAACCCATCGACAACCAACAGCACGACGACCTTCAGGGAGCTCAACCAAATCCCATGTATGATTTTGTTGTTGAGCAAGCATTTCCTTGTTAGCAGCTTGTTTCCAAAGCATAGCATCTGGCCGTCTCAAAGCATTCTGAATAGTGGGTGGAAGGCGAGAATCGCCAGCAGCCACAAACCCAGCAAATTGCCGTTTATCAGCATGGGCAACACTCGTGTCAGTAATAATTGACGCATCAGATTGGGTGCGACGTAACAGAGAGCGCTCAACCGGGATGGTAGAGCGCCAGTCGTTAACAGTAGGCACTTCAGCCAGACGAACGGAGGAAACTGAGCTTGGGGAAGAAACAGCAACAGTCACAGGGTTTTCAACCGCAGGAAGAGGAGATTCGACAGAGGCACCCTCATCGGAAACGCCTTTGTCAGGATCAACAACTTCCGAAGAGTCAGCAGCGACCGAGTCATTTTCAGGTTCAGGATCAGAAGCAGTAGACACCGTGACTGGAGCACGAACTCCTGTGACCGGAACTGAAGAAAAGACAGCAGACACAGGAAGTTCCAAGGACGAAGACAGCTCCTTAGGAAGTCCCGTAACAAAGGGAAAAACCCTTTCGTCGAACCGAACAAATTGAGCAATGTAAATACTGTCCGTCTCAGGATAGTACACACGATAAGCCTTGTGGCTGCCAGAGTAGCCCACAAAAATTCCAACAATATTCTTTGCCGAAAACTTCGAAGGTCTGAGATTAACAGGGATCTCAGCAAAACACCGACACCCAAATGGGCGTAAAATGGAATAGTCAGGTGGAGAACCAAACCACTTGGTAAAAGGAACCTCAAACTGGATCGCAGAGGATGGGAGACGGTTCAAA
>PPKH03000033.1:0-126778 GCA_003709205.3 Ogataea zsoltii
CTGTTGAAAAGGTTCTGTCGTTGATAAATGTGGAATCTTTTGGGGTTCCTGGTCTGGAGTGGAACTTGCTGGTGAACGACTGTTCAGCGCGCGGAGCGGCCGCGCGGCGTATTGCGCCATAATAGGCAGCCTGTAACAGGCCTGTTTTCCGACGCATCCTATTCCGCACTGACTTCTGGCAACCTGGGACTCTTGTTGTCTTCCACTCATCCGTCGTGGGCGATCGGTTGTGGTGGGAAAGGGTCTTCGCACGGAGGACGCAGCGGTCCTCCGCTCGTGTTTCTGGCGAGAATTTACGCACGCCATCGGGCTTGCTCGCAACGATAAACTATATTACTGGCGCCATCTGCAGCATGCCGGAGCTCGTACATACTGGGCGTTATTAATCTTCGGGATACGAGCTTTGACAGGGATCGCCACGTTGCTCGTTTGCCTCTCCGTGGTTTTGGGGCCCCATTGGCAGGTTTCCCGCTCCCGTGAAACAAGTAACGCATACCCCTAATACCCTATCCTCCCTTGTCTTGGTTTCCTCACAGGAGATACGTCTCTTTTTAACATAAGCGGTGGTGCAGTGCAGCTTTCTTATGCACCGCCCTGCAATGTACAGCAATGCGCAGCAATGCGGCTGGTTGCTGCATAAATTATTTCCAAGCGCGTGCGCCTGATCTCGCAGTCAACCGAACTTGTAACCGAAAAAGGATCCCTCCCATTCACCACCTCCTCTGTCGCAGAGCCTGATTCGCTCCAGAATACAACCGGCGGTCTGTCACATCGGTCGCCCCCCGAGTTGAAATCACCTGATTGAACCAACAATTTTTTTTTGTTCTTGCTGCTCCCAACCAACTCGTGTTTTTTTACCTCAGTTTCTGCCTCGTCCCGTAGGCTGCACCGTCAAAAATGCCTACTTTTCCGACCCAGGCACATCCAGTCGACAACCGTGAGCGACCCACGTATTTATCACGCGTCACCGTGCAACCGCAAGGCAAGATCAGCTGCATCTGTCACTACTCATGCCTTGCCCGTAAATCAACCCAGGCCTGTTTCAAGTCCTGGATAAACTTTCCATCCGTCCTACTTCGGCTGCTGCTTTTCTTCGCTAAATTCGGCTCGGATCACGTAACCGCGCCCCCTTTGCGACGTTCCGACCCGTTTGAGGGTCCAATCCCTGGTCAACATAACCCTGTTTTTGCCAGCTCTGCAAGAGAACATCCATTTTGCCGTTCCCACAGACATCTCGCCGTGTTCCCACAAAGCTTATTAACTTGCAAGGGATACGAATCTTGCACCGCGCAGCCCGTAACGTTTGCAAAAAAAAGTTCGGCCGAGATCTTGCTTATGTAAGAAATGGGGTTCCGAAATTACGGTATGACGTAAGCTATTACGTTGACGCCAACCAAGGAAACCCCAACATCCTTGCACCAGCTGGCAAAAAAAAAAATCATTGCACTTCAAAAGCTACTCACCCATCTTCAATCGTTTCCGGTTCAACAACCTCGTGAACCCCCTCCGTCCAGGTCCACTCAGCAGCCTTTTTTTATTACATGCAATTAAGAAGATATGTCCTCGGGCCGAGCCTTCTTTTTTTTGTCCCCCTTTGCTGCCGTTTCCGCGGCCGAAGCCCAGAACTTTGCCCGCTCCGGATCCTTTTCACACCCGATTCCCAGCTCGTAGAACCGCTGCAACAGCAACATGGCCTTCGGCAGCCCGCACTCGGCCGCCCGCATCGCCCACGCAAACGTCTCGTCGTAATCCTGTTCCAGGTTCTCCGACCCAACAAAATACCACGAACACAGACCCATCATTCCGTCAGCATCGCCTGCAACCGCCGCCATGTTGTAGAAATGGATCGACAGATCGGGATTCGACTCCACAATGTCTCCGATCTCGTAAAACTTGCCGAGAAGAGCCGCAGACTTGGCGTGGCCCAAAGTTGCCGCCTGGAAAAACAGTTTCACCGCGTATTTCGTGTCCTTGATGACAATGTCTTTGAATCCGTTGAGGAAAATCAGCCCCAATTCGTACGGAGCCCCGCAAGAAAGCTCGGACGCAACCTCTGTGGCCCGTTTCAGCCAGCTGATTCCCTGTCTTTTCGTGATTGTGTCCTCGGGCATTCCCATAAGACCCCGGAAACAGTAGATTCCGTACTCCATCATTGCCACGGGATGGTTGTTGAACGCAGCAATCTCCAGAAACTTGACAACTTTGCGTGCGTCGGGTGAACATCCCCAGCCTTTGCGGTAGCAAACGGCCGTTCTATACGCACCTTCTGCGTGACGGGCTTTTCCCGCAGCCTCGAAATACGACAGAGCACGCGAGTCGTCGGGCTTTCCAAACATTCCAACGGCATACGAGTCGCCCAGAAAGTACTGTGCGTCGATACAGCCGCTGCGACTCGACTTCTTGAGCGTGTCGTGGGCCTCTTCCAGATACTGTTTCCTCTTTTTCTGTTCGTCCGGGTCCTGGGACTTGATCGACAGCGCGCTGCGGATCAGGATCTGTGCGTATGTGAACAGAACCTCGGGGTCCTTGATCTTCTTCGCGTTTTTGCCGTACATCTCTAGGGCCTTTTCCGTGGAAAGCAGCGACAGAGAGCTTTCTCCCAGGGTCAATTGCAGAAATTCGTGCGAGTCTTTGGCCGACGAAAGATGCATCACGGGCGAGATGATCCGGTCCTGCTCCATCGTGTCTGATTTCGGCGTGAAGCTGACCTGACTGGACGTTGATTTGCCTGTCGGCGTCGACGAGCTCGATTTGTCCGTCAGATTGAACGACTTCAGTCCCACGGGCGTTCCCGGAATCGACGGGATCTTGCTCTCGGCCTGCGTTGTTGTTTCCGGCGACGCGAGCCCCATCAGGGGGCTTTTGGCCGGGTTCGAGTCGATTGTCAGACCCTTGAAATTTTTCGTGAGAGAAATCGACGCGCGCGTCGATTGCGTCGATTGCGTCGATTTTGCCGTTTGCTGTATTTTTGCCCTCGTAGGTGTTTCCTCCTCCTCTTTTTTGTCCCCCGACTTATCGCCCGTCTTGTCGTCCTCCTTGTCCGTCTCCTCCTTCGCAGACTTCACCTCTCTCGTGCGGACAAGCTCCTGGGGAAGTCTCTGCAAATACGGATGTGCTGTTGCGCTGGAAGGGGCCGTCGAAACGGCGGTCTTCGACTCGTCCGCGACCGGCCGGATCTGGCTGTTCGTTCTCGGCCACAAAAGAGGCCCGTGGATGCCCTGGATCGTGCGATTCTCCACCACCACCGAATGGTTGTCCGATGTTCCGGCCGTCGTGGTGGATGCAGTGGCCGTTCCGCCGGGCTGGGCCACGTTGATGATGTGCTGTCTGTAGGGATGTGCCATGGAAAACGAGTGTATGTCCCAGCTGTCGCGTGGGAGACTTAGAGGGAAACAAATACAAGTATTTAAAGGACAAAAAACGGGTTCAAGTCTCTAGAATGCAAAAGATCCGGCGTCAATCTGGCGAGAAAAAACGAGAAGCCACAGAGTCGGGCTGTGCAGTTTCGAGACCTTCAAAAAAAAAAAAAAAAAAAAAAAAATTCAAGTCGTTGCGCGTCGCGTTGCGCGCGTGGGGAAGAAATTCGAGTTTTAGCTTGCCCGAAACTTTGGTGGTGGTGGGCTGAAAAATTTGGTGGGTTTTTTTTTTTTCGTCGGCACTCGGCCGGTGAATTTTCCTGGTTTTCCGCCGAATGAGGAACACGGCTGTGCCGCACAGAATTTCCCCTCGTTTTCCAGAATTAAAAATAATAAATAAAAGGGATGTTAAAATTTAAATTGTTTGAGCCCATTGCTTTGTTTTGCAACCACCCAATTTTGTCCCGGTCGCCATGTTCAAGAAGTGGAAATCCGATAAAAGCGGGTCGAAAACAAACGGCACGGCGTCCGTGAGCGGCCAGGCGGGTCCGGCTGCCCGCAAAAACAGCCAGCCAAAACCAGTGGCGACTCCCTCGTCGGGCCCCGCAGAGTCTGTTTCGTCAGGCCCGGACGGGTTCAAGGGCGATTTTTTGCATGTTGAGTCGGCCGTTCCTGTCGAGGAGGAGCCGTACGATCCGGAGCTCGATTGGAAGGTGATTGACCCGGAAAATGTCAGCATGCCGTATGGAGACGGATCCGACAAGGTTTTTGGCATGGAGAACTTTGGATATACGTGCTACATTGCCTCCATTTTGCAGGCGCTTTACTACACGGCCGGTTTTCGTCAAGAGATCCTGTCTTTCCCGAAAAGAGACCCGGATCACCCCCGAAAACGCAAGGTGAAGGTCCCGGGGACCAAGTTGCACGCCTTTACTGCGTCTCTTTTGCAGCAGCAGCAGCAGCAACAGCAGCAAATGTCTGCGTCGTCCACACAGCAGTCGCAGGCGTCGTTGAACGGGTCCGCCAGCGCGTCTGGGTCGCTTGCAAACTCGAAAATGCGCAGTTTATTCGGAAAACACACTCCGGAAACGGTCTCCAGTGGCCCCAATTCCGCCGGAAACAGCAGTTCGGCCGCCGTCAACAACAGCAGCGGGTCGGACGACCATCTGGGCGTCCATTCCGTGAACAACCCGGAGCTGGAGACGCTTCTTTTGTCGAAATATCCGGCGTATCAGAACCTGAAGATCAACTACACCCTGAACCAGCAGAAGAACATCACGGTTGTTGGCGTGATGGACGACGCCACGGCGAACTCCGAGCAGCGCAAGCGGCAGGCGTTGATTCGCGGGCCAATCATCAATCTGGACCACTCGTACAACAAGCAATACAACATGGAACAGAATCTGTTCACGTCATTGAAGGATCTTTTCGAGTGTATGGCGGAGAATCTGTCCAACGTTGGGATTGTTTCTGCACAGACGTTGGTGGAGGTTGTGAAGCGTGAAAACGAGATGTTTCGCAGCTCGATGCATCAGGATGCACACGAGTTTCTGAACTTTCTGATCAACAACGTGATCGAGAGCATCGACAGCTACTGTCACCAGACAAACGAGACAACCAGCATCCACGATCTTTTCGAGGGGCTTTTGACGAGCGAAACGATGTGTCTCTCGTGCGAGAACGTTTCGACGCGCGACGAGATGTTTCTGGATCTGTCGATCGACCTGCAACCGAACTCGTCCATCACCAACTGTCTCAAGATGTTCTCTCAGATCGAGATGTTGAACGAATCCAACAAGTTTTTCTGCGAAAATTGCCACTCTCTGCAGGAGGCGGCCAAGACAATCAAACTGAAGAAGCTGCCCAAGATCCTCGCATTGCATCTCAAGAGATTCAAGTATGCCGAGGAGTTGGGAAGAAACGTCAAGCTATTTTACCGTGTCGAGTACTCGAAGAACCTGCGGATTTTCAACACCACGGACGACACCACCCAGCCCGACAAGTTGTACGAGCTGTATTCGGTGGTGGTTCACATCGGCGGCGGCCCGTACCACGGCCATTATGTCTCGCTCGTCAAGACAGACAAGTTTGGATGGCTGCTGTTTGACGACGAGACCGTCGAGTGTGTGGACGAGAACTACGTTTACCGGTTTTTCGGCGACGGCCCGGGACTATCGACGGCATATTTGCTGTTTTATAGAGAGGTCGAGGACGAGACCTTGTTCACCGACAAGACGTTGTACAACGGGCTCGACAACACCAACCAGGAGGACATCGACATGGGAGACGTGGAGGAGCCCGTTTCTGTGCAGGAGAGACCCGAGTCGAGGGACACGATCTCGGCGGCGGCCAGCAGCGTGAGTGGGAGCGACGACGGACTGGGAATGTCCAAGCTGCGATTAGACGGCAAGAAGAAGAACCGGATGAGTTTTGGGTTCAAAAAGAAGTGAACGGCTGGCAGAAAAAGATCACAAAAGTTGTATATTTCGACTCTGTATAGGACTATTATGGTTATTAGAGGTTTGAACAAGTCTAGAAACGATTATTGGATCCACGACGGTAGGGTGATTGATTCTGCGTCGATCGACGCGATTGTTGCTTTCTGCGTCGATTTTTCTCGGATGACGTGAGGATGAAAATGAAAAAAAAAAAAAAATCGGACCGATCTCTCCTTGTGCTGTCTGTTCTTCTCCTCCCACCAACATGTCCAAGACCCGCGTACTTGTCTCAATTGCGCTTCTTGCCGTTGTCCCCGCTCTTGCGGACATGGACATGCCGGAGAGCAAGACTGACAGCTCCAAGTTCGAGGACATTGCGAAAAACGTCACCAGGGCCACGATCATTCACTGGCTTGTTTCGCTGGCTGTTCTGGTGATAGTGCCGTCGTTCTCGGCATGTTTGGCGCTGGCGAACCGACTGGCAGCGTCGATTTTTGTCCAGATTCTGTGCGCCGTCTACGCCGTTTTGGAGGCTGTTTTTCTGCGTTTTCCCGATCCCTGGGGCCACGAAAACGCCGCTTCCCGCGGAACGGCCTGGTTTCTGGCATTTTTCTACTGTTTTGCGATTCTGCTCGGCAGTTTTTCTGCCGGATCGTCGCTTCTGATCAGTTCGTCGACCGCCAACAAAGTCGGGCTCGTCGGCTCCAAGGTGGCCACCGTCTCCTACAAGGTTGTTTCCGTGATGCTGGTGATTTGCGGCTTCATCAAGAGCGGAATGTCCATCACCTCGGTTTTGGGCTTCTGCTACGGCATCCACACGGGCCAGTGTAACGCACACGGAATTATGGGGACCGCTTTCATCGCTTACGGTCTGCTTCTGAGCGTCGTTCTCGTCGTTCCTTGGATCAGAATCGGGTCCCAGGGACAGAAATATTCGCAGGATTTCTACGACTCCACCATGATCACCGTTTGGGGAATCATCAACACATTTACGGAGCACAGACCCTGGGAACCTTGGAGCCACGGAGATTACCAGCACACGAGCATGGGCATTATTTTCTGGGCGTGCGGAATGCTGGGAATGTGGATGTCGAGAAACAACAAACGTTCGCCAATGCCTGCTCTGACTCTGATGTTCACAGGTTACGCAATGGGACAGCACGTCCAAGTTCTGGAGATCTCGACCAAAGTCCACGCGTTTTTCGGCTGGGCATTGATCCTGGGTGGCTTCTGCCGCATTTGGGAGATCTCTTTCCTGCTGCGCGACGAAAGATGCGACAAATCCGGCCGTATTCAGTCGTTCCAATATCTGCCTCCGTTCTCGCTGGCTCTCGCGGGAATCACGTTTATGGGAGCCAATGAGGAGCAGTTGCAGCTGGTGATGGACATGGGTGCGGGCCATTCGTCGTACATCATGGTTCTGTCGAGTGTGGCGTGTCTGCTCCAGCTGTGGTTCTTGGTGGTGATCGAGTTCTATCTGAAACTGGTGGGCTGGGCAGACAAATCACAGGGCTACGAGATGCTGGCCGAGGAAGAGGTGGGGACCGGGGGGTTCGAGATGGACGAGTTCGATGACCTTGAAAGTAACAGAGAGACACCCAGCTCGTGAGTTTGTGCTGGCCAGTCTGCGGTATGTAAATGGGGCCTGGCTGCTGCCAAGCAGATTGGGCGGAAATTCTGTACAGAAAAATGGTTGCTACACGTCTTTTTTTTTGCTTTTCGTCTGAGTATCTGAGTGTAGAGAGAGTTTGTGTGTGTTTGTATCAACATGAACCACGAAGTACCACACATCCTCATACAGCTCACTGTTTCTCAATCACCGCTCCCTTCTTCCCATCCTGTCTGTTGTCTTTGTAATCACCCTGCTCCAATTGGCTCGGTTTGCTGACGTAAGCGGAAAAACTTTCCCCAAGCGTGTCTGTCAGAATAAGATCGTGTTTTCTGAGCTTTTTTTATCTAAATTAGACCAAAATATTTTCTTTTTGACATAACTGATTAGCGAGTGGCAAACAGAGAAAGAAGCAAAAAATCGGTTTTAATTTCTGGGAGAATCGTCGTTTGAACGATACAACGTTTTACAGCATAGCACATTCGTATCAGCACATTTGCGGATCATGAGTGCGATTCTTTCTGCAGACGATCTGAATGACTTTATTTCGCCCGGGGTGGCCTGTGTGAAACCTGTGGAGGTGAAGAATGCTCCGCGGGCCGCACGGTCCGGGCAGTCTACCGGGGAGATTGAAATTGAAATAGACGGCGAAGGCAACGCTTTGGAGGTGACAAAAGAAGGTACTTCTTCACGACTTGAGCAGGCCCAGATTTCTTTGGCGGACTGTCTGGCTTGTTCTGGGTGTATCACGTCGGCAGAAGAGGTTCTGGTGGCGCAGCATTCACACAAGGAGCTTATAAACGCTTTGAAAGACAATGAAAACGGCAAAAAATTTGTGATGAGCATCAGTCATCAGTCGAGAGCCTCGTTGGCGATGGCTCTGGATTTGACGGTAGACAAGCTGGACAAAATGCTGATCCATCTGTTTGTGAACAGACTCGGGTTTAGCAACGTTGTTGGAACCGGTTTGGCGCGCCAGCTGTCGACAACACAGCTTTCGAAAGACGTTATACAGCAAAAGGACAGCAATAATGGGCCAATTTTGACGTCGATCTGTCCCGGGTGGGTCCTGTATGCGGAGAAAACACATCCGTACATTCTTCCACGGGTCAACACAGTGAAGTCGCCTCAACAGATCACCGGAGCTCTTTTGAAGAGGCTTGTGGGTCTCGAGCTGGGTTGCGACATCAAGCAGGTTTATCACGTTTCGATCATGCCTTGTTTCGACAAGAAGCTGGAGGCTGCGCGGCCCGAGAAGGACGGCACCGAAGAGGTGGATGTTGATTGTGTCATCACCCCAAAAGAGCTGATCCAGCTGTTGCAAGACGAAAAAATAGATATCGACGCTTTGATTGACGAAGTTAGTCGCGACGAGACGGACATTCGCGAGATTTACACGCGGTACGCGCCAAACGGGTGGCTGGCACCGGCCGAGTCGTGGCTGCAGAACGAGGGGTCTACGTCCGGAGGCTATTCTTTACAGTATCTGCTGGACCTGAGACAGCATCTTGCACAAACGGGTTCTGTCGCGGAGCAGAACACAAGGTTGGACACGGTTGTCGGACGAAACGCCGACATCTACGAGCTGCGATTAGTCCAGAACGACAACGGGCGGGTTTTGGGGTCTGCTGGGGTGGTGAACGGGTTCAAAAACATCCAAAACCTCGTGCGGAAGCTCAAGGGGACTGCTGGCGGCGCCAAGGTGCGTGGCGGTGGTCTTGCTGCACGCAGAAAGGCCCGGGAGGTGGCCAGAAGGGGCGTGAAGGAGACCGAGACCGCAACCGCAACAGTCGCGAAAGACGCGTCGATCGACGCGTCGACGGTGGACGTTTCGCGGTGCGACGTGGTGGAGGTGATGGCGTGTCCCGGCGGATGCATCAACGGGGGAGGACAGATTGCAGGTCCGGCCGGCACGGACGCCAAGGCGTGGGTCGCACGGCTTGTGGAGGCGTACCAGTCGATTCCTGTGTCGTCGTTGGAGCAGTCGACGGTGGAGGCGTGGACGTTGCAAATGATGGGACAATTCCAGCTCGACAGCGAGCGACTGATGCGCACGCATTTCCGTCCTGTTGAGCAGCCCACCGACACCACGTCGATAGCGTTGGGCTCCAAGTGGTAGCCAGTAAGTAGCCTGCAAGTAGCATTAATAATCAGACCCCGAAGTCTGGCTCGCTTACATTGGCTAGATCCGGTAGAGAGGGAATCTATCGGGCAATCAAGGACCGTTGTCCGGGGACTGTCGGAGTTGGACGAGGTCCGCGAGGCCCGGTGTGGCGTAGGCGCGGAGGACGTTGGCCGGAGGCCGCGGAAGCCGCCGCGAGGAGATACCGGAACGCGGCCGCGAGGTTTCGCGCGGCCGCGCGAAAAACTTTTTCTACCGGGCGTTTTTCCAACGCCGCCAGCGACCGGACCAGAGTTGTCCTCGCCGGGCTATGACCTGTGGCTGGGTGTGGCGGTGCAAATTGCTGGATGAGTGCTTCACCGTTGAAATAAATTCCGTCAAAGGCAAATCCTTTTCCGTTTGCCTCCACTTATAACCGCTTCTCCTCCCAGCAGTTTGGTTGTTTTTCCCCGTTTTGTTTGTGCGATTGCTAGTGAAACCAGCTGAATAACATGTCGAGTCCAGTGGAGTTCAAAGAGAACACTGTGGTTGTGGTTTTCGGTGCGTCCGGAGATCTGGCCAAGAAGAAGACATACCCGGCTCTGTTTGGTCTGTTCAGAGAGGGTTATTTGTCGAAAACCACCAAGATCATTGGATACGCCCGTTCCAAGCTGAGTGACGAGGATTTGAGAGAAAGATTGAGACCATATTTCAAGACGCCAACTGAGGCCTCCAAGCGGCTTGTTGACGAGTTTTTGCAGCTGTGTAGCTACCACTCGGCTCCATACGATGCTGCAGAGGGCTACCAAGCGCTCAACAGCGCCATTGAGAAGTTTGATGCGTCCAGAAACGTCCAGCACTCGCACAGACTGTTTTACCTGGCACTTCCTCCCTCGGTGTTCATCACGGTGGCCGCCAATCTGAAGGAGCATGTGCATCCGGGAACAAAGGGAATTGCCAGAATTATCATCGAGAAGCCGTTCGGACACGACCTGGAGTCCGCTCAGGAGCTGCAGCGCCAGCTTGCTCCGCTGTGGGCCGAGGAGGAGCTGTACAGAATTGACCATTATCTCGGGAAGGAGATGGTGAAGAACCTGATCCCATTGAGGTTTGCCAACGAGTTCCTGTCCGCGTGCTGGAACGGCCAGTACATCAAGAACATCCAGATCTCGTTCAAGGAGCCTTTTGGAACCGAGGGAAGAGGAGGATACTTTGATTCCATCGGGATCATCAGAGACGTTATGCAGAACCATCTGTTGCAGGTGTTGACGCTGCTGATGATGGAGAGACCTGTTTCCTTTGACGCAGAGGCCATCAGAGACGAGAAGGTGCGTGTGCTCAAGTCGATCAAGCCTTTCGACCCAAAGAAGGTTTTGGTTGGCCAGTACACCAAGTCGCCAGACGGAACCAAGCCAGGATACCTGGACGACGAGACCGTCAAGCCGGGCTCCAAGTGTGTCACGTTTGCGTGTATAGCTCTGGAGGTGGACAACGAGAGATGGCAGGGCGTCCCGGTCATTCTCCGTGCCGGTAAGGCCTTGAACGAAGGTAAAGTGGAGATCCGTGTCCAGTTCAAGGAGACGTCCAACGGTATGTTCAAGCACGTGAACAGAAATGAGCTTGTTATTCGTGTCCAGCCGGACGAGGCCGTCTACATGAAGATGAACACCAAGGTTCCTGGTGTTTCCAACAAGACTGCAGTCACCGAGCTCGATCTCACCTACAAGAACAGATATTCCGACTTCTACATCCCAGAGGCATACGAGTCGCTTATTAGAGACTGTCTCAGGGGTGACCACTCCAACTTTGTCCGTGACGACGAGCTGGACGTCAGTTGGGGTCTGTTCACGCCTCTTCTGAACTACTTGGAAGGACCAAGCGCTCCTACTCCAGAGCCATATGCCTACGGCTCCAGAGGTCCTGCCCGTCTCCAAAGCTACCTCGAAGCTAACGGTTACGTTTACCAAAACAGAGAGGTTTACCAGTGGCCAGTCACCACTCCTGACGTTTTGAAGGAGAGCAAGATCTAGCGGGGTTTTTGGCACGATGAGCGCGGATTAGGCACCGTTAGCCGACGCAGAATGGCTCCACCTACGACGTGTGAACCGTACATGAAACGTACATACAATCAGATGAATTCCATTAAGAGCTAATAGATGTAAATTTTTTTTGCGAAAGGGGTTGCGTCGATTTGCGTCGATCGACCCGCGGAGATGTGTATTTTTCTTGTTTTTGAGGGGAAAGAAAAAAAATAAAACAAACATTAATTATCGTTGCCCTCCGTTTCTTTCCTCTCCAAATACCATTGATCACTATAAAATGACACATCCTAAAGAACTCAGCGTTGAAACCCTTGATTCCTGGACCAAGGACTTTAAGACCACCGACCAAATCGGACAATTGGCGGGCTCTGTCGTTCAACACGGCAACATTGATGAGTTGCTTATCAACAGAAAACGTGAGATTGCTGATATCCATGTTTTCTCGCACAAGGTTGATCCGGAGGGAACTCCAGTGACGGACCAGAAGGCCTCTGGTCGGTGTTGGCTCTTTGCATCCACCAATTTGCTGCGTTTGAAGCTGATGTCGGAGTTGAACCTGAAGGAGTGCCAGCTCAGTCCTTCTTATCTGTTCTTTTACGACAAGTTGGAGAAGGCTAACTACTTCCTGGAGCAGATCGTTGACACTTACCAAGAGGACGTGAACTCCCGTCTTGTCCAGTGGTTTTTGACCGACCCAATCTGTGACGGAGGCCAATTCACCATGGTGACCCAGGTGGTCAACAAGTACGGTTTGGTTCCTAACCAGGTCTTCCCAGATACTTTCAACACCACCACCTCCAGAATCATGAACAGACTCATCACGTCGAAGTTGCGCGAGTTTGCACAGATTTTGAGAGAAAAACTGGCCAAAGGCGAGGACATTTCGGGCTCGAAACTGGCCATGCAGCGCGAGATCCACCGTCTCTTGTGCATCTTCCTAGGAACCCCACCAGGACCAAACGACACGTTTACTTGGGAGTTCTACGACAAGGACGGCAAGTACCAGTCGGTCACGGCCACTCCGCGCACTTTTGTGACAGACGTGGTGAAGTTTGACACTCCAGAGTACATCTCGCTGCTGAACGACCCTAGAAACCCTTACAACCGTGTCATCAAGATTGACAGACTCGGAAATGTTGTTGGTGGCGAGACCGTCTCATATTTGAACGTTGAGATCGACGTTCTGGCCGACGCCGTGGTGAACAGAATCAAGAACAACAAGGCCGTTTTCTTCGGTACCGACACGCCAAAGTTCATGGACAAGAAGCGCGGTATCATGGACATTGATCTGTGGGACTATCAATTGATCGGATACGATCACCGTTCCATGGACAAGGCCTCCAGAGTCATCTACGCCAACTCGCTGATGACCCACGCCATGTTGATCACGGCAGTTCATCTAGACTCCGACGGCCGTCCCGTTAGATATCGTGTGGAAAACAGTTGGTCCAGCAAGTCGGGCCACGACGGATACTACGTGATGACCCACGACTACTTCAAGGAGTATGTTTACCAGGTTGTCGTGGAGAAGAGCGAGGTTCCGCAGCTGTTGAGTCTTCTGGACGACTCCAAGCCAATTGTGCTTCCCCCATACGATCCCATGGGAGCATTGGCCACCTTCGAGTGATTTCTTCCGTTTGGCCGTGCTCCGTAGTTTTCTTATCTGCAATAGATACTTGACCTCCAATAAACATCTCATGGACATCTTGGCCCCTCGTGTCGTTGTTGCAGGGGTAGCCCGGTTTATTCCCCATTGATTGCACGCCGATCGCTTCTATATCGAGCCTCGACGATCGACGATCGACGCTCATTAATGATGTACTTATCGATGCAGTCAACAACTATTTTTAGCGAAAATCCGCGATCTGCTTACGTAATAAACAATTCTGGTTTTGTGGGCGCTGCAAAATTAACAAGAAGAAATAACTCAGCTCTTTTGTTTGTTCGGCACAAGTAAAAAAAAAAAAGCATTCGTGCACGTTTTCCTCTTAGCGAGGAAAAAAGTTGTGTGATTATCATAGAAAACACGATACAACCACCTCAACACGGTCATTACACGTTGCAAAACACGCCTTCGCTTTTATCCTACCCATTCGTGTATCCTACACCCAATTTTGCCTCTTTTTGAATCACGTGATCTTTTTCTAAACACACTCTGATGGAAGCTGAGCACACAGGCGTTGTCCACGGGTCTGCCGTGAATAGCGGCGATTGGGTCCCTCCCGGGGTCTCACGTGACTACGAGGGCCGGGTCTACTTTGCAATTGAGACCCACAACGGCATAGAATCGGTGTTGGAACAGAATCCGGATTTTGTTTACGAGCACGCCGTCAAAGGTTTGAACAAGTACCACGTTTTTTCCCTGCCTAAGGACGACTACAGATTGCAATTTCTTGAGAATTACGGAGAAATCGTGAAAAACAGAAGCATTGAGCCGCGCGACGAGCCGCTGCATCGGTCCTTGCACCATGTTGGCGTCAAGGGGGTACACATGTTACCGCCAAAACGGCTGGTGAGAAGGGCTCCAGTGCCTGTTGGTGCGCTCGATTCGTCCCAGGTGCGCCAGGAGCAGGTGATGAACAAATTCGGCATCGATGACCCGATTTTCAGCCAGCAGTGGCACATCATCAACGCCAATTTTCCGGGACACGACACAAACGTTGTTCCTGTTTGGGAGCGCAATATCACGGGCAGAGGTGTTGTTACGGCGCTCGTTGATGATGGATTGGACTACGAGAGCAAGGATCTCTCCAAGAACTTCAATGCCGCCGGGTCTTGGGATTACAATGACCACACAGCGCTGCCAAAGCCACGGCTCAAGGATGACTACCACGGAACTAGATGCGCTGCGGAGATCGCCGCTGAGAAGGGAAACGGCTACTGTGGAGTGGGGGTTGCGTACGGGTCGCAGGTGGCAGGGATTCGAATTCTGTCGGGAGAAATCACGGCCGCAGACGAGGCAGTGGCCATGGTTCATGGTTTGGACGTGAACGATATCTACTCGTGTTCGTGGGGACCGCCCGACGACGGGGCTTCGATGGAAAGTCCGGACAAGATTGTCCGCGAGGCGATGCTGAAGGGAGTTCAAGAGGGAAGAGACAACAAGGGTGCTCTGTATGTGTTTGCCAGCGGGAACGGCGGATACCACGGGGACAGTTGCAACTTCGATGGCTACACAAACAGCATCTACTCCATCACAGTGAGCTCTATCGATCACAAAGGATTGCATCCTCCTTATGCTGAATCATGCACGGCGGTGATGGTGGTGACATATTCGTCTGGGTCTGGAGAGTACATTCACACCACCGACATCAACGACAAGTGTACCGAGTCCCACGGCGGAACGTCTGCGGCTGCCCCGCTCGCTGCGGGCGTTTATGCGTTGGTTCTGGAGGCCAATCCAAGGCTCACGTGGAGAGATGTTCAGTATCTGACTGTTCTTGGTGCTGCAGAGGTGCAATCTGACGACCCTAGTTGGCAGCAAACTGCGGTGGAGGGCAGAAGATACTCGCCGAAATTCGGCTGGGGAAAGCTGGATGCAGACAGGTTGGTGACGCTGGCGCAAAATTGGACGCTATTAAAACCGCAGTCGTGGTTTTACATGCCTGTTCAAACCGTGGACGAGTCGATTTCGCAGGAGGTGAAAAAAATTGAGAGCACTTTTGAGGTGACAGAAAAATTTTTAAGAACAGCAAATTTGGAAAGAATTGAACATGTCACGGTGACAGTGAATATTGATGCTTCCAAAAGAGGAGACGTTGAAGTTTCCCTGAGATCTCCTAGCGGCATAGTTTCCCAATTGGCAATCAAGAGGAACTTGGATAAAAGTACCGAAGGTTTCCGAGACTGGACATTTTCGTCGGTCGCACACTGGGGAGAAACGGGCGTGGGAAACTGGACAATTGAGGTTAGCAATACGGTGGCTGGTGCTGGACTTAAGTTCAAAGACTGGCAATTGAAGCTATTTGGTGAATCGATCGACGCATCCAAGGCTAAGAAGTTTGACATTGACGAGGACTACAGCAAGATTATGTACGAGGACGAGGGCCTCGCAATTGGAGCCAATTCCACTACCATCAGCGCTTCCCTTGCACAAACAGCCAGCAGCACAACGGCAGAATCCACAGCGATTGCGCATTTTATCACCAGCAGCTCGATTGAGCAGACAACCAGTGTTTCGAGCAGCGCGCTTTTAGAGGGCTATTCCACAACGATTGCAGATGAGGTGAAGCCAACAACAACCAACAGCGCAGAGGCCGACTTTGGTGACGGCGAAGAAGGCTCGTACAGAGACTCGGATTCGTCGCATTACGAGGAGTACTTTTTCTTCTTTTTGGCGATTGGCTTCATTATCTGCATCTGGATGTTGAAGAGCCGCGCCAAGCCAGGTCGTGCCAGAAGAAGAGACGAGTACGAATTTGACATCATTCAGCCGGATGAAGACCTTGACTCTGAGTCGACACATTTCTCCAGGTCTTATCCGGGCACAGACGACAACTCGAACAGCTCTCTTAACCGATTCCCGGTGAGTACGTTTAAAGGGAGAAACAGTTTGGACGCTGCCAAAGTGCAAAAGATGAGATCGGAAGACAAGAAATCTGACAATTTGTACAAGACTCGGGACGAAGAGGAGAGAGAGAGACTATACAATGCATTCAACGGCATTGAGGATGAAGATGATCCGTTCAACGACAGCATGTACAGAATCACGTCACATGACGATGATCTATCAGAGTCGCGATAGACAATTCTATGGGATTACGGTCGATGATCCCAGCATTATATATATATATTTCTATATATATCAGAAATTCATTATTTGGGGAAGTCGTATTGTATTTTTTTCAGCAGCCTTCAATTCGCGAGGTATCAAAATTCTGGAGAATAAATGAAAAGTTATCAGATTCATTTAATTTAATCTACACTTTGAAAAGGTGTTCCTTCAGTCTACCGAAATGACAGCTCCGAAAGTGAAAACAACCCAAAGAATCTACAAACCGCACCCAGAGCAACCACAACGCCGCATCAATGCCATCTACGACAAATACCAGAGATTGCCTTTGAAGTGGAAATTGTATTTGGGTGCCACTACATTTGTCGCAGCATACCTGGCGGACTCAATCGGAACGAAGATGATGGAAAACAACATGGTTGATTACGAGGCACAAAGACGTGTGGATTTAGAGCTGCAAAAACTGGAACGTACAGCATAATTTCCTCATATGTTTCTCATTTATTTATTGCATCACATTTATTTATTCAATTTCCGAATCCATACACTTTTATTTATTCAATGAATTTTTCACCTGTTTCTCAGCACTTTGAAAAGCTCCTCTTCAAAGAAGAAATGAATTCCAAAAATTTGGCGGGATTGCTGTCGATTCCCCTCGTGTACACAAACTCCGAAGCCAAACTCGTTGCAAAGATGGCTCTCAGGTAAGCTAACGGGACCCTCGTTAAGATGTTGTCGATGCCAACCTTTTCGAGCAAAAGCTTAGGTAATGCATTAACCAAAACGTCGTTTCGGAACTGAACGTCGTCGTCCCACAACTCTTTAGAAGATGCCAACTCGTCGGCCAATTTGTTGATTGCAACCGACAATTCGTCACTCAAAACACTGTACGACTTCCCTGTCTGCTCCTTCAACTTCCAGAGCAATTCAAACTCGTTCTTGGCATTTCTGATAATGATCTGCTGAACTTCTTTCACGTAGGATTTGTAGAATTCGGGCACCTGTTTCGTTTTCTCGTCAACACACATGTGTTTTAAAAACCCTTCATCGTCAAACGAGAGAGCAGCGAGGACTTCCAGAGAACTCGAAGTCACTCCTCCTTTGTTGGTAGAGGCGTCCTTAAAAACAATGGCACCGGCCTTTTCCAAAAGAATCTTGGCAGGCTGCGTAATGAACAGGTTTGCACCTTCCACAACAAATGGAATTATAGCTTTTCCTGTTTTTTCGTTGATCAAGCTTCCAACGTTGTTGGCATCCAACGAGTTTGGTCTTCCACCACATGGAACAAACAACTTGATAAAGTTTTCTGGGAAGTTCTCTTGCAAAGTCAGATGGAAGTTATTTCTGAATCTCAGACCGCTCGCAACAACCTTCCCGTTCGGCAATTTGACATCAACGTCATCAACCAACACAACATATCCTTTGGAACTCAGTTTTGATCTGTCAAAATGTTGGTTGCCCTTTCTTTCATTTGCCAGTCTTATAAGTTCCTGCTTGTCAATTCCTTCCTCATCAACAATAACACCTGCTCCATCAACAATTCCGACATACTTTTCGTTCTTGGACAGCTTGATTTCGTTGGAGCCAAGATCACCATCACCGCCGGCTATTTGCAACTTTGTAACTTGACTCAGGTCGGTAATTCCAAGCTTCTCATAAATTCCTTCGGTGTAAGCTCTAATACTCAGCGACGTCATTCCATACTCGTCATGCGGAATGCCTCCCAAGGAAGGAGATTTTCCAGTGAAAAATGCTTTCCACGGGAATCCAAGAGCTGCACCACGTTTTCTTGCATGCATGGTTGCCCAGTCAACATATCCGGCGGTGTTTTCGTCAGGGCCCATGAACAGCATCTCTGGACTAGAGTACAAATCAACAATCTTCTCTTTGCGGGGGTCCTTAATCAATAAATCCAAAAGAGAATCAATGTACTTGGTGAAACACTCCTTTGGTCTATCTTGGGCAGCTCCGGGGTTCAGCAAAATGACACCTTTGGACCCACCTTCAGGTATGTCCTTGTTTTTGCGCTGTTGAGTGCTTGCCAAATTGTAGTTCTCATCAAACAATGTTCTCATGTTGGTCAAATAGTTGTCAACAGATCTCGACTTGACAATACGGATACCTCCTCTGGCAACATCTCTGAATCTGATGTGGAATCCTCTGAAGTCCGAACCAACAACGAAGAACATTCCAAACGGAGTGTTTGGGTACTCTGATTTGGGCAAGAAAGAAGGATCAAGCCTGAAAGACAAGGCGATCTTGGAGGTGACAAAGAAGTTTGTCTTGAGAACACTCTTGTTGAAAGAATAAAGAGCTCTCAAAACCAGAGCATGGCCTTCGTTTGTTGCACACGAGCGGTTCAAGGCTTGTTCAAACTCCTCATTGTTGGTGATCGGATTGATCTGAGACACCCTTTGGTAGGACAAGGTCTTCTCAATCGAGCTGGAGATGTAGTGTGCGTCAACAAAGTGGCGGTACAACTGGCTGATCAGTTCCTTGTTCGATTCAAAACACTCTGCAATGTAAGATTGTGTGTATGTCTCAGAGGTGAGTCTTTTCTTGATCTTGCTGATCAACTCCGCATTTTTTGGCGAACTTGACGGAGACAAAAGTGCCTTCAAGGAGTTGAATTCTGGACCAAGTCTGTTGAGGAAATGGGTGACGAATATCACACCACAATGAGCATAGATCGATTCTTGGATGGACATTTCTCCAGTCGAAAACCTGTGGTAAAACATGTTGTTTGGAATGCAATACAACAAAGAGGCTTCCTTCGTGATCTGGAAAATGGTCATCTCAGGACTAACGGAGTCCGAATGCTCGATGTACATGGAGATGATGGAGAATCCGTTGGCAAAATTCTCAACATACTTTCTCTTCACACTGACATTGTAGTATCTTGCGAGAATGCTCAAGGCAGAGCTGTAACGAGGGGAGCTGTTTCTGCGGAACCCGATAATGATTCTCTGTTCACCTGTAGCGGCAATGGCAAAGTGTTTGATAACAGGTCCCTCTGTGTTCGATAGCTCTCCCAGAACCTCAGAGTACAAGCGCTTTGTATGCGAGGTTGCAATGTTGAGGAACGTTCTGTCGCCAATTTCTTCGATAGCGTTGTTCTCTGGCTTGCTTTTGAAATCACACTTGTAGACGAATTGACACTTGACCGTGTCACCAGATGGCAGGATCGAGTTGAACGACTCCATTCTGTAGGCCGTGTCACCTGGCGCATGGTCCAGATACTTGTCGTCGATCTCGTGCTCAAACTCAGCCGAGTCGCCTGCGTCAAAATACACAGCATGGTCCTCTTCCTCTCTTCTGTGGTGCAAAAATGGCTTATCGGTGAGCCCTCTGGCGAACGCGTCAACTTTAGCAGAGTATAACGCCAAAATGTGGGACACAATCACGCCGACCGACTCCGAGGCAAAATATGTGTCTTCAATTCCCAGACTCTCGTAAAACCATCTGGTTTCCGATTCGATCAGATTCTCAGGAATGAACCCAGTGGAGTCCAATTGGTCCATCACCTGAGTCATTTGCTCTTCTTTTCCCGCGAAGCTGGCAGACTTGTATCCAAAGCCTTGCAAATCCGCCGTGTTGACGTTCTGGAACGAGCTGGCGCTGAAGTTGTTGTGGATGGTTAGACCGCCTAGGCGGTCCTCAACACGCAAAATGTCTCCTGTCATGATGTATTGAAAGTGCAGACACGGTTGAAACAAGAGAAACAAAAGACTTTTAAAAAAGTTTTTTCCCCTTTTTTATATCTCGCACAGCGTTTGATCCCTCAATTATCTGAAGTCAATCTGGTGAATCCAGTGACCAAATAAAACAATTTTCAAACTACCCCAGCAATTAGTCTGCTCATACGGCACAAGTCCAATTGACTGGCAATGAACACTCTATTTATATCCGTGTTCTGCGGAGTAGCAAAAGAAAGGATTCGCACTTGGCGGAACCTCTATTACCAGAAGACTAATCACGGGGCCCTCGTCGCGAGCTGCCTAATTTCCCGTTTAGATAGACCTTTTTTATGAGTAATTTCAAGCGGCTGTGTGGCTACTACAAGCGGGAATTATTTTCCACAGAACATACTTGCTCTACTCCCTTGTTCGGTGGGCCAGCGGCTCAAGATTGTTTCCGCCCATATGCCCTAGCGGCAGAATTGCCGCATAAGGCACTATCTCTTCCTCACATGCCACATGAAAATTTTGTTGGGGCATGATGCATGCGATTTGCGGGAAAACAGGTCAGAACGCCAAGTCAGTTTTGGAGTTCTGGTAAATTTTTGCAGAAAGCCTCGTGGAGAGACGGTTTTTTTCCCTCGGATTACGTAACGCAGACGGCACTAAAAGTTTTGTCAGGCACAACAGTTAGGATCCGTTGTAAGAGCTGTCTGATGTTAGCTAATTACTGTTATGTTTCACCTTCGAAACGCGCAGCCATAGTTTGGTTTCAGTCTATAGACGTGATCTGATTGTCTGTCCCGAAATGTGGGTCTGGCAATCTGTCCGCCCTCCCAGAACGCGTTCCACCCATTGCGCGTTGTCGTGCTGCTCAATTGAGCGCTGTGTCGTGCCAATTGGACACCCTGGGCCGTTCAATACTTCCGACAGCACCGCACCGTAGTCTCACGGTCCTCTTGGTGAGCTGCAAATTGTCAGGTCTATAACGATGTCCTGGGACAAGTCGTCCTCTTGCTGCATACCGTACGTGTCTGTCTCACAAATTCACCGCGAAAAACACCAGGTTAGTCGCATCGTGGCCGCGTGGCACAACGTAAGTAGCAGAGGAAAAAGCATCAGCACATTGCTTGGTTTTTCGGTTATTCTTGTCGCATCCAAAATGATGACAGTACAGTTATCATCAGAATCTGCTATTTCGGCGTTTTGTTCACGGCGCAGAGTCTCTGGCTGATCTCAGTTGTACTAATATTATCAAGTTGGGTGTCGCCGCACGAAAAATTCATGGCATATTTGGTGTAGAATTTTACTCCTGTTGCCTTTTTGAGAAAAACGTAGTACTTGACGCTAAATATTGTAAATCCCTCATCTCGAAATCCCCTCAAATGCTCGATAATGAAGGGGAAAGAAGGCAACAGTGTACCTAAAGACTCTCGTGTGCAGGGTTTTTATTTGTTGAAGCAAACTCTGGATAGAGATCCCTGAATTGCCAAAAAGGGATGCCACCAGAGGATGGAAAAAAAGGATCCGCCCAAAAGTCCTCGAACTAATAAAGGGATGAAAATCTCACTCTTTTTCCATTATCTCTGAAACAGTCTGTTCTGTTTCGTCACAAGTGTATACTTCGGTAACAGATAAATCGTGGAGTAATGGTTTGAGTTGATTTTTCGTCCTGAATAGATGTGAAAGCTAAATACCTTTCACTATACTTGCATACCGTGTATGTATGTAACTATTGTGACTCCGATTTTCCTACTTATCAGGACAAAGGAGTCTGTTAATGACGACTCCGTTCCTATTTCAAGATAGTTCGGACTCTACTGTGTCGGTAGAAGGGTAAATTTGACTCTAAACCATCTCCCAAGATCTATGTCCAGAAAACACTCACGTTTTACATCCTTGCACAGGAAAAAAATATTATTGACGAAATTCATTTTATTGTTTGGCATCAATATAAAACAAACAGATCCTCTCCGTCCAGGTCCTCATCCACAGTCTTCTCCGGGTGGTCGGGGTCAATGGCAATCATCTTGTTGATTCCGATGGTTCGGTTGGAGTTGGATATTGGTAATTGATAACTCAAAACTCCCCTGACAATTAAGTCAAACGGATTTTTCGAGATGTTGAGCCATTTCTGCGACGGGTCCTGGATCGGTTCCAGTCCTGGAGCCTTGTTCTTCGCTATTGATGTTCCGTTCTTATTATCATCGTCGCGCTCGGGTTCGTCAAACGAGCATGGGTTGACTATCTTGATCTCGGTTCCACTTACGTCTTTTTGTCTCGAGAAAAATCCGCCATGGAAATTCAGAGGAATACTAAGCGATCCCACACTTCCCAGCAACACTGTGCTAGCAGGAGCAGATCCCGGTTTGGCAGACTCCTCGCTGAACGTGTCTGTGACGTAATCTGACCTTGCAAACACGTCAATCTGTGCATCTTGGATGACAATGTCCAGAAAGCCAGGGTTAAAGCTCTCCACCACCATATTGAAAACAAGCTCCTCTTGAGAAATCAAGACGTCCTTGATCTCATTCACTTTGGTATGTTGTAACTCTTTGGTTGTTGCCAGAATAAATCCGCTGATGAAACCCATTGATAGAAGCAAAAATATCAAGCCAATTGTATAGCAAAAGCTTCTGATCTGTTTGAGCCGCGTGGCTCTCGCTCCAGTGAAATCGTGCGGGGAAAAATACAGATTATTTTTCTTTCTTCTCAACGTCTTGTTGATACCAGGCCTGCCATTGCGTGAATCCAAAAGAGGCTGGTGCTGTCCCAGATATGCGTTGCTTACACTGTCTTGTGTTTGACTAGGGGTTTGAAATCCGCTCCCTGTGGGACTTCCTATGCTTCCATAATTTCCAATGAAGCCTTTGTTTTTGTAATGGTCATTCAACGACAGGTCATCTCCGGAATCCGAAAAATAGTCCGCTTCTCCGTTACTCTGGAAATTGAATTGTGCTTCCTCATCATATTCATTCTCAAAATCATCGAAGCCTGAATCGTTGAAATTCAGTCCAGAATATCGTCTTGGATGGACACCTTTCGAATCAAAAACCTTCGAGGTGATTTGCCGCAGGTGATTGTTTTGCTCGTCTTCCGCGGACTGATTCGGTGGGTCAATGTTTGTCATAGTCATGAGTGGGTCAACTCTTGAAGGCCGTTTTCGGTGATACCTGAGGAATGATGACGATCTCGAGTTGGCATCAGGTCTAAAGCTATCGACCGATTGCTCTTCTTTGAACAAAGCGGGTTTTCCGTGACTCTTGTGAGATTCGGTGCTATTCGTAGAACCAAAATTGTGCCCCACCGGCGAAATAACTGTGTCAGACTGGCTAATGCTGGCCATATCGCTCTGGCTATCTTTAGACAGCTGCTGTATTTTTGGTGCCACGGGGGAATTCGAGGAGGCGCCATAAAAACTGCCATCTTTGCTGCTTGACGTGGCTGTCTGTTGCAAGGTCAAGACACTGCGAGAATCCCCCTTGTTTTGCTCCATATCAGCGACGTTGTTTCCGTTTTTGGGAGATGTTCCCAGCGTGGTTGGATGAGGTTGACCTCTCAACATCACCTCCTGCGTATTGTTGTTGTTGTTGTTGTCATGGTTTGCAATCGAAAGCGAGTTTTGAACCTGTTGTAATCCCGTCTGGATCGTCTGTAGTTGCTGTTGTAGCTGATGAGGCTGTAGGGTCTCAGCTTGCGAGAACTCAGGTTCACTTAATTGTTCTTTGGAGTGGTGATTCTCTCTAGCAGATGTGTCATACACAAATGTCTCGTCCGAATCTGAGCTGTTTTTCTCATCGACGCGTATGGCGTCGTGCAATTTGGCGGCGAAAAACTCGGCCCGTGACGATGCTTTGCTTTGCACCGTCATATTTGATGAAACAGTGTTGGTATTGGAGGCCTGGTTTGAGCCAACCCTAAGATTCATCAAAGAAGAATTGGTGATCGATCTCTTATTTCTCACAGTATTGTTGGAAATGATGTCGTCCACAGAACCTCCACTATTGGACATCCCATCAATGATTGATCTTTTCGTTTTCAAGTGATTGATCAGAGAGTCCGTATTACCGCCGTTTGCGCTGAGTACAGTCCCTGGTTTCGATGACTCCACAAGAGTGAGAGCCGGAACGGCAACCGTCGAACCTACGGGTTGTAGGCTTGTTTGGTTCTGTGAAGCATTGTTCACTGCTTGCGAAGAAGTACTGTTGCTGTTGTTTGTGCTTGACGAGCTCGGATTGCTCAAAACTGTCGATGAGGGAGCCGTAGATGCCGCCGTGGATTGCGTCAAAGGCAGTATATGGACCGAGTTCGAGTTATTGGCCTCTTCTTGAACCACGGCAATCAAGTTCGAGCTTGTGTTTGTCTTATTTTTCGGTGTCTGGTCCAGGTTCTTGCTAAACGGAGGCCGAATCTCCGCTGACGGCAACCTTTTGCCTTCCATGGAGGGCGTGGCGGGCACACCAATGCTCGAATGGGATGCGTTTCTCCGCGAGCTGGACTCTGAGCCGGCATTCCCACTCGTCGACATCGTGTCTTTTTAACGTTGCAAACACACTTCCCACTTTGTTTTGACCTTGTAGTGGCTTTAAACCGACCGATCTAATCCCGCTATGTGGTGTTGTGTAGGAAAACGATCGATCAGGTGGAAGAATAATCGCCAACTTTTTAAACGAGTGTATGGCGATCTTTGTGTGTCGTTTCCAACTACTCACCGCACTTAATATGCCTTTCAAAGAGAGTTCGAGTGTCCTAATCACAGCTTCAACAGAACAAAACACAATGAAACCATCAAAAAAAAACACCTTGTGTTTCCCTCTTTTAATTTTATTTTTTTATACAATAATGTGGTCGTGCGCAGTTCAAACCTATCCTTCTAAAACGCTTCTTTCACCGGTGCCCATTTAGCGAGAAATGCGATCCAAACGGCAAAGAACAGGATGGCAGCTTCAGGACTTTACCATTCTTTCAGCTTAGTTGCTTGTTGATAAGTGTTAAACACCGAGCTTACCTTGACTTGGTTGAGGTCGATCCTCCTGCAATCATCAACCGATGCGATGACGCCGGCCCAACGGTTTTGATAACTGGGCACGGATTACGATCAGAGACAAGCAAGGAAATAAACGAGAAAGAAGCGTTGGGTTATGATTATTTGAGTCTTTTTTTTTACCTGCTTTGAGAGTATGGAACAAAGTCGGTCGACTGAAAAATGGATGGCTTAGGTTAACCTTGAGGAGTGTCTACATAGCAAAAGCACGCAGTATGCAGGAATCACACGGGTAAAGCGTCTTCCTTAGAGACGCAAAGAAAGATTGCACAGAAGACAGGAAAAGCCAGTTTCTGAGACGTCTCCCGTGGATCATGGGCTGTTCTCCTGATTACTCGTCACCTTGATGGTCAACTAACGGCAATTTCTCAATGATTCCGGTGATCTCTGGAAACAGCTCGAAATTTCTCCGCGAATTCGGAGTTGTGTGCGGCTCAAATATTTTTGATCTCGGAATTTGGTATAAATAAGGTAGCAGTGAAAGAGATAGGGCATGCTACTGAAGTTTCAAAGACCAGACCAACAAGAAACACAGTTTAGAACATGCTGAGCTTGAATTCAATTGACAGGTTTTTTGACAACGTCGAAAACGAGATCAATCACGTGCAAAACACGTTTTTCATTGACCCATTTTTCAGCTCGCAGAAGCTGATCGACGAAGGAAATGATAATTGGGCCCTTACAAAGCAATCACCAAGCATATTTGACTCCTTTGGTGAGCCTCTGGTCCCCTCTGATCTTGAAGTGCACGATGAGGAAAACGCATACGAGGTTGTTTTGTCGGTTCCTGAAGCCTCCAACAACAACCTCACGGTTGACTATAACAAGGATACAAACGAGATTATTGTGAGAGGTGTAGTTTCTAATGAATCAGAGGATGAGGAGAGCTGGCAGAGCAGCTACCAAGAGTTCTCGCGTGTTTTCACGCTACCTGAGACGGTAGATGGCGAGAACATGGAAGCTAGGATTGAAGATGGAAAGCTCTACTTGAGTGCTCCAAAGGAAGCTGAGGATGAATGAAAATGAGTAATGAAATTATATATATGTAATTCTAATGATTACGAGCATTCAAAAATATGCATTTTTCATATATTGAGATAGTATCTAAAGTGAATTAAATTTTGCTGATTCTTTATTTTTTCCGTTATGAACAGTAATTGAAGTGTCTATCAATGTTAATCAGAGAACAGCAATAGAGAATGACACAGGGACTCAAAACTGGCTGCTTTTCTTGTCATCCGGGACCAGCAGGACCCAAGTTTGCAATTTCTCGCGACTAAAGAAATGTTGTGGTTACCCGGAGAATAGATAGACGCGTCGACGACGCAAGGTTGCCCGCCCTTTCAGCCACTTTTGAAATAAGAGCCAGAAAGATGAAGCACACCTCTTTATCTGTGCAATTTTTACGCCGTTTGTTTGTGTAATTGGTGAACAACTCTGCAGGAGCTCAACCAAAAGCACGACAAAAACGTTGGTTGCGCTTGACAAGTAACACGGAATCCAAATTGCTAAGTCACAACATGTCGAGCAACCGCAAAAAGACCATTTTGAAAGTGATCATTTTGGGTGACTCCGGAGTGGGAAAAACGTCTCTGATGCAACAGTTCATCAATGGCAAGTTCTCTCAACAATATAAGGCTACGATTGGTGCGGACTTTCTGCCTAAAGATCTTGTCATTGATGACAAGCAGGTAACTATGCAAATATGGGACACGGCCGGCCAGGAGAGATTTCAAAGTTTGGGGGTGGCGTTCTATAGAGGGTCGGACTGTTGCGTTCTAGTTTACGATGTGACCAACACGAAGTCCTTTGAAAACCTACAGAGCTGGAGAGATGAATTTCTGATCCAGGCCAACATCAAAGACCCCGACAACTTCCCGTTTGTGGTGATTGGAAACAAGATAGACGTGGAGGAGAACAAACGGCTGATCAGCTCAAAGAAGGCACAGGCATTGTGCGGAAGTCTTGGAAACTTGCCGTATTTCGAGACTAGTGCGAAGGAGGCCGTCAATGTTGAGCAGGCTTTCGACGTTGTGGCTAGAAACGCTCTTCAACAAGAGGAGAGTTTGGAATTTAGTGATGATTACACTGACGCGGTGAATATTCACGTGGATGGAGACAGCTACGGAGGATGTAGCTGTTGAATAAGAGGCACACACAAGCGACAAGACAAGCTGGTTATGCCTGCTGACGATCCTAAGACTTTACCAGTGGCACTGGCGAAGGCCCCCTTTTGATACTGGCTTGCCCGATACGTCTGTCTTTTTGTTACACGCTATTTAGGTTAATCGATTTGTATTGCTTTGACGTGATGTGGGGACAGTAGAATAGTGAGTGAGGCGAGACAATTTTTTTGAGCCAGCACCGCCACTCCCACCGCCACAAGCTGCGCCACAGAAGTTATCGAGGGAAAAAAAGGGCAAAAAAAGGGGATTTGTTTTTTGTATTTGCCCATTTACTGTGTTTGTTCTTCAACATCGACATCTGAGACGTTTGTTCAATCAGAAGGAGTGGTACAAAATGATGATTTGTTACGTCATTTGTCACAATGTCTTCCTCAGGTAAAGTTTGAGCGTAACTTCAAGTTTGATTCTGCAAACTAGGAGAAATATTGCTCCAACAACACAAGGAATCCGTCAAACAACGAAGTGCATCCATTGATATAAACATGAACTCTTAACTCTATTTACTGACTATAAACAAGACACCACTCTCTATTTTTCTTTGTTCTTCTTCTGGTAGTCCTCAATCAACTGTCTTTGCAGTTGAGGAGAGGCTGGCTGATACTCCTTGAACTCCATGGTAAACTCACCCTTACCCTGGGTGACAGCTCTCAAACTGGAGGCAATACCAAACAAATTGTTCAGCGAGCACAAAGAAGTGATGGTGAAGTCGTCTGCATTGTTCTCAGTGTCCTGGATGATACCTTGCAACTTGTTGACAAGACCAATGACACTTCCTTGGAATTCAATAGGGGCCGTGATCACAACGTTCATGATTGGCTCAAGAACGACAGGCTGAGCCTTCATAAACGCCTGTTTGAAGGCGAATTGAGTGGCGGTTCTAAAGGCCATTTCAGAAGAATCAACAACGTGGGTGGCACCATCGTTAACAACCATGTGGACACCCAAGACTCTAGAACCAGTTAATGGACCCTTCTCACAACAATCTTCAAATCCTTTTTGACAAGCAAGCAAAAACTTCTCGGAAATCTTACCACCAACGACCTTGGTCTGGAAGTGGTTACGGAACTTCAGATCCTCAGAAGCAACGGCACCAATTTCCTCTGGATCGCTCAATTCGGTGGCTTGCATTTCACCCATAACCTTGGCGAATTGACCAGCACCACCAGACTGCTTCTTGTGGGTGTAATCGAACGGAGAGCTTCCCAAAATGGATTCTCTGTACGACACTCTAGGTCTTCCGACCGTGCACTCAACGTTATACTCTCTTCTCATTCTCTCCACATAGATTTCCAAGTGCAACTCACCCATACCACTGATGATAGTCTCTTTGGAGTCAGCATCGTAATGGACACGGAAAGTTGGATCTTCCTTTTGGAATCTGTTCACAGCCTTAGAGAAGTTGGCAGCATCCTTAGTTTTAGGAGTGATGGACAAGGAGACAACAGCGTCTGGGACAAACATAGAGGTCATGGAATAATCAACAGTACCATCAGTGAAGGTATCACCAGATGCGCAGTCAATACCGAAGGTGGCACAGATTTCACCGGCACCAATCTCATCGGCGTCTTCCATATCGTTCGAGTGCATACGCACAAGTCTAGAGATCTTGAGCTTCTTTCCGGTCTTGACATGGGTGATCATGGCTCCTTTCTTCAACTTACCTTGGTAAACACGCAGGTAAGTGAGCTGACCATACTTACCTTCCTCCAACTTGAAAGCAAGGACAACAGCTGGTTGGTTATTGGCAGGAACAAGATTAACAGCGGTTTCGCCCTTGGAAACGTCAAGGGCAGTGTTGAGGACTTCCGAAGGGTTTGGAAGGTAATCGACAACTGCATCCAAGACAGGCTGGATACCTCTGTTGGCCAGCGCAGATCCCATCAAGACAGGAGTGAACTTTCTAGCAATCGTGGCTCTTCTGATGGCACCCTTGATCTGTTCAACGGTAGGCTCAACTTCGTCGATGAAACATTCAGCAATCTCATCATCGACATCGGCAAGCGTCTCAATCAAAAGTGCTCTTTTCTCTTCAACTAGATCGTGCAAGTCGGCAGGGATATCTTGGGTGATCTTCAACTTCTCACCTTGTGCTCCTTCAAAGTAGATGGATTGTCTGTCGATAATGTTCACAACTCCACTCAAATCCTTTTCAGATCCAATAGGAACTTGAACAGCAGCAGCAGCCATCTTCAACTTGGAGTTAATTTGTTCGATGGCTCTCCAAGGGTTAGCACCCATTCTGTCCATCTTGTTGATGAAAGTGATACGGGGAACGTTATATCTCTTCATCTGACGATCAACAGTGACAGTCTGCGACTGAACACCAGAGACAGCACAAACAACCAGAACAGCACCGTCCAAAACTCTCAGGGCTCTTTCGACCTCGATAGTGAAATCAATGTGACCAGGAGTATCGATCAAGTTAAAGTGAAACTGTTTATCATCCTTGTCCCAAGAACAGTAGGTTGCAGCAGACTGAATGGTGATACCCTTTTCTCTCTCAAGATCCATGTGATCCATCTTAGCACCGACACCGTCACGTCCTCTGACATCGTGAATAGCCTTGATTCTACCGGTGTAGAACAACACTCGTTCGGTGAAGGTGGTCTTACCCGAGTCGATGTGGGCAGAGATACCGATGTTTCTCATTTTTCCGAGTCTCTGAACATCCTCGTCGGTCAAAGACCCCGAGAGTTCATCGATCACCACCTTTTCTTCCTCGTAAGATCTCCAGACGGAAGTCTTGTGGAAGTTACGGCTTCCGATTTGATGCTTTGCCGATAAAACAGCTCCGCTTTGGATAGCACTTCTCCATCCCAAGGATCGGGAAATTCTTCCAACCAACATCATTGTCAAACCAACCAAGATGTGTGATTTTGAAAGACAGGTCAACTGTATTTATGATGAAAAGTCAATTGTCTGTTAATTTTTCGTTCGAGCGAGATTGAAAAATTTTGAAAAATCGGGAAAAAAATCGCTCCAAAAGAAAAGTACTGTACAAAAGGATACAAAGATGCTGAAGGCTACATCACTTGATTTGTACGTCATGACAAGGTATAAACATAAACCATGACTCCGTACAGATAGTGAAAGAAACTGAATATCAGGGTGTTGATGATCAATCCACTGATGTTCAGCAAGGTGGTGAATGTTTCCCCTCCGTTGGTATTCCAATTGGTTTCCACTGCGTCATTGCTGGAACTGGAGGGTAATGTAACACCGTTTGATCCTTTGGAAACTCCACCGAAGCCGGTAGGCGATGTGGTACTGTAACTGCTCAGTTCTATCTCTCCGTTGGTGATGGTTCGGAAGATGTGGTTAATTGCCTGCTGGATGACGAAATCAATGACGTAATATGTAAGGTAATGGATGAGACAGTGAACAATTATGATCCCAAAGGCAAACTGACATTTGCCCCTAAGATCTTGGTTGTGTGCCTCCTGACTTCCAGAGTCGTCCAGATCTGCTTCCCGAATGATTCCTTTGGTTCCGTTGAACAAAGTCTCTAACGCCAGGGGTCTCAGCCCTGAGTTTTCGATTGAAGTGGCCGCTGAGAGAGCCTGAGACGAAAATTCTCCATTGCTTTGCTGAAACTGGACGATTCCTGCCCCAGAACTCTCAAAGTCTTGCACTATTTCGTGTTTTTCAAAGACATTCGGCCCCAGATCTCGGTGTGAACTTTTGAGATTGCACACCAAATGCAGAGTCCAGTAGAGTACCAGATGAAGGACGAGAATTGACAAGAAAGAAACCGCTATAAGCCCGAAATTCACCATTTTTAGATGAACAAGCAGACAAAACTGCTCGATGTACACTTGGATTGCGTTATACAGATCCCAAGTGTGCTGCAACATTGCGGACTCGTATTCGTCGGACTCGGCCGAAAAAAGCGGTAACTGTGTCCCATTGAATCCAAAAAGAAAGAAGTAGTTTGATATGAGTCTGATGCTGCTGAGGTTTGGGTCCTGATGGTCGATTTTGTTTGGTTTTCCAGACGTGATTGCTTCCCAGAGTTTCCTTTTAGAGAATTTGAGCTCTATTTCTTCGAACTTGGAGTCCGGAAAATACGTGTTTGAGAGATATGTTTTCTCACTTTGTATCATTCCTTGGATCCGACACCTAAATTTTGCAAAACGATACTCACAGCTGAGCGACAGCGATCCGTTTTCTATGAATGTTGGGCCGACATAGATCAGGTCCAAGCTTGGAAACGGTGGATATAGATAAAACTCTGTGTCACCAACGCTGTTCGTGATACTGCGCTGGGACTCATCTTCTATTTCGTTGACAAAATTAGAAAGCTTCACCGACGAGATCGAGTTTTGCTCAAGATCTGAGTATTTCTGGAAAAAATGGTACGTCCCCATGTCAACTCTGAACTCAGGGAGCTTGAACTTGTTAGTGAACAGGTACACTTCCTGTAGATAGTCCGTGTAGATTAGCAACGACGCAAAAAATGTGAAGAGAATCGTTAGCAAAAGTCTATTGAAGATGAAATGGCTCCCCAACATCTTCAATATGGCAACTTGGAATGACAGTGGCTGTTATTCAAATGGAAAGAAGTCAGCGATAATTTAGCGCTTTCAAAAAAGAGGATAACTTTTTTTTTCTGATCCTTTAGTTTTTTTTATCGATATAAGTTTTGCCAGAAATGTGTATTATTTGCTTCAAGCGAAATTAACGAGTGTCATTAGACGTATATGTAGTTATAAAGATTAAACAGCGGAGAAGGAGCCAGAATAGAAGGGGCCAACTCAAAAAATCATCAGATAGTTTCAAAATTGGAAGAACAAAACTCCAGCAGATGAGCCAGAAACAACTGCATGGGTTGAACCCAAGTTACCAACACACATCCAATCACTTGTAGACTTGACAACAGCTGTCTTGATGTTCAGAATGTCTCCTGTTTCAATCAATTTGAATAATTGGACTTCCTTCAGATTTGTGGAAGCGTTGTCCAACGCTGCCGGCTTGCTGGCAACGTAAAATAGGGACTCATCGTCGAAGGAGTATCCTAGCTCGATATTTTCTCCCAGGTTGGACGTTGGAACTTGTTTGAACGACGTTGAGTCTTGTAGATCCATCATAAATAAACCCTGAGATGAATTCACGAGAAGGTACTTTGAAGTCAGAAGATATTCACTGAAACTTGACAATGAAATAACTTTAGTAAACTCTTCCTTTTTTTCCTTGTCACCAGAAAATGATGTATGCTGCGTTGTATTTTGTAAAATGAGAGACGATGTTGTAAGAATTGCAATGTCGTACTTTGTGCCTTTTGTGAACTTTGAGACCACGACTTTTCCGTCTGAGTTGTTGTAGTTCGTGGTAAATAGCGGAATTAGCCTCTTATCCTGAGATTCAATCTGGAATATGTCGATGCTCCAGTCTGAGACAACCAAAATTTTGTTCTCGAGCAGGTCGACGCTTTTCACAGTCATGTCCAAATCGTGTGAAATGAGAGGAATGCTGAGGTCCGAGCCACTCTTGCTTGGATAGACCAAAACCTGTTTTCCCGAGCTTAAAACGATAAATGAGTCATTTGAAATTATGTCAGATACACTGTCCACGTGAGATGGTAAACTGATGGTCAATTTCAGCTTTTTGTCGTCTTCCAAGTTCTCCCAAACTTTGATTAGGTTGCGCTCTGCAATGTAGCAAAGAAGTTGTTGATTTATTATTTTGCATTTGCTCGGAGTGAATATGGTGTGGACAGACATTGATGCTGCTTCGGGAGACTGTTTGCTTCCCGTGGTGGGTGATCTTCGCAGAATGTTGGCCAGCTTCTTCTTCTGTTCTTTTTCGAGATCTAATCGAGAATCTTCTTCTCGAGAATCAGTCACGGTTTCCGTGTCGCTCACCAGATCGACTGATGACGCCGATGCAGACGATGAAGCTACTTCATTGGATGACGATGGTTTTGCTCTAAATGGGGGAGCCAATGAAATAGACATGTCCACGTAGCCGTTATCGTCTGAGTCGTCGAGGCGCAAACTCGTCAGATCTCTAGTTGGAGGGTTTGCGTTAGAAGGTGACACCAGAACTGATTGCGGGTTCACAAAGAAATCGTTTGGATCCTCTTTAGCAAGATTCAGCGGGTCAGTGAGCTCCAAAGTAGGAGACTTCAACATGAATAAGATCTCGCTTGTAGCAGATTTGAGAAATTGCCGAGCCTTGAGAAGCTTTGAGACATCGATCGTCTTAATATCCAACAGTCCTTCCTCTTCATCAGCAATTTTGTCGCTTGATCTGGACGGAGACCGTCCGTTTCTGCTTTTACTCCGCGAGCTGGACCGCGCTAAGCTTTTCAAAAGGCCTGTTTCAGCCACATTCGGGCCATTAGAAGTCCCATTAGCACCGCCACCAGCCGCAGATGAGCTCATGGTTTTCAATTTCTGTTCCAATTCTTCAACACGAGATGTCAGCCGTTCATTTTGTAGCCGCAAAGTGTTTCGCTCGCTCTCTAATTCCACAATCTTGAGCTTTAAGGACGATTTTTCCAGATCACCCAGCATTCGGTTCCGCTCCACTAACGTGAACTGCGATTGGAGATACTGCATAACCCCTGGGAGAGTGTAATGAGGCGTTTGCGCTCCAGAGTTACCATGTTGGTCCCCTTGAAGGTTCCCGTTCCCGCTGTTCGCGTTTCCCCCAGGCACATACTGACTTTGCTCCATTCTTCCGTGATAAAGCTCCGTATTGTCTCTGCAGCTAACCTGTTTGCACAACACGCCACTTGTGCCAATTTCTAACGGAAACAAATACCTGAAACAGTTTGAAACAAACCCTGATCTAAGATAAACACACTGTTCCCTCTTGTCTTGTGTACAATTTGCCTCGCTAATTTTTTTTCATCAATTGATTTTCGCCGCTGACGTAATCAAAGGGGGAGGGGCATTCGATATCTATATATATATATATATATGTACAAAGTGTATGCTATTCGGCGAAGTACTTTGCTGCAGCGATGAACTTGTCAGAGTTTGCAGAGAGATCAAAAAGCGGATTTTGCACGTCATTCCAGGTCAACGCGAAAAAGACTTCGTTTGTTTCGCTTTCTTCCACTCGGGTCAATCTGGTGATGTCCGTACCTTGTCCGCCTATTGCCTCTGCCAAAGCTGCCAATTCCCGCTTGACAGGCATCGAGGCTATGCTGTAACCAATTGAAACGGTAGAATCGCGGTAAAACCGTCTGGCCAGCGTGATCCAGTTCTTCAAATGCGGGTATTTGAGCAGAGAAGCGAGCATAATAGCATGACTTTTGTGGATGCTGTGAACACCAAGACGGAAATAAAACAGGTTCAAAACCGCCACAGAAAAATATAGCTGACCTTTCTCAGCAAAATGGGCCACGAAGAGATTCACCACACGGGGCGGTGGCGTTTTATCCAGAGATCCCGCAAGCCATTCCATCAAAAAGTTCCACGCTGTACTAGCTCCGTGGTTTTCCAGTTGAAGTTCTATCAAAACGGCCAGTAACGTGCTGTCGATCTCGATCTTATTTGCGCTCAAAAACTCAAGCACTTCTTCCAACGATTTGCCCTCAAAACGCTGCTTATAAATAACGACCTGGTCCATGACTGGCTCAAGTGGAAGCTCGTTCTTGCTCAAAAACTCGAAAACTTCGCTCTTTTCTTTGTTTAAGAAGTGCAAAAGCAGGTAACAGGTTGTGAGGTTGGGTTTCAGCCCAAAAAGACCGATCCGTCGCAGGTACATTGCCATCAACTGATGCCTGAAGTCATGGCTTGAGGTGACTAGAGGGCTCATCAGACAATTGAAGGTGTCTGTGGTGGGTTTAATGTTGTATCTACGGAGTACCCCCAACATGTGGTTGATGGTGTCGAAATCGTGCAGATCAGCATAGAATTTGAATATGATGTTATAGGAGTTGATGTTTCTAAGAACACCCGAGTTCACTATGGTTTCGTAACATTGATCGAGAAACTCTCTGTTGGCCAGGTATCTCCGGGTCTTCAGCTTGTATGTTTCCTTGATGAAAGTTTCCAGTGTCCTTTTCGTGAGTTGTTCAGGCATTTGAGGGGGCTCTGTTTCCGTTTGCGGCTCATGCAACTTCTTCCACAGAGTGTAATCAGGATCGACATCGGTTTTTTCCTTCACCAGAGATCTGAATGTGCGCACAACCTCTGCTTCGCTGTTGGCCTGGAACGGTTTTTCGGAATAAAACGGACTCTTCTCTGTGACGATCTGTAATTTCGAGGAAAGTTCCTCTAGTTTATGCGAAGGGGGTCGATCACTGTGCAAAAGAGAGGTATGGCAGAACGTTCTTGTTCTAACAACATTGGAAAAAGCCACGTTGGCAATTCTTCGCCTCGTCAGTCGTGTTACGAGACTCATGGTTGCTGCTCCAACTGCTGATAACGTCTGTTACAGAGTGAATGTAGTATCTAAATTTTTTTTTGTTAGTGAGAAAAAAATGTAAAAAAAAACCAAAACGCGGCTCGATATTTCATGATTCACCTACTAAGACGCGTCAAGTCTGCATTACGTTTCTGTGATCAACATGACACAAGACACGATACTAGCGGAGATTGCACCGGGAGATGTGCGACTGGTTCTGGCTCCCAAAGACGCGAAATCAAACGCGTTCCAGGTGGTCAAGTTGAAAAGCCTGTCTTCAGACAGTCTCGTGCCGTATCTGATCAACGGGTCCCAGGTCTACGATCTCAACAAGGTCAATTTTGTAGACCCTCACAACAAGAAGCAGAAACTCACAAAAGCTGGAAACGCACTGAAATCGATCATGCTGACGGACAACAGGAAGGACGGAGACGCGTTGCTGCTGGGGGGCAGCTGCGAGCTATGGGTAGCTACAAAATTCAATTTGGTCTATCTATTGCTAGAATTTTTCGTGGATCACCTCGACCGAGAAACACAGCGGATGCTGAACTATGACGACTGGCTTGATCTCTTCGAAAATTCCAGTCTGTTGGCTCCGCTCGTGGAATTGAACGTGGATTTCAAGGCTGCTTTAGAGTTGATCTCCGAGGTGGTTGAGGAAAACGATGAAAAATATTTCAAGGTCTCTATACCGAAAACAATCGGGTTTTTGAAGGAAAAGGTGAACAAAATCACACAGAAGTTCCCCAAATCGATCGACTCGCTTATTTTGAGAAAACTCACACTTTCAACCCTGTCACCTCCGTCCGAAGTTGTGGATCTGAAAAGAATCCAACATAGCATCGATCTGCTTTCGGCTTACGTAAGCGAATACTACCTGGACAAGCTGGCGAAGGAGTATGACATGAAGCCATTGGACAGCTATTTGGAGGAGTATAAGAAAGTCGAGGAGCAGAATCTCATTGCGCAGGAAAATCTGAACAATTTGAACGGAAATCTGGGGATCGGCAAGAGCGGAGGAGGGTCCAAGAAACGGAAAGCAGAGCCGAAAAAGAAGGAGGTCAAGAAGATTGCCGTTGGAAGGGGCGCATTGGATGCGTTCTTCAAGAAGAAATGAACCAGCTTAAAGACAGTAATCAGATGTCAACTAAAATAGGAGGTTTCTGGCCTGTATGTACAATTTAAGCAAGATCTTACGTCATTTGGTCCCCATCGGAGATAAAGGATAAACCCTGGAGTTAGTTGACTTGAGAAAGTGGAAAACAATTAGGGCATTCATATTGTCATTTTTGAATTGAAAACAACTCGAGTAGATCCGAGTTGAGTCGGGTTCGATCGAGTTCCGCTATATACACATTTTCAGCTCTTCTCTTCCACCTTCACAGCTTTCTCCGCGTTCCCAACAGCCTGCTTCGCATTCAACTCGTTGTAAATGTTCATACCGCTTGCAATCAGCTTTGGAAAGTTGTCGAGACTTGCTGGAAGGATCACCGTATTGGACTCCTTCGCAAGTTTTCCGAACGCGTCCACATACTTTTCGGCAACGCTCAGAGAAACCGCATCCTTTCCTCCTGGGGTGCTCTCAATTGCCTCAGCAATCTGCTTGATGGCCTGTGCGGTAGCTTGGGCCCTGAGCAAAATAGCATCGGCCTCACCCTTTGCGAGGTTGATTCTCTTGCTCTTTTCGGCCTCGGACTTGAGAATTTCAGTCTGTTTGTGAGCCTCACTGATGTTGATTTCACTGACTTTGAGACCCTCGGACTCCAGAATGTTTGCACGTTTCTGTCTCTCCTTCTCCACAACCTGATTCATTGAGTTTACCACGTTCACTGGGGGTCTGATGTCTCTAATCTCGTAGCGCAACACCTCAATACCCCAATCTTTGGCAGCCTCGTTGATTGACGAGGTGATGTTCAAGTTCAGAGCGGTTCGCTCCCTCAGCACCAAATCAAGCGATAACTGGCCGATCTCCGACCGCATCGTTGTCTGTGCCAGTTGGATCACTGCGTAGTGTGCATCTTCCACGCCATAGGAGGCCTTGTAAGCGTCCACAACTTTGTAGTACAAAACACCGTCCATTTCAAGAGTGACGTTGTCCAAAGTGATGGTGTTTTGAGAAGGAACCTCAACGGCAACTTCTTTCAGCGATTGAACATACTGAATCTTATCGAGGAAGGGAATCAAAATAGCAAGACCGGGCTTCAGAATCTTGTTGAATTTACCCATACGCTCAACAATCCATGCTGTTTGCTGGGGAACAAACCGAATCACAGTGTTGGATGGCAATCTTGATCTGTTGAAGAAATTGAGGTTGTTGGAAGAGGAATATGGTCTCATGAGCAAACCGGCGCGAACGCCGGCGTTCAAGCCGGCAGACACGTTTCTGGAGCTCAGAGCCGAAGCTCTCGGAGCCAAGATGATTCTGTTCATACCCAATGGAGTGCAACTGGCGCAGAGAAGGAAGAACACAAGGGCAAATAATGTCTGGAGAAGGCTCGTTAATTTATTTCTAGAACCGGAGGAAGAAGACAGGGTAACTATTTTCTCTGTGCTTACCTAAGCGGAGGGATATAGCTCCAAAAAAAAATAAAAAAAAAATTATTTTGAACTACTCCGTCTGCATCTATCAGAATCACCCTTCTTCATCAAAGTACACACCGGCCAATGAGAGACTATGACATTTCAAATAACGAGAAACAGTTCATTCTGGACTCTTTGAAGCAGAATTTGCGTCTGGATGGCCGCAAACTGCTCGAGATGAGAAAGGCAGAGATCACAGTGAGCAAGACGGATCTTGGGTATGTGGAGGCCAGGCTCGGAAAGACACAGGTTGCGTGTCGGGTGAGCGCAGAGATTACACAGCCTTACGAGGACAGACCTTTTGAAGGGCTTTTTCAAATATCCACTGAGATTTCGCCGCTTTGTTCGCCGTTCTTTGAGAGCGGACTCACGACTGGGTCCAAGCAGTCGAATGACGAGGTGTTGATCTCGCGTTTGATCGAGAAAGCGGTGCGGCGGTCTGGTGCGCTTGATCTGGAGAGTCTGTGTATTGTTGCTGGTTCGAAGTGCTGGTCTATTCGGGCAGACCTGCAGTTTTTGAACTATGACGGAAATTTCATCGACATTTCGTCGATCGCTGTGATAACTGCGCTGATGCACTTCCGCAAGCCGGACGTGGAAGTTGACGGCGAAAATGTGATTGTTTTCAGCTCAGAACAGCGGGAAATGACTCCCTTGTCTGTTTTGCACATACCAATCTGCATCACGTTACAGTTCTACAACCCGAACGACGACGAGGAGAACATCAAGGGAGACCTGAACAACGAACTAATTGTGCTCGACTCCAATTTGCTGGAAGAGCGGCTGAGTCTTGGGTCGATGACGTTGACGCTGAACAAGAACAAGGAGCTTTGTCAAGTCGTGAAGAGTGGAGGACTTAACATTGACGCTGCTCTTGTGGTGAACTGTTGCGAGCTCGCAAGCAAACTGGTTGACGACCTGACGGACCAAATAGTGGCCGTTTTGAAGCAGGCCGAACGCGGAGTGAACAAGGAGTTACAAGTGGTCAACGACAGATGAAATCTTTGAACAACTCCAGTCCAGTCCGACGGGACTGCTAATGACTGTTCTGTGCGAACATTTTGCTCAAACGATACAGAGCACACGATATATAGATTAGCTAATCGAACGAACGTAGGCAAAATAAACTGCATCACCGGAACGAAGATTTGCGACCTGAAAGAGCTACAGACGTGATCACATGGTGTTCGATAGGTCTATTTTGTGAGATAGTACACACAATTATATATGGTGGTTTTGTCAAGTGTCATAGCTTGGAAACTATCGAACAGAGCTGCAAATGATTTGGGTGATTAATTTCGTTGGAGCGACAAGACAAGATGGTCGTCAGAAACAGTTCACCAACGAGAAACTGGGGAACTCGCTCCAAATTGATTGCCTTTTTCTATCTCTTCTCCCATTGGATCTCGGCTGGCTCCTCCGGAAGGGTCACCATGGAGTTGTAGTCCACCTTTGGCAATTTGGAGGTCCATTTGAACGTCTGAATGAACGTAACCAGCAGGGTTCCCAGTTGGACATAAGCAAACTGTTCTCCAATACATCTGTGTCTTCCACCTCCGAACGGCAGATATGGAGAACTGACACCCTTGGTGATCTTTCCGAAACCGTAGTCAACAGTGTCTGGATCGTCGGCGTTAGATCCTCCTCCAGAGCCGCCAATGACATCCCATCTGTGAGGCTCAAAGTGGTCTGCGTTAGAGAAGTACTTCTCGCTGGTCATAGCAAAGCCGGGAGAGACAAGAACGTGGTGTCCTCTTGGAACAATCATCTTGGAGTCTGGAACCTGCAGTGGGTTCATCACTTTTCTGAAGATCGAGTGCAATGGCATGTGAATTCTCAGGGTCTCCTTGATGGTGTTGTTGACCAACGGCATCTTTTGCAAGTCGTCGTAGGTCACTTCTTTTCTGTCTCCAAGAACGGAAACAATCTCTTCATACAGCTCTTGCTGCAAGTCTGGTCTCTCTCCAAGATGGAGCAAGAACCACGAGGAAGTCGAGGCAGAAGTGTGTTGACCTCCCATCAGAACACCAATCAGCAGATTGGCAATCTCCCTGTCAGTCATGGACGTTCCGTCTTTATAGGTGGAGTTCTTCATCAGAGCATCAATCAAATCTCTGTCCTGGATATCGTTCTCCTTCTTTCTCTTGTTGATCAGCGACAGATATGTGTTTGCAATGGTGTTGTGAGCATTGTCTCTTCTCCTGTAAGAAGGCAATGGCAAGTTAGGGAACACAAAGTTGATCGGAGTGAAACCCTTGTCGAGATCGGTATACAATTGGGCAAATCCAGTGTTCAACATGCTTCTCATTTCCTTGCCCAGCAAGGTTCTCGATGCGGTGAAAATAGTGATCTCAGGCTGAGATTTCAAAACGTTCGCGACACCCTTACACCCTTGAAATTGCGAAGAGGCTTCCAAGTAGTTGAGAACTTCTTCTCTGATCATAGGAACGTATTTGACAAACGAGTCCCTGGTCAGAGCAACCTTTGCAAATTTCTTCTGCTCCATCAATTTCCAGTTTGGACAGTCGTAGATGACACCCTTTCCGAAAACAGGAGTGGTGAGATGCGTGTACGCCTCTTCAGCAGACACGTCCGAAAGCTTTGCGTTCAAAATGAACTCGTGACCCTTTGGACCCAAATAAACCGTCATAACCTTTCCAAGCAACAGAAACGCAAAGCAGTCGCCGTACTTCTCCTGACATTTGGCAAAGAACTCGTATGGTTGCATACCGTAGGGAACGGCAGATCCCACCCATGGGATCCAGTAAAACACCAGCGGAACACGGTCGTTTCTAAGCGAGTAAACAAGCTGCCACACGATCGAGTACAAGAACGGAGTTGCCACCAGCAACAACAACTTGTGACCAAGGGGCAACGCAATCAGCCACTCACTCAGACACTCCGCAGCCCATTTAAAATCCATAAACACGTCTTCGACCACCGCCATTTCCACAATAATTAGCGTATCTATGCTTTTCAAACCTCAGAAGAACGGCGATTCTACTGTCTGGTCTTTATAAACACGCAAATACGATGACTTGAAGGAGAAGTAAGTGGTATGTTTTTCTCTCTTTCAACAATTTTTTTTTTGCTAAACGAACTAAGCGAGCAGGGGAAAAAAAAGGAAACCGTGCCACCGTCCTATGAAAATGGCGTTATTTCAAATGGCACAGTAGCATTTCTCCGGCAAGGGGGCCAAAATACAAGAAAAATACAGACAAAAAGACTCCTCAAACAGTGTCTGGGATTACAAGGCAATACTCAGTGTAGTTTTTGGTTGGTCGTGTAGATTATATACATGCTGAACAGCTCCGATTCGGAGCAGTGTAAAACCCAGAAGTAGACGTAGCAGGACGATAAAATGTTATTTGCCAGGGAATAATGGAAGGTGGGAGCTGGCGATGGTGAATGATGATGGCAAAGAACACTCTTTCAGATCTCTTGCTGGGTTTTTTTTTTGGGGAAAAATCCCCACATTTCATGGTGAGTCCACTGTGATTTCGTTATATGGAGCAGGAAAAGGGCCAGCTGTGTCTGATTGTGCAGACAAAATGATTTTCAGCTTACCGAGACAATGAGAGAAGAGTCTGGACTCATCGATTTATTTGAGGATAGGAATCTCCTCCTCGGCGACTTTCTCGCCCTTTGCCACTTCCACCAATTCCTCCATTATATCGTCTGAGTGTTTGTGCTTGCAATCGATGTTCTTTTCCTCTCCTCCCTGGAAAACAACCTTCAACACGCTCGGACACTTGAGCTGTTCCTCTCTTGTCGGACATTCGATCCGTTTCACGTCGATTTCGAGGTCTGCGTTGTGGAATCTGATAGTACGCAGATTGTATTTCCAGAACTGACGAGCTCCCATGTGTCCGTCCGAGTTGTGAGCTTTGAAAATCATCTCCAGCTTCGACACTTCGGGAAACTTGTAAGCGGAGTTCTTGTAGTTGGCGATGTTGTTGAGGTTGGCAAATTGCTTGAGAACCCTCGACTTCGGAAGGCCTCTCAGAAACGTTGGTGCGCTCATCTTGGAATGTATGTTGTGGGTTGAAGAAGCCTACTAAGTAGAATATGGAGAAGTTGTTCACGAATTTTTTTATTTTCTTTGGCTGAAAAATTTTCCCGGCGAAGCTGGGAAATCGGAGAGGAGGTTTGAAGTGAATAGATAAAGTGGTAATGTGGGGGTGAATTTAGCGAATGAATGACATTTGCAGAGCCAGGAATCTACCTGTTTCTTGAGGAAACCAAACCAGGTTATTGTCCTCGTCAAACAAGTAGAATTTAGCTCCAAATTACTCAGATAAGTGCAAAAACGTAAAAATATCTTCGTGTATGTTCTTATTTACAGGGAACGGGCGGACCAGGAGAATCAGATAAGTCTCCCGGAGATTCGTAGCTCTCGCTTGAGTCCTTTAGATCACTCTTGGGGCCAGCGAAACAATCTTGTTGAAGTTCTTCTTTCTCAGCTCTCTAGCGACAACACTGCTGACACGCGTTCCAATAGGCTCGTCCTTTTGGTTGATCAGGACACAGGCGTTGTCGTCAAACCGAACCACCGTTCCGTCGGGACGCTGTGTTGGCGACTTTGTTCTGACCACGACGGCTCTGCAAATGTCACCACGCTTCACACGGTTGGATGCGGTGGCACCTGTGATCTGGGAAGTGAGCGGCTTGGCTTCTTGGACAACCACCACGATCTTGTCGCCGATCTTGGCGAAGTTCTTTGGGTTTTTTCTGAGAACCTTGATGCACTCGACGAGTTCCGCACCGGAGTTGTCGATGACTCTGAGAAGGGTTTTCAAGTAGATCATGACGGTGAGAAATGCACTGATAGACAACAACAGTAACAACGACCGATAAACAGTAGCAGGGTCAACAGTCACTTGGTAGTTTTGTAAAACAGATGTTCGTAACTTTCAAAGTGTTAACGATGATTTTTTTTATCTTGACAATTTTTCGCTATGAATTTTTCAATTTTCAGACGGTAAAAATATTTGAAATATTCAAATATAGGAGACGCGTAAAAAAATAGTGGCAAATACATTAAAGACTCGTTCGATCTTTGTCAAATTACCAACAGCCCCCCAGCAAAATGGAGTCAATCAGAATAGACGCAACGCTCATCTCACAATTTACAAAGAAAACGGTGCGCGTGGTCGGTAGATTGACAGCCAAAAACGCAGACTCTACCGCTGTTTTGGACGCCAACGGACCCGTGACGCTCAAATTTGGCAGTCAAAGAGCTACCCTGGACGGACTGGTTGCGAACCGGTTCTACGAGTGCATTGGAATTGTTGATGACGACGCCGGTGTCCAGGTGATTCAGGTGATCGATTTTGGAGACGATGTCAACGAGACAGCACTCAAAAAGCTGGTGGAGTTCAGCCACAAGGTGCCGGAGTTGTTTTACACAAGCGTCTAAGGAACACGGGAGAGATGCAGACTGCTGCTGAAGTGCTGTAGTCGCGTCGGGGATTTTTACGTAATCAGTTTTACAGGCTCGGGGCGAGCTTGACGAGCCAAACTAGTTAGTATTGTTGTGCGAAATGGAACTTTTATTGAATGCCACTATTTGCCGGTGCTGTCCGTAGCAGAGACCATACGTACTGCAGTGGCCTTTTCTAACCTCTTTTCTAAAATTATATTTATTTGCAAGACTAGAAAAATACAACAACTGTAACAGAATAAGAATAAATGCAAGCGGAGAGAGCTCGAACGGAGCGAGACTTGATCGCGTGACCACTCCGTCACCAAACGGATTGACAGAATGAATACCCATTTCGTCCGAATCTGTGTCGGTTTATCAAGAAGCTCACGAACGAACTCGAAGCCTCAAAAAACAGGCTCGTGTCTCGGTTGTTCGAGTTGGTGAGTTCGTTTAATCATCCCACCGTCTCTTCTTCAATCTCCTGTACGAACTATCCAGCGACGCGGTCTTCAACCGTTCGCTAGGAGCGTACCAACCCAGCTCACTAGGGAAGGGAGCGGGCGATGCCATGTTGACCATAGAGCTCATGGTGTAATCCCAGCCGGGAGTCACTGTCGAGTAGACATTCGGCGACGGGCGGATGGTTGTGTAGTAGCTCACAGAGGATGTAGGGAACCGTCTAGTCCACGTTGTGGCCGTCACGGTCGAGCCGGGTTGTGTCTGCATCGGTGCGTATCTGGTCTTTCCAGTCTGTTTGGTGTACGGAACGGTGAACGAAGCAGAGATGTCGGTTGCAATCGTTGATGCAGACAGTTCGGGATCGGGAGGGCTTCCACTTCCGCTGGCCTCTTCAGAACCGGTCATCCCTTTCAACTTGAAACGGTCGGAATAATGAATCGTGTATCCAGACGCATATGCAGCGAAAATCTGAATATAGTAGTTTCCAGTGTCACCCGTGTCAGCAGGAATGCTTGCAGTGAAACTGTTGTTGGAGATATCAGTCTCCGTACCAAGAGTCAACAGACAATTGATGTCAGAGTTATTGCCAGTACACAGTTTGAATGTGTATGACTGAACAGTGTCAACGTCCGGGTCTGTGCCATCATCGTCCCATGTAACATCCAGGGTGACGGCGCTGCCGCTCACCGTGTACGTGGCGCCAGACTTCGGTGTCAAGATATCAACATCAGCCTTCACCGTGAACCGTGTCAGTTGGAGCAACAGAAGGACTACCACGTAGCTGAAAAGCATCTTGTTTTGCGTAGCGATCTTCAGGTGCAAACGTGGGTGGTTTGATAAAAATGAAGGTCCGCTGGAGTGAAAGGAGAGGTCTGGTTTGTTTGTTTGAAGCCTCCTCAGGCACAACCAAGTGCTTGTAGTTTTTTCTATTTATATTCTGCAATTTCGTGGTGCACGACGACAAAATTTTAAGCACGGTCACGTGACTGGATTTAACGGAGGCCGACGTGACGTCCGGTCAGGGGTCGGTGGAGAGGCAAGAACTGGGTGCAGTGGGGGCGATCAGGAGAAAGGAGAACGAAAGGGTCTTAGAACGACGCTTTTGAGAAACCTACAACGTGCATGGAAGGAGAGTCGTGTCGGATTCGGCGGATTTTCCGTGCCAAATGACCAGGAAAACAGAATGTAACTCAGAGATTATAATCCGATCGGAAGAAGAGCTACAGACATTGACAGAAGTCCACGAGATAAGAGATAGTATTTGAAGGACAATCTACCTGTTTTTCAGTCGATTCAGTCGTATAAAAACGCAAATGTCGTCGCTTCAACTGCCAAACTCCTCTGGTGTGAGGTGTGGATCACGACAGAATGTTTGTCGTGGAGATCGAAGTAACGTAGCTGAACACCAGACAAAGCCAGCTCACAGACTAGCAACTGCAGGCGGTGTCGTAGCATCAACACGGCCTTTTGAAAACGACCGCAGTTTCTCCTCCACATCCCGTTTTCGATTTTACCAGATAAAATGTGATTTTATGTATTATTACGCATACATGAGATTCGAGCAGGACGATGCGAGTTAGACTGTTCGGCTTTCGGAAACCTCGCGGATGTCTTAGACGCTCAGCAGCTCCTGAATAAACTCGCCCACCTTGTCTCCCTTTCTCATCAACGCCTCTCCGATCAGGTATCCGTAAACACCGTTTTTCTTGTAAACTTCAACGTCCTTTGCGCTCGAGATTCCGCTCAATGCAAGAACAATCGCCTTGCGGCCCGAGCTCTGGCCGTCTAGCAGTTGGTTCATTCTGTTTGTGGTTTCGAGATCCACGTCGAAGTCGTGCAAATTCCGGTTGTTCACCCCGATAACCGCAGCCTCCACCTCGAGAGCAAGCTTCAGCTCATCTTCGTTATTGATCTCGACCAATGGCTCCATTCCAAGACTTCTCGAGTAGTCAACGAGCTCTTTCAAGACTTCTCTGGTCAACATCTTAACGATCAGAAGCACGGTGTCTGCTCCGGCCAAACGGGCCTCCAGAATCTGATACTTGCAAAAAACAAACTCCTTCCGCAAGATACACGGTCTGTGTTCAACTTTGTCCACCGCCAAACGGGCTGCTCTCAGATCATCAATGGATCCTTTGAACCAATTAGGCTCCGTCAGAACAGAAATAGCAGAAACTCCAGAAGAGGCGTAAGTGTACGCCTGTTTTGCAGCATTGGCATCCATCTGAATGGCACCTTTAGAAGGAGAGGCTCTCTTAATCTCACTCAAAATCGCCACCTTCCCTTGCTTAACATTCTCGTTCAGTCTGTCGTAGAAATCAATAATCTCTGGAGCACCGCAAATCTTCAGATACGTCTCCAAATCCTCAAACGTGCGTCCAGGCTGCTTCTCAGTGACAGCGTACTCCTCTCTTCTTTCTCTGTAGATCTTGTCCAGAATCGATTCCTTAGGCTTTGGGGCCGGCTCCTCGGCTTCAGACCAGGTTCCACCACTCATCTTCAACACGTTTTTGATCATCAAATGTCCCTCCTCAGTCAAAATGGATTCTGGGTGAAACTGCACACCTTCGACCGTGTACTTCTTGTGTCTAACACCCATGATGACTCCCTTGCTGGTGCGGGCAGTAACTTCCAAATCGCTAGGAAGAGTCTTCAAAGTTCCCGCTAGCGAATGGTATCTGGTCACAGCAACTCCCTGAGGAACGTTCTTGAAAACTCCTTTGTTGTCGTGATTCACCGTCGACGTTTTACCGTGAACAATTTCTCCGGCGTACTCAACTTCTCCTCCAAAAACCTCGTAAATGCACTGTTGCCCCATGCAAACACCAAAAACAGGGATCTTGCCCTTGAAGTAGTCGATCACATCTCTGGAAATTCCCGAGTCCGTCTTAGGATGTCCTGGGCCGGGAGAAATCACCACAATGTCTGGCTTCTTGTTCTCTATCTCCGCAATGGTGATTTTGTCATTCCGGAAAACTTCCACATCGGCTCCTTCCTGACACAAATATTCGTACAAATTCCATGTGAACGAGTCGTAGTTGTCGATCATCACCACCTTCGTGGTGGACGTCGTTGCTGGCATGGTGGACTGTGTTGTGGAGAAAGGTAGACAGACCGGTAGAGTGTAGCCGATGTTGATTTTTCAGCTTTTTTTTTTTTTTTTTTCTCAGAATCGGCTTGACTCATCAGGTCACGTGACGAGGATCACACCACCATCAAAGTAATAAAAGAACCGACAGACATACATAACATATTCGGCAACAAAAAGCTACATATGTGACTGCAGTGGAGAACCCAGATAGATCATAATACCTAAAAAAAAAACAACTTTAAAACGGTACGCTGGTGTAGACTAAATATGCCTTTTATGACTGAACCCCAGTCTTGGCAGATTGGACAGAAATTCTGTGGACATAATTGGTTTTCACACGCATTTCAACCCCATCTTCTCCATCCCCCTACTCCACTTCAACTACTTTCTACCCCAAAGTTGTAAAAAAAAACTGATATTCACTAACAATCCTATCAAAAGATTATCAAAAAACAGAAAAAGAACCAAATGTTTTCAATGAACCGAATGTACGCGAGATTGTCTCCCAAAGCTCCCAACTAGTGCCAGCTTAGAATCTTGCAAGACCCTTCTCCTCGTACGTACCAAGCTTGAAGTTTGGAACGGTCATGTCCAAGTCGGAACCAGAGTATCCCAAGTCTTCTGCAACCAAGGTGGCAGCCTTCTCACCAATCAACAGAGCGGTGGAGTAGGTGTTGCATCCAACGTTATCTGGGCAGATGGACAAGTCAGCAACCTTGAGGTTCTTCACCTCGTAGACATTCAATCTGTTGTCAACAACACCACCCTTTGGAGCAATCTTGCTACCCTCTTGTGGAGCCATCGAACAGGTACCCAGACAATGCCAGGTGGTCTCAGTGTGCTCCTTGATGTACTTGACAATGGCTGCATCATCTTCCTCAGTGTACTCAACATCAGAGAAGAGCTCAACCTGGTTGGAGGTCACGTGCAGCTCGTTCTTTGGAGCTGGCTTCTCAATTGGAACAGTCCAGGAACCGTGGTACAGGTTGGCAGTGAAGTGGTCTGGACCAGCAAATTGCTTGCAGGTCTGGAGGTCCAAGTCCTTAGCACGTGCTGGCGAGTCGACAGGGAAGTGTGGGTGGTGAGAAGTGACTTCACCGGCAAATGCCTCCATTCTTCTTGCTGTCTGTCTCGACTTCTTGTAGGACCAAACCATAGGCCACATGTCTCTGGAGTCGTTCAAGAAACCTGGATCAAAGTCTGGAGCATCGTATGGGTTTGGCGACACAGCGTAGACAAATCCTCTGGAGAATGGGTACTCCAAGAAGTGGAACATGGTGAAGAACTTACCATTTGGAATCTTGGTGTGGTCACCGAAGAATCCGGAAATGACAGAGTAGTGCATCAATGGCTTGTCTGGCTTGTTCTCAAAGTAGTCAGCGTAACCCTTTTGGAACTCCTCGTCAGCAGTAGCCAGCTCCTCGTCAGTTGGTCTGATCTTGACACCAGCCTCGATACCGTTGGTGGTCAGAGGACCGTCCTTGTTGGCGTACCATTGGTCAAAGGCAGTCTTCTGTGCAACAGGGTCACCTCTGACAAAGTCGTCGAAGGTTGGAATCTCAGGCTTGGAGTGGTATGGGGTGAAGAAACAGTAGTGATCCTGGAAGTTCTCACCAACACCTGGCAAGTCGACGATTGGCTTGATACCAGCTTGTCTCAGTCTGTGAGCAGCACCGATACCAGATCTCTGCAACACCAGAGGAGACGAGATAGTACCGCACGAGACAACAATCTGCTTTCTGGCCTTGTAAACTCTCGAGACTGGCTTCTTAGGGTCCAAAGGCTTCTGAGGAACAACCTTGACACCGGTAGCAACACCGTTCTCAATGATAACCTTCTCACACTTGGTGGAGGTGATCAGATACAAGTTCTCCTTGTTTCTCATGGTTGGGTGGATGTAGGCGTGAGCCGAGTCGGATCTTCTTCCGAGATCTCTGTTGATCCACTTCAGCCAGTACTCAGCACCGTGAGAGGCCTTGAGGTCCTCCAGGTCGTCGTTGTAAGGAATACCCTGGGAGTCACAAGCTCTGATGAAGTCCTGACCGGTTGGGTAAGTGTAGTTACCGAAGGAAACCTTGATAGGACCGTCGAAACCGTGGACGTCTCTGTTGTTGCAAGGACGTTGGTAGGTCTCGAGCTTCTTCATCAGAGGAAGCAACTCGTCGGTGGTCCATCCCTCCTGTTCCCAGTCGTCGTAATCAGAAGCAGAGGCTCTGGTGTACATCAAGAAGTTGATGGAAGAACCACCACCGAGAATGTTGGCACATGGAACAATGGCTCTTCTACCGTTCAGGTGCTTCGAAGGTCTCGAGCTGTAGAAAGTAGCAGTCTTGGAGTCCAGTCTCATGTTTCTTGGGTAGACACCTGGCAGGTAAACCCATGGGTTGTTGATGTTGTTCTCACCACCCTCAATCAGGGCAACGGTCACGTTTGGGTCGAGGTTTCCCAGTCTTCCAGCCACGGCACAGCCGCAGGAACCACCACCGACAACGATGATGTCGAATTCGTCAGGAATAGCCATTTTGGAGAGGTTGAGTCGTAGTAGTCGTAAGTCGTAAGTCGTAACAATAGAACAAGTCTGCTGCTTTAGCTTCCATATCCTGTCTCTATAGATGGAGATTACACAGCTATTTATACGAAGTTAGCTGCGGAGTCCCAGTGTGGGGCCAATTACTCTTGCCAAAAAGAATGCGGGGGTGCTGAGTAGCAACAGGGCTGTGTTCCGATGGATTAGTGCAAACTCCGTCAAAGTCCGCAGCCATAGTGACAGACCTTTTGCTGGATCTCGTGGCTGGTGTTACCCCACAAATTCACCCGCCGCTTGCAGGGAAAATAGCCTATGCGAGGTGTGCGGCGAGTGTGTTGGCGCGAATGCGCGTGCTGCGCGAGCTGCGCGAGCTGCGCGAAGCTGTCCGGGGTGTTCCGCGAGGGGCCGGGGCGCGCAGCGGGGAATTTTTTGCAGGCCGCCGTCTCATCGCCCCGCGGCGCGCGTCTGTCCCGGCGGGGATCAGCACGCAGCCGCGCGTCGTAGCCGCGGGTCGCCCGTGTGCAGCCAGTGGGTGCTGTTTATCTTGATGCAAATTTCCCACCGCTTAGTCTATTGCATTTGTTTGGGCTTGCTGACCATTGCCGACGCTGTTTTTCTCATGACCACCAGATACAGAGTCGAGTATGCGCTCAAAGAGCACCGCCGCGATGGACTGATCGAGTGGATCAAAGGGCTGCTGGCCACGCCGTTTGTTCTGTATGCGGTCAAGTCCAACGGCATCTCCGCAGTGGACGAGCTCATGGTCAATTCCGAGGCAAAACGCCGTTACGCAGAGATCTTCCATGACCTCGAGCTCCTCATCGACGACAACATCGAGATGACCCGCGCGGGAATGCCCGAAATGTCCCGACTTCGACAGCTTGTCCCGTCGGTTGGGTGTTTTTTCACGCGATTGCCCCTCGAAAAAGCCTTCTACATCGAGGACGAGCGTCGAACCATCAGCAAACGTCGTCTGGTGGCGCCGTCTTTCAACGACATCAGACTCATTCTCAACACTGCGCAACTGCTCGAGCTCGCCAACTCGTTCCACTCGCGAACTTCTCCGCGCAGAAAGCTGCAACTGGTCACTTTTGACGGAGACATCACCCTGTACGACGACGGCTCCAACTTCGACGCGTCGTCGCCCATCCTCCCGCAGCTGATCCGTCTGCTCGCCAAGGACCTCTACGTGGGAATCGTCACCGCCGCGGGCTACTCGGACGGTTCAAAGTACTATGCCCGGCTCAAGGGGCTCATAGACGAGGTCAAAACCTCGACAAAACTCTCCGACAGACAGCGTCAGAACCTGCTTGTGATGGGCGGCGAGGCCAATTACCTGTTCCGCTACTCCAACGAGCTCGGCGAGCTCGAGTTTGTGTCACGTGACAAATGGCTGCTGGAGAACATGCTCAATTGGTCCGAGCAGGACATTGTTCACACGCTCGACTTTGCACAGGAAATCCTGTCCGACCTGATCAAGAAGCTGTCGCTGCACGCGATCATCATCCGCAAGGAGCGTGCCGTAGGGCTCGTGCCGAAGGAGGGCCGAAAACTCGTGCGTGAGCAGCTGGAAGAGGTGGTTCTGCGCGTCGACAAACGGCTCAGACATTTCCCGGCCGCCCAGAACATCCGCTGGTGCGCATTCAATGGCGGCTCCGACATCTGGGTCGACATCGGCGACAAGGCGTACGGTGTCAAGATTCTCCAGCAGTTCCTCAGCTGCAATGACGACAAGACAATCAGTCCGGAAAACACGCTACACGTCGGCGACCAGTTCAGCAGTCTCGGGGCCAACGACTATGCCAGTCGAACGGCCGCAACCACGTGTTGGATCTCCAGCCCAGCAGAGACCAGAAACCTGCTTTCGGATCTCAACAAGTACATTGACGACTGGGCCACCTATTGAACAACGTCCATAGACTACTAATAAACGCGCCATCTGCGGTCCTCTTGTTACCCGGCACAGCAAGTTCTGCCGTTGTGTGCCATAATAACAATGCGCTAGCACTCAGTTGCTGTGTTGGAGTTTCCAATCGCGTGCTTACATAATCACTATCTCGCTGTAGATAATTTTTTTAATAGATAAAAATGAAGGGGAATAATATTTTTTTTTTTTTGACGTTTGATTATATGCGCCTTTATCAGTACCACATAATTATCGTGTGTGCTATGGCAAAGATTGACCACCGCTGATTGAAACAACAAATTTCTTGACAAATAACAAACAGCAAAAAACCCCATTGCACTTATCATGTTTGGTTCGCTGTTCACGGCGATCGGGTTTCTGGTGTCGTTTGTGTACCCGTTGTATGAGTCGTTCAAGCTGCTGTCCGGAACCAGCGCGGCGGGTCTTGCCGGTCTGGCAGGCCAGACAGGCGGCTCCTACGGATCCGACTCTGACCTGCAAAAATGGCTTGTTTATTGGATGGTGCTATCCCTCTTCCACGTGGTGAAATCCAATGCCATTGTGAGGACGTTCAGCTCGTTGGTTCCGTTCAGCTCGCTGATCGTTTTGTACTTGCGTCTTTGGCTGGTTTTTCCGCTTGTTAGTGTTGAAAACAACCGCAAGGTGACCGGGTCGTACGTGCTGTATCAGTATTATCTGGTGCATTGGCTCGAAGGACTGGACTACTATGTTGGAGGCCTGCGTCCGGACGACTTTATGAGACAGCTGGCGAGGTTGCTGAACTATGTGATTGACAACTATGTCCAGGGACTATCATTTTTGAAGATGGATGTGCGGGAGACTGCCGGCGGTGCGGGAAATGCTGGCGCCAGCAGCGGTGCCGGTGGTGCGGGAGACAGCACGACACTCACGGGCATTCTCAACGACATCTGGCAGAGATCCGTGTCGTCTTCTCCAAAAGCTACGGAGCCTGACTCGTTCTTTGGCCAATATTACCCGCAGGTTCTGGTGAGCTCTCTTGTTTCTCCGCTGCGGTCGGCGCTGTTTTCGGAGATGAAAGACGGCAAGGCGGAGGACTTTGATCTGGTCAACAAGGAGGAGCTGAAACAAGGCAGCTCGGAGAATCTGGCGGACATGCCGAGCGTTTTTCTGCCGAAATTGAGGGAGACCAGCAGCTCGAGCTCGCTGAGAAAGGCGTCGGGAAGCAGTGTCAGAAAGGGCTCGTGGGGGTTTGGGTTCAAGAGCAGGAGCGGGTCGGTGAGCAATGAGTAGCAAGAGCTCTGATTTGCTTGACTTGACATACTCCATGCTATTTGTTTTTATTGGTTCTGCACTCATGGGTTGCGGGGTTGGTTATTGGATGTTCTGACGGTAGTTCTATTGCTTTATACATTGCGACTAGCAAAGCGAGTCGTGTAGTTTTCGAGAAACCAGTAGAGCGGGAAGTCTGGGGGATGGCTGCCAAAGATCGAAAATGAGACTATTTGGTAGACAATTTCAGCAGAAAATGCGTTGAATGGCGCGAGTTTTGCAGAAGACCGTCTCTTTCAGCATTTTGGGGGTGATTCAGACAGGAGAAAAACTGCATTTTAGTACTTTCAAGACGCACAAAACGCTTACAAATTCACACCTCGATCCAGGAATCAAAAGACCATATTACATTTAACACACCGTTCTGGACCACGCGGCAGTCTCTCGTGAGATCATTTTTCGAGTAACCTTTCTTCATTCGAGCTATTTCCTATGTACACGTTACAACTCTAGATGCTGACTGATCACCTTCTCGGCGTTCAGCCTCTTATACCAACTGATGTCCCTTCTCTTTGTGTTTCTCATCTGTCTTCTCAGCTTCTTTGGAACAAAGTTCATAGCCCGTGGCTTTGGATCGATGATTCCGCCGAATGCAGTAGTAGGCTTTTCCACATCAGAACCAATGGCAGCCTCCTTCTCCGATCTGTAAATCTTGAGCTGCTCCACCAACTCGGTCTCCTTGATAAAGTCCTCGGTTTCGGCAGGCCACACAAACGGATCAATCAGATCCACCGTCATCTTCTTGAGCTGCGGAGATCTAAACCTCGTTCTGTATGGCATAGGAAGCGATCTCTCAAACTTGGCAGGAGTAAGTGCTACCGTGACATTCAGCACTCTCAGCCCGTAAATGTGGTAGAGATAATCTCTCATATCGAGTTTGTTGAATGACTTTGGAACGATAAACTTGGCCTGGTATGGTGTGTGCTTGGCGTTGGGTCTCAGCAGACAGATTCTGGCCGAGGGGAAAAACAATTGTTTGGCACCAACTGGGAAATGTGGCTCGTCTTTCTCGATGGACTGTCTCACAAGATCGACAATCTTCTTGGATCTCGCAGCGCGTTCGGACCGGTCCGTCTTGGGCTTTGGTTTCTGTGCAAATGGTCTGAATCTTCCCTGGATGATGTTTCTCGTGGCCGTGGCCGTGGCCGAGACCGAGAATAGCGGTCTCGTCCGGTACGGAATCGACGACGTGACTCGAGAGAACATGATGGAATGGGCAGGTCGAGTTTCACGTGCTGTGGATACTTTTCCCCTGTTGCGGTGAAACTTTTCAGCTTCACTTGACTCGCTCGATTTTTTTTTTCTTCCAAGAGCCCGGCCGGGTAACCGTTCCCGGATTACATTTGTGCACTCCACGACCTTTTCATTGAAGAAACTTTCAATTGAAGAAAACAAGTTGAGAGGCAAAACAAGACAGAACGTTTGTCATCAACTCAAACAAGCGCTGATTTTTTGTCGTGTTTGCCGCCCCTGACGATCGAACCCGTGTGAATTCCAGCACACAGTGACACCGCAGGCATTGGGAGACAGAATTCGGTAGGCCACGTTCGTATATTGACTGTTTGCAATGTCGTCCAAAATGTACGACGAAATGTACGATGTGCAAGACTACGAGATGATCACGACCGAGGACTGCTGGACGGTGATCTCCTCCTTCTTCGAGACCAAAGGTCTGGTTTCGCAGCAGTTGGAGTCGTTCGAGGAGTTTATAGAGTCGTCGATCCAGGAGTTGGTGTTGGAAGATAAGAAGCTCATCTTGGACCAGCCAGCACAGCACATCACAGAAGACGATGACATCAACAGAAGATACGAAATCACGTTTGGGGATATTTTCTTGTCCAAGCCTTCGCAGACAGAGGCTGATGGTACCACCAGTACCCTTTTGCCGCAGGAGGCTCGGTTGAGGAACCTCACATACTCTGCGCCTTTGTACGTGGAGATGAAGAAGATGGTGAGAGAGAGTGTAGATGATGATACCATCGCCACCTCACAAATTGCATGGTTCAGAGAGGGAGAAATCAACAGATTTAGGAACGGAGAGATTGACGAAGCAGACATGACCCCCGTTGCTTCCAACTTCGATGACGAAAACGACGAAATTGTGGAAGAAAAACACGGAACAAAGATTCATCAGAGTGGCGCCGAGACCCAGACGATCTTTATTGGAAAGGTTCCAATCATGCTCAAGTCCAAGTTCTGTTCCTTGTGGGGTTTATCCGAAGATGAGCTTTACGAAATCAGAGAGTGTCCATTTGATATGGGTGGTTATTTCATCATCAACGGTTCTGAGAAAGTTCTGATTGCTCAGGAGAGATCTGCAGCCAACATCGTCCAGGTGTTCAAGAAATCGGGTCCTTCTCCAATCTCGCATGTTGCCGAGATCAGATCCGCGTTGGAAAAAGGCTCGAGACTTATTTCCTCCATTCAAGTGAAGCTTCTGAGGGGTGGAGCATCAGCTTTCAAAAGTGGTGGTGTTGGCCGTTCCATCAAAGCCACTTTGCCTTACATCAAAGCCGATATCCCTATTGTGATCGTCTTCAGAGCGCTCGGTGTCATTGAAGATGGTGATATCCTGCAGCATATCTGTTATGATGAAAACGATTGGCAAATGCTGGAGATGCTCAAGCCTTGTATTGAAGAAGGTTTCTTGATTCAGTCCCAGGAAGTCGCCTTGGATTACATTGGAAGAAGAGGTAACTCGGTGGGTATCAAGCGGGAGAGACGTATTCAATATGCCAAAGATATCTTACAACGTGAGTTCTTGCCGCACATCTCGCAAGACACGGGATTTGAGACCAACAAAGCCTATTTCTTAGGTTACATCATTAATAGACTGCTTCTGTGTGCTTTGGAAAGAAAGGAGCCAGATGACAGAGATCATTTCGGTAAGAAGAGATTGGATTTGGCTGGTCCATTACTGGCCAATCTGTTTAGAATTCTTTTCAGAAAGTTGTCGAGAGACATCTACAGATACATGCAAAGATGTATCGAAAGAGGCGAGGACTTCAACATTGTGTCTGCAGTGAAATCTACCACGATTACTTCGGGTTTGAAATACTCGTTGGCTACGGGTAACTGGGGAGAACAAAAGAAAGCGATGAGCTCGAGAGCAGGTGTCTCTCAAGTGTTGAACAGATACACTTACTCCTCCACATTATCACATTTAAGAAGAACCAACACTCCGATCGGAAGAGATGGTAAGATCGCAAAGCCACGTCAATTACACAACACACACTGGGGTCTGGTTTGTCCGGCAGAGACACCAGAAGGTCAAGCTTGTGGATTGGTGAAAAACTTGTCCTTGATGGCTTGTGTTTCTGTTGGTTCCGCATCTGAGCCAATCACCTACTTGTTGGAAGAATGGGGATTGGAGCCACTATCCGATTACGAACCTCAAGAGCACAAAAACGCAACTCGTGTGTTCTTGAATGGTAACTGGGTTGGTACCCACAGAGATCCTGCAATGCTGGTGGACACCATGAGACAACTGAGAAGAAGTGGAACGATTTCTCCTGAGGTGTCTCTTATCAGAGATATCAGAGAAAGAGAGTTCATGATTTTCACAGACGCTGGTAGAATTTACAGACCGTTGTTTATCGTTGATGACGATCCAGACAGTGAACACAAGGGCGAGCTCAAGTTGACGAAAGAGCATTGCAGAAAGATCCTTGACAGAGAAATCGAAGAAATCGCACAGGACGAGGAATTTGACGAGGAAGGGGAACCTTTGGAGCCAATCCAGAGGGTGTATGGTTGGGATTCGTTACTAAGTGGAGGAATCATCGAGTACTTGGATGCTGAAGAAGAAGAGACTGTTTTGATTGCAATGTCTCCTGAAGATCTGATTCCAGTGACGGAGACTGATGTTCAAAAGCAGATCGAACTGGATCCAGCCAAGAGAATTAAGAGTGTGATCAAGACACACTCTTTCACGCACTGTGAGATTCATCCTTCGATGATTTTGGGTGTCGCAGCCTCGATTATTCCGTTCCCAGATCACAACCAATCTCCAAGAAATACATATCAATCGGCGATGGGAAAGCAGGCGATGGGTGTTTTCCTTACGAACTACAGTGTCAGAATGGACACTATGGCAAACATCTTGTACTACCCACAGAAGCCATTGGCTAAGACTCAAGCGATGGAGTATCTGAAGTTCAGAGAGTTGCCGGCTGGACAAAATGCTATTGTGGCCATTGCATGTTACTCTGGTTACAACCAGGAAGATTCTATGATTATGAACCAGTCGTCGATTGACCGTGGTTTGTTCAGATCTTTGTTCTTCAGATCCTACATGGATCAAGAGAGAAGAAATGGTATCTCCATTGTGGAAGAGTTTGAAAAGCCAATGCGTGCAAGCACACTTGGTTTCAAACAAGGAACCTACGAAAAGCTTGATGATGATGGTTTGATTTCTCCTGGTGTTAGAGTCTCGGGAGACGATATCATCATTGGTAAGACTGTTCCTATTCCACCAGACACTGAGGAGTTGGGACAGAGAACCAAGTACCACACGAAGAGAGATGCTTCTACCCCATTGAGAACTACTGAAAGCGGTATTGTGGACCAAGTGCTGTTGACCACGAACGCTGAAGGATTGAAGTTCGTCAAGGTTAGAATGAGAACCACAAAGATTCCGCAGATTGGAGACAAGTTTGCATCGAGACACGGACAAAAGGGTACCATCGGTATCACATACAGACACGAAGACATGCCGTTCACCAGTCAAGGTATTGTTCCTGATCTTATCATCAATCCGCATGCCATTCCATCCCGTATGACGGTCGCGCACTTGATTGAGTGTTTGCTGTCGAAGGTTGCCTCCTTGAGAGGTTACGAGGGAGATGCCACTCCGTTCACGGATCTGACTGTTGATGCAGTTTCGAAACTTCTGAGAGAGAACGGTTACCAAAGCAGAGGTTTTGAGGTGATGTACAACGGACACACTGGTAAGAAGATGATGGCACAAGTCTTCTTCGGACCAACCTACTACCAAAGATTGAGACACATGGTTGACGACAAGATTCACGCCAGAGCCAGAGGTCCGTACCAGAACCTGACCAGACAACCTATGGAAGGTAGAGCCAGACATGGTGGTTTGAGATTCGGAGAAATGGAGAGAGATTGTATGATTGCGCACGGTGCTGCTGGTTTCTTGAAGGAGAGATTGATGGATTCGTCTGATGCTTTCAGAGTGCACATCTGTGGTATCTGTGGATTGATGAGTGTCATTGCCAACTTGAAGAAGAACCAATTCGAGTGCAAGTCTTGTAAGAACAAGACCAACATCTACCAGATTCACATTCCATATGCAGCGAAGTTGCTGTTCCAAGAGCTGATGAGTATGAACATTTCTCCGAGATTGTACACTCAGAAGTCCGGTGTGACGACGCGTTGAGCGTGCCCGACAGTTCAATGTCCAGCTTGTCATTTCCTGTATGTTTATTTTTGTTGAGACGATCCCGTCTATTTTATAGTTGTACTACAAAAGTTTCGGTAATAATGAACGAACAATCAAAACAAAAATAAAACACAAGGAGGAAGACTTGCAACGTTGAGTTTTCTCTTGTGCACTGCATCTCAAGTGCGAGGCATACACTACATTTATCACCAGTTTCTACACCTGAATTATTCGTTCGAGTCTATTGAGCAACTCTCGCTTGGCTCGAGTTGACTGCCGAGTTCCTATATACAATCACAACTTTCTCTCAGCCATTCTCTTTTCGTACTCCTCCATCACTCTCTTTCTCTTGTTGAGGTTCTTGATTCTATTCTCCACTTGTCCTTGTTGATCTGCCCAGGCGACCAGGTTTTGCTTGTAGGGATGGTCCGAGCCATCGAACACCTTCAATCTGTCAAGTCTGGCCCATCTGTGCTTGTTCTTTGGCAGCATTTTAGAGACCGCTCTCTTGATGATCTCCCCGTAACCGTGGTCCTTGATCACCTTTTCCATCGGCGTGGCCTGTCCAGACCCCGGTCTCGTTGTGTGCGACCAATACGTCTTCTGCTCCAATTTTCTTCCTGTCACTCTCAAGAACTGCGCGTTCGAAACCACCACGTAATCTCCCACATCTTGCGTCTCGTGCATTATTGGCTTGTGTTTTCCCATCAGGGTAATGGCAATGTGTGACGCCAATCTACCGAGGGTACGGGTGTCCTCGGACAGATCGACGTGATGCCACACTCTGCTGAATCCAAGACCGGTCTTGCCTAGTTTGTTCGACATCTTGGTGTTCGAGTTGAAGATAGCTAGTTCCCAGTCACCTCCAGTTAGCTGAATTATTTTAGGTGAAAAATTCGTGAGATCTCGCACACAAAAATATTTCTTGTGCGCGACGGATATGCCGCGAAGTTGGAAAATCAATACAGAGAGAGTTTAAAGTATTTCAAATTATTCAAGACGAACAAACATAGAGCCGACGTGAGCACGTGAGATTCGAGAGCCGTCATCACCAGTTGTCCACCATGTTCTTCATCAAAGACCTCTCGCTCAACCTCACACTACATCCGTCCTATTTCGGGCCGCAGATGAACCAATATCTGCGGCAAAAACTGCTGACAGACGTGGAGGGAACCTGCACGGGACAGTTTGGTTACATCATCTGCGTGCTGGACTGCATGACGATAGACGTCGGAAAGGGAAAGATTGTTCCAGGCCAGCAGGGATACGCGGAGTTTGAGGTGAAGTACCGCGCAGTGGTGTGGAAGCCTTTCAAGGGAGAAGTTGTCGACGCCATTGTGTCTTCGGTGAACAATATGGGCTTTTTTGCCGACGTCGGACCGTTATCGGTGTTCATCTCGAAGCATCTGATTCCAAATGACATGAAATACACCCCTTCGCACACCCCACCGGCCTACATCAGCGAGGACCAGGTGATCATGAAGGGATCAAAGGTGAGAATAAAGATCATTGGTACGAGAAGTGACGTGAACAGCATTAGTGCGATTGGAAGTATCAAGGAGGATTATCTGGGACCACTATAAGCGACTTGAACCGAGCGAGACTTTTCACTGCTCCCATTTCTCATCCATTTGTCCATTCTATGTAATATAGTGTAATTGATACGCAAAAGAACAGCAAGGAAAAGCCGTCAAGAATGGCTAAAAACAAGCAAAAAATGGCTTTGTGTACAGAGAAAATCCATCACATTTGCAGCCAAAGCCTGGAATGATGACCAGACGGTACTTGGTGAGTCAAAACTCTGGATGTAGTCAAAAGTTTCATTAAACTCGTTGTTTCCGATGTTAACGCCCCACCCCCCTCCGTACTGACATTCCATGACTACCGAGCCTTTACCGCTGACATCTGCAGAGTCAGGTGACTTTGGTTGTAAGCCTCAACCAATTTCAATGGCATGTTTCCGGTGTTATTTTGCGACGAACGCCCCAAAATGTAAACTTCCAGCTGCTGTCCCAGATAGGCGTCTGCATCCCACAACTTGAGTTCAATCTCTGTTTCCGGGTAATTGAATCTGATTGTGTTGAAGACAATTCAAACCCTCAGCCACGTCACCTCTGAGATTGGTGAATTGAACTCCTCCAATGGCTCGGTGGATGTCACTTTCAATATCTCGCTTGTTCCAGCAATAAATAACTACCAAAACAGCGAGTTCAATGTCTCATCTGAAAAGGGAATTATCAACCGCTACGGAGCATTCGTATCTATAAACAGCTCTCCCCGTATCATGCTTCCAACACTTATACCACAGACGAAAATCATACAAGTATTCGGCTCCATCTGAACCGGTAGTAACAAAGACTTTCAACGAGGTAGGAAAATCAAAAGATCCCGTTCACCATGGAGAACAGGAACAGTCTGTAGAAGTGATCTCTCTTCTGTAGATGTCCCACAAAAATCTCAAGATTGCCACGTGTAATAGTGTTTTCTCAGGGAGTTGCTTCAGAGCGGTTCATGCCGCGTTACTAAGTCTAGAAAGATCAATTCTACCCCAGGATCCCGAGTCAGCCTCGAGCCGGTCACATGACCAAAGTCACATGACGAGGCTAATTACCTCACCATGTTTCTTTTTTGGCAGACGTTTCTTGTGCCACCACCTCCCTCTTGCATGAAATCTAAAATTAATACCAGTTTCACTCTGATCTTTCCTGTTTGCCTCTTTCTTATCAAAAAAAGTATCAAAAACTAACATGTCGGCCTCGATCAACCGCTCATTGACAACCATCAGAACGGTAAGTACTGTCAAACACGCCAGCCTTGTTTCTCCCGCTAACATTCGCAGGAACTCGAGTTCTTAGAGGAGTCCAATGTCATCACCAAGAACCTCTTGCAACACATTTTGGAGAACCTTCCTAAAAAGTACAGCGACGGAATGCCCCCTGCAGACGTGAAGAGCCAAACCACCGCATCCGCTGCCGCCGACTCCGGTCCAAAGGCTCCGTCCGGCCCTCCTCCATCCCAGGGCACCGTCATGGCACAGGCCATCTACGATTACAAAGCGCAACAACCAGAGGACCTCGAGCTCAGATGTGGCGACAAGATCACTGTTCTGGAAAAAACGTCGGAATCGTGGTGGAAGGGCTCTGCCAACGGTAAAACTGGTATGTTTCCTTCGAATTACGTCAAGGTGATTGGCACCGCCCCTGCCAGCTCCGCCAGCTCCATCGCATCTGGCCAGCCAAACTACTACCAACAACAACCAATGGTTCCTATGGGAGTTCAGCAACAAGGTGCACAGCCGATCTACTACCAGCAGCAACAACAGCAATCGCAGCCGCAGTTGACTCCTATGACCGTGGTTCAACCTCAGCCACAGGAACAGCAACACCACCACCACGGCGGAGCGTTCAAAAAGTTCGGCTCCAAGCTCGGTAATGCCGCAATTTTCGGTGCTGGTGCCACCATCGGAAGCGATATCGTCAACTCCATCTTCTGATCGCGCGGATCAGAGTCTTCCAAGACGAATTTGTTATGTTGAGTTTGTGATTTCTACAATACATCGCTCGTTATGAGATATGGAACGAGAGTAGATTCCAGAGATTGACGTCACTGGAGTAAGCAGAATCATTTTGCGCACAGATTAGCCATGTAGTCAAAGTGGGGCGGCCGGAACAAGAACCACACTACTTTCTGTAACTGCTGTACCATCTGCTTTCAATCCTGTATCTGTAACTCGTTAACGTTTCTCTGTGAATCTCGTCTCCTCCTCACTACTTGGTCTTCAAAGTGTATTCATTAAGGTAACTATTGCAAGAACTAATGATGTCTCCGCTTGATTATGTCACGTTGATCCGTTGCGGCGATGTTTCACTTGGTTCTTGTGTTTCTGCTTCCTATCTTGCTTACTTTCTTCTAAATGCACATCCCTCAGACAACTTGGCCTTACCACCAGATGGAGTGCACAACACAGTGGTACACGAGTCACAGGTGACGGCGGTTTGTGCGTGGGAGAAAACAGTGGTGATGTTGAGACAACCTGGGCACTTCACGTCCATGAAGTAAGATCTTGGGGATTGCACAAGGGTCTTGAGCTTGTGCTTCTGAGCCTCAGAGGCAGCAGTTGGGTGGAGCAAATCTTGAACTAAAACCTGTAAATGTGTTAGTGAAAGCACGACATCAAGCACTAAACGTCTTACTTACCATGTTGAATCTGTTTCCTGTATTTGACTCTTCAAATCTGAATTATCGTCCAGTTCCAATATCTTCAAATCAACCGTGTCGTTGCCAGAATCCTCAGTCCGAAACCAATCTCGTGAAAATTTTTTGGAAAGCCGGGGACATACATGACGTAAGCAATCACGTCATTTGAAATATGTATGCTACTCGTATATAGACTATGGCGCTCAAAAAAAAAAAATTTATAGCGCGTGTGACGTGTTTTCAGGCCCTCAAACCCTGAAATGTAGCACGTGACACTGACGCGTCAGCTCCTCTCCACTCTAACTTCCCTTTTTAGGAGAAATACGGATAGGCTCTGAAGTAAACATTTGGACCAGATTCGGCCATTCCTTATTTGAAACTATAGAAAAATGCCACTGTAAATCCTTCCTCTCAATTGCTACAGGACCTCCAGCGAGAACAGGTTTGAGAAATAAACAGTTAACAGTTGAATTGTAAAGAAAAAATAAAAATAAGAGAGTTAAAACTAAGACGTTAAGTACCGAGAAGAGGTGATGGGATCGGAAGCAGGCACGACAAAAACCATTAAAATGAGTAACATCTAGTGGGGCTCTTGGATTATTTTGATGGTTTCTTCTTGTTTTTTGGAGACTGAACTCCAGGAGGAGGTTGGGCTCCGTATCCATACTTTTTCTTCTCAGCAGGTTTCAGGATTTGGAACGAACAAAGTAAGCTCTCATCAACACTCATCATAGCACCTGCGTTATCAAACTCACCACAGTAATTTGGAGCAGAGAATATGGTCACTAGTTGTCTCTTGCTGAAGAATTCGTATCCATCCTCCACAACCTGATGTGCTCTGCAAATTAAATCCATATCATGTTTTTGTAAAAATCTCGAAACCACATCCGGGCCAAAAGTGAAGGAGACACCTCTATCGTTCTCGCTCCACCCGGTTATATCTTTGTCAGGATCTGACCACAGCAAATCACAGAGAAGCCCGACGTCTGGAATATCTGTTGGTCTCATAACTCTTCTAATTTGCTCCATCGTGTTCAAATCCGGTGACAAACCTCCGTGCATTGTGAAGATCTTCTCGTCAATAATGGCAGCAATCGGCAGACAATTGAAACAGTCGGTGAAGGTCTTCCAAAGCTTGATATTATAGCGTCTCTTACATTCGTCATAAAATCCGTAAATTCTGTTGATGGATGCACATTCGTGGTTTCCTCTTAGAATGAAGAAGTTTTCTGGGTATTTGATCTTGTATGCTAGCAATAGGCAGATTGTTTCTAAGGATTGCTTACCTCGATCAACGTAGTCTCCAAGGAAAAGATAATTTGCTTCTGGTGGGAATGCTCCGTACTCAAAGAGTCTGAGCAGATCATAATATTGGCCGTGAATGTCACCACAGATCTAAAATTTGTTAGTAAGTTTGCCTCTTGTAAGACATAAAATCGCTGGTACTCACCTTAATTGGAGCCTCTAGTTCCAAAAGTATAGGCTGCTGGATGAATATTTCTCTAGCCTTTGTGCACAGATATCTGATTTCAAATTCTTGCAACTGGACTTGCTTGCCCGGCCTGGATCCTCTGACGTCCAATAGTCTGTCGATAATAGACTCAATATCTGCTTCTTGTTCGGCCATCTTTGCTGTCGACTAATGAATGTTTGTACAATGAAGATGCTCTTTCGTTCCGACAAAGGCGTTAAAACTTCCTAAACGAACCGAAAGGCGCGCTCGAGTTGTGTTTGGTCTTGAAATCCGCTTTTACCGCTTACTGGCGATGGCGGTTAGTGGTCAAGTTCTGAAAAGCGCACAAACTCGTGTAAACGTTGTTGCCCTTTGTTTTGATGCGTCAAACGTGGGCCGATTATGTCGTGTCAACAACCGTGTAGTTCAGTCTTGTTCAACAGATGTTGAAACAGTCGAACTCTTAGTCTGGTTAACCGCTAATGTTAAGTGGAATGCGTGACAAATTACAACAAAGGCGTATTGACCACAATCCAAAACAATTCCTAATGGGACCGAGTTTCAATAATACACTCCTGTTTACCCTCAAATTCAAACCCCTGGTGGCCTGAGATAATTTCGTTCGCGATTTGCAGCCCCTTTTGTCAGCGATTCCTTGTTGAAAACCACTGCCCACTTGCCTCGTCGCAACCTGTTGTTTAAGTTGAAGAGTCAAACAAAGATCGATCAAGTTGCTATTTACTTGTTTTATTTTATTGGCCTTTAAAAAATTCGCACCTCTTTGTCAGTCTGGCTGTATTGCCACTTCGCCCTCAATTAAACCCGCATCTGCCGGGTAACATTTTCGCGACGCGCCGGATGTTGTGTGGGAAACATTACACAAAATACAAACTACGACGCTGAATCACTCGACAATTGTCAGAAATGATATCCTGTTTTTCTTTATCTCAATTGACAAGATGAGATATCAACACTAGACGTGTCTTCTGTCCCGGTGCTTGACGTTGCTCATCGATTCTCCCTACGGCGTACTCTTACTCGTCTCACAGCAGTTCAGACACGGCAGTACCCGCGATAACTCCAGAAGCTCCAAGCCTCAATCAAGTTTCCTTATAGCTTGCTGAACGGGGCCTTCTCCAGCTCCTCCCCTATCGAATCCGAATTCCGATGCTTAGCCCCTCATTATTTGCTGTCAATAACCAACCATAGACTCATCCCTTTTGTTCCCAAAATTTGTGGCCCCAAAAAAAAAAAAACCCCGGTCGTGCCATCTTCAAGAGAGCTCGATATTTCTCCGTTGAAAAAAATTGCAGACTGAAAAATCTCAGACTAAGACGACGAGGCCAGCAACGACAGGCACATATCCTTAGCCATGCACTCACAAATGTTGGCAAAACGTTCCGCATTCAGAGTTGTCGCACAAGGACTGACACGCAGAAACCTGAGTGGAACGACTGCAAGACAGCAGGAACTGGATCTGCAGAACGAAGAAGAAACAGTCTCGCCTGTTATCCAGCTTCCGAAAATCGACAGACTGGACTCGTACAAAGAAACTGGAATCACCGGACTTTTCAGCAGCTCAGTTCTGAATGATGTGTGGTACCAGCAATCAAATCTGAAACTGGATGATCTCAAGTACGGAGTATCCGAATCCCCAAACAAAACCGATTTGGAATCATGTTTTGTCGTGCACAACCTCAACAAGAACCCATTTCTGAAAGGAAGAAGAAGCGCATCTTCTCTGATAGACGAATACACCCTCACAACTTCCAACAGAATTATAGATCAGTACTACAAGCTTTTGCAGAAAACTGCTAAAAAACCAACCGAGCAGTTTGTTTTCCAGTCGGCTTCCTCGATCTACAACCTCTACTACTTCCTGTCGTCATTGAAAGCAAACGAATCCAATACTGTTTCGAAGCCAGATTACAGAGAGCTTCTGAAGACTCCAGACGTGGCCGAAACCATCTCCAACGTGCCTCACGGGGACTTGCTCAAGCACATCAACACGTCGTTTGGATCTGTCGAGGAGTTCAAGACCCTTCTTCTTGCAACCGCCAACTCCATCAAAGGTAACGGCTACACCTGGTTGGTGCACAGATTTAGAAAGCCGGAACAGGGCCAACAAAGCAGAGATCTGTCGAGATTCTCGTCACTGGCCATTGTCAACACCTACAACGCTGGAACACCCCACCACTTCAGATCCGGCCAGATCTCAACAGCCAGAAAGTACCACGAAAAGAAGACGCAACTGGAGGGATCTGCCCCATCTCTGGACGACGCGTTCAACTTTGGCAAGATCGGCATTCCAACACTCGAGAACGCTCAGGATTCGTACGAGGTGTTTGACTTTGTGTACGAGCCGCTTCTGGCGATTGGAAGCAACCCATCTTTCTACGTTAGAGATTATGGTGTTTTTGGCAAACAGCAGTACCTCGAGAATGTTTGGAAATGCATTGACTGGTCTCTGATTGAAGACAGATGGGCTGAGAGTTCTGTTTCTGGCAAGAAGAGATAAAGCTTCAAGTTTGTCAAGTCACTTGTATATACAAATCCAACTAAAGCATTGAAAAGAAACACTAGTGTAGATTATGTAATCGAGACGGAGGTTGAGGTAAAAAAAAAAAAAAAACTTTAGAAGGGAAAAAAAAATTTAGAGATCGAGGAAAAAAAAAATAAAATGCTAAGTAGGTCTTGTTTAAGAGAACTCATTCCCTTCAGACGGTCCGTTTTTGCTGTGAAATCACCATGAAGAATCTGAGAATTCTGAACAAGGGCCTTGTGCGGCCGGAATCCAGAACGTATCCGGACCTGGAGGTGGTGACGTCTGTTTTTGATGCGATCACAGACAGCATTACGATTGTGATGAGCTCTGCGGAGTCTCAGATGATGGAGGTCCAGCAGTTCATGAAGACAGGCCAGGTGAGTGTTTTGGCGTCGTTTCCGATCAAGAAGGACGACCGGTTGCTTTCGTTTGCACATTTTGCCGACACATTGCAGCTGATTTTTGTGTTTGAACAAGGAGACATCATCAGTGCTACCTACGAGTACGGCAATCCCGATCCAGACACGACGGTGATTGTGATTGTTGGGTCGATTGACGACGGCATTTTGTGTTCCGGATGGTCTCCTGATGAGGAGACATTGGCGCTTTTGACTGCACAGAAGAACATGCTTCTTTTATCGCGGTCGTTTGAGCCCATTGCCGAGAAGCCGCTGCTTTCGAGCGAGTTACAGGCCAACAGTCACGTGTCTGTTGGCTGGGGTAAGGAGGAGACCCAATTCAAAGGAAAAGGTGCGAAACAGCTTGAAAGGGAGCGACTAGCACTAAAACATGCGGGATTGAACATTGACAGCGATAATGCGATTCTCCACGACCCGACCGTGACTGAAGTTCAAACAGGTCGTTTGTCTGATTTTGACGACCATTCTTGCAAGATTTCGTGGCGTGGTGACTGTCAATTTTTCTGCGTGACTGGTGTGGAGAAGACTGAGTCTGGAGAGCCGCGGAGAGTGATACGGGTCTACTCGCGGGACGGCGAACTGGACTCGTGTTCGGAGGCCGTGGACGGCCAGGAGCACAATCTGGCGTGGAAGCCGCAGGGGTCTTTGATTGCGTCGACGCAGCGTCGGTTTGAGCCGGAGGTTGGTGGAGACGTGTTGGACGTGATATTTTTCGAGAGAAATGGTCTTCGTCACGGCGAGTTCGACTCTAGATTGTCTGCTACAACCTCGATTTTGGATCTGGATTGGTCGTGCAACAGCGAGATGGTTGCTGTTCAGACCGTGGATCATGTGCAGATCTGGACCACCAAGAACTACCATTGGTATCTGAAAGCCGAGATCTACGGACGCAACAGACAGCCAATCAAATACATCAAGTTCCATCCGGAGAAGCCGATGCGGATCATGATTGGAACCACGTCCAGCATCGAGATTGTTGATCTGACCTACTACGTTTGTTCGGGACCAACTTGTGCGCCGATCGACGTCGGAATGACGCTTGTTTCGGACGGAGCACAGTGTCTGGTGACGCCGTTCTCGCTGGCCAATGTTCCGCCGCCGGCGTCTCTACGGGAATTCGACGTGGGAGCTACCATTGTCGATATGGCTGTTTCGAGATCAAACTCGTTGTTCGCGGTTCTGACCAACGAGACACTGACGTTGGCCACCGTGGAGCTGGCCACGATGGTTCGTGGTGGCCGGCACCCGGAGGTTCGGTCGGTTGTTCCTGTCGGAGCGTTTTCGAGCGAGACAGACCAGATGAAACAGGTTTGTGTGGCCGGAAACGGTCTTATTGCCGTGCTTTTCGACGGGGAGTTCTTCTCGAGGATTGCTCTCGTGGACGCTAGCGACGTCGAGCAGCCACAGGTTGTTCACACCGTGAACATCAACTCGTCAAAGGGCGTTTTTCTGAAGACCACGACGGACTTTTCGACTCTGACGTACGAGACGATCGACGGGTCGGTCTGGAAGGTGGATTCCGAGTCTTTCGAGACGAGTCTTGTGGCGAAGCTGCCGCAACTGTGCAGCAACTACGCGGTGATCGCGGACGGCAGCTGTTTCGGACTGTCTCCGGCGGGAAAACTGTTTGTCAACGGCACATGTCTGTGTTCGGGCGTGACGTCGATGTTGCTGACGGAGTCGCATCTGCTGTACACGACGGCCAAACACCAGCTGAAGTTTGTTCATCTGGCACAGAACGCAGGTCTTTTTGCGGACCAGGACGCCCAGAACGTTCTCGACAGCGCGGAAAACGACAACGACAACGACGAGCGCACACGGATGATCGAGCGTGGATCTTTGCTTGTTTCCGCCATGCCGTCCAAGGCGTCGGTCGTTCTGCAGGCTCCACGCGGTAATCTCGAGACGATTCATCCGCGAATCATGATCCTCACGGGTGTCCGCGACAACATCCGTCGCAAACAGTACCGCGAGGCGTTTGTTGCGTGTCGGACACACCGGATTGCGCTGGACATTTTGCACGATTACGACCCGGAGTTGTTCCTTTCGAATGTGGAACACTTTGTCCGGGACGTGGACAAGCCCGAATACATCGAGCTGTTCCTTTCGTGTCTGCTGGAGGAGGACGTGACTCAGACCAAGTACAAGGAGACTTTAGAGCGCCAGGGATTAGTGGACGGCGTGGCTCAATTGAAGCTGGAAGAGAAGGCTTCTGCAAACGACAAGATCAGTCGGATCTGCGAGGCTGTTCTTGCAGTTCTTTCGCAACCACAATATTCGTCACGGTATTCGCAGACAATCATCACCGCGTACGCTTGCCAACATCCACCGAAAACGGAGGCTGCTCTGGAGCTGATTGGGTCTTTTGACTCGGAATCAGAGACAGAGAAGGCTGTTCAACATCTGTGTTTCCTGCTGGATGTGAACGTTCTCTACGACACGGCATTGGGAATCTACAACATCCCGTTGGCTCTGGTGGTTGCCCAACAGTCGCAGAAGGACCCGAAGGAGTATTTGCCGTTCCTGCAGAATCTGCACGTTCAGACACCTCTGCGCAAACGTTTTTTGATCGACACACATCTCCAGAAGTATGCCAAGGCGTTGGACTCACTGACCCAGATTTCCGCTACCGAGAGTCCCGAGATCGAGACCGAGATCCTCGACTACATTGTCGAACACGAGCTATACAAACATGCTCTTGGTCTGTATCGGTACCAGAAGGAGCGGTTTGACGCGGTGATGACGGCTTATTGTGCGCATTTGCACGAGAAACACAGTTATACGGAGGCCGGACTCGGCTACGAGTCGCTCGGGTTGTACGAACAGGCCCTGGAGAGCTTTGTTCTGGCCAAAAAGTGGCAGGAGGCTCTTTCGGTGGCCATGCGACTCGGAGACAACGTCAAGGATGTTGCGGAACGGCTCGTGGAGTCGTTGACGGACTCGCACGAGTACTCGAGTGCCGCATACGTGGAGCTCAAGGTTCTGGGAAACATCGAGGAGGCTCTTCGTTTGTACTGCAAGGATTATCGGTACGAACATGCGGTTCTTCTGTGCTACGAGGAGAAACGTGCGGAGCTCGTGGAAACCGTGGTGGACCCTGCGTTGGGCGAAGGATTCGGGGTTATTGCCGAGCTTCTTGCCGACTGTCGGGGCCAGATTCTGTCGCAGTTGAACCGGCTGCGCGAGTTGCGGTCGAAGAAAGAAGAGGATCCGTTTGCATACTACGGCGAGACGGCAGACGCGGGAGACACTCCCGACAACGTTTCGATCGCTGCGTCGGAAACGTCGACAAAGGAGTCGTTCTTCACGAGATACACAGGAAAAACGGCAGGAACAGCCAAAACCGGAGCGTCGCGTCGGACCGCGAAAAATCGACGCAGAGAAGAGAGGAAAAAAGCCCGGGGAAAGAAGGGAACCATCTACGAGGAGGAGTATTTGGTGAAATCGATCGGCAGACTGCTGGAAAGATTGGACCAGACGCAGCCAGAGGCAATTGGACTGATCGAGGGACTGGTTCGCCGCGGAATGATGGAGCAGGCGTACCAGATCCAACGCAGCTTCGTCGAGGTGAAGCAGCTGTTGCGGGAACACGTGGTGGAGATCTACAACATCAGCGAGCGCGACAGAGAGCGTGTGGACGAACAGGGAATGGTGTATTTGGTGGACGAGATCCCTGTTCCGGTGGTTGGCGAGTTCCCGCGCAAGGACATACTGGACTACTGAGTAAGATGGAGCCATGCTACCAGCCACGGTGGCGCAGTAATAATATTTCAATTTTTATTTTTATTTTTCCCTAACTTTGTGTGGCGCAGCAAAACGCTTTCTTTTGCAGATGTGTTCAACTTTTCTAATTATTATAAAACTAATAAATGAAGGGAAACAAAACAAGAACAACTCCAGGGCTTATTTGCTTTTTTACATCCCGATAGAATTGTGTTAGCCATGGTGAGCTCGAGTTTCCTGTCTCTGACCGAGTGTGACAGCGGATATGTCGTGCAACAGTCGGACAATTCGTCTTCCAAGGCGTTGTTAGTGACCCATTCGGGAACTTGCGAGATCATCGACTCGGAGAAGCTGTTGCTCGATAGACCGTCGAAACCCATCGCCGGTGTGATTGGTGTGATCCATTTGCACTCGAACCACTATCTGATCACCGCAAATGGCGCGTCCGAGATGGGCTGCGTCTACCAAGACAAAAAGGTGTATAAGGTGACGACGTTCTCCGTGTTGCCACTGAACAGCACGCGGTACAAGGTTGACGAGGACGAGTCGCGGTATCTGGATTTGTTGAAACTGCACTTGGATTCTGCTTCCCTGCTTTTCTCGTACAATTACGACCTGACCAAGCCGTTCGATAAGCAGAACGAGCCGGGATGCGACACGGAGTTCATGTGGAACCACTTTGTTTCGCAGGAGCTTTTCAAGCTCGCAGCCAAAGACCCGGTTGCAAACTCGTTTATTCTGCCGTTTGTGTTTGGATACGCCAAGTTTGTCAAGACCCGGATCAACATGAAGCCCGTGACGTTCGGACTGATCACTCGGAGATCGCGTTTCAGAGCCGGAACCAGGTACTTTAAGAGGGGAATCAACGAGGACGGCTTTGTTGCCAATTTCAACGAGACCGAACAGATTTTGACCCTGCACTCGGCAGACAAGGACACCGTGTACTCGTATTTGCAGACCAGAGGATCTGTTCCGGTGTTCTGGGCCGAGATGAACAATCTTAAATACAAGCCTAACCTGCTGTTGGGCCCAACGGACTATGCACCAACTAGACAACATTTCAGCAGGACCATCGACAAATACGGAGTGCACTATTTGGTGAATTTGGTGAACCAAAAGGGCTACGAGAAGCCAGTCAAGCTGGCATATGAGAACGCTGTCATTGCTTTGAATGACCCTAAGCTCAAGTATACCTATTTTGACTTCCATCATGAGTGCAAGAACATGAAATGGTACCGTGTGCAACTGCTGATCGACCGTTTGAACGAGTTGGGACTATCGCAGAGTGATTACACGTGTGTTTCTGTCTCAGAGAAGTTCGAAACACTTAAGAAACAGTCCCATGTTGTGAGAACAAACTGCATGGACTGTTTGGACAGAACCAACGTTGTTCAATCGACACTTGGCCGGTGGTATTTGCAAAAACAGCTGATTGATGGCGCCGTGATCGACGGCTCTGTCAATTGGGAGCTCGTGGATCCAGCATTCAACCTGATTTTCATGAACATTTGGGCCGACAATGCCGATGTGGTTTCCACAGCGTACTCAGGAACCGGTGCTTTGAAGACCGACTTCACCAGAACCGGACAGAGAACCAAGAAGGGAGCACTAAACGACCTGGTCAATTCCATTGTCAGATACATCAAGAACAATTACAGAGACGGTTCTAGACAGGATGGGTTTGATTTGTTTTTGGGAAACGTTGCTCCTTACGAGATTGCATCGTCTCCGTTCCAAGATCACAGACCAGGCTTCACTCAAGCTGTTCCTTATGCCTTATTTGTTTTCCTTGTTATTGGGTTTACTACATTGATTTTCCCTAAGGGTCCTGTTTTCAGCGCCGGAAACACACAAACTCTGACTGTTGTTTTGGGAATCACTGGTGGTCTACTGAAATATATGATCGACAACGGTCCCCAGTACGTGAACTGGCCAAGACTGTGTCCTTTGGACTTCTTGACTGTGAAAGAGTTTGTCACAGACGGCAAGCCCAATGGAGTGATTTTTGAGAAGGCAGACAGCTTTGATAAGTACTCGGAGGTCGCCAAGAAGGAGTGAGTGATTTGGTTTTTAGGGGTCGACTTTGCCGGTGATGGTTTAAGCGAGCGTAGATAGGAATGGAATTTTACTTATTTTTACATCCGACAAGGAGAGACTGGCTAATTTGAACATTACTCGGATCAATCTAGAAAACTGACTCAATTTTCTTGTAATTTTTTTTTTCTGACTGTCAGACTTTTTCTGCCCGCGAATGAGTTATTCTAGTTCTTTATTAGGTAATCACCAAAGATCCTAGCACTGGCTGCTAACTCAGTCTGATCTAATTGATTACGTTATCAAGCTTTATCTTATTGAGTTTAAAACGCAAAGTATATTTCCACGATTCTCCCGAAGGGAGAATCTACAAAAGAGAAGATGGGAAACTTGGCCGGTATTTATACCTCAATCTGGGCTAAGCCCAGATTGCCAAGTGTCCTTATAACAATAGTAACAGGGGTAAAAAAGGAAGATCAAATCAGGGATAGTGAACGACAGTGCGAGGAGTGCATAAATACATCCTTGCACCGGATTATCAACACTCAGAAAAAGAACAATTATCGCGTAATTAAGGCAGCGACACTGACTCTGAAAAATTCCTATAATAATAAATTCACGAAACTGAAAAAGATTAGAGATTTCACCACTCATCCTTCCTTCACAAACACCACAATGTCGATAACCAGAGAAGAACCCCATTACTTTGGAGCCGGTCCCGCACTTCTTCCTACTGCAGTTCTGCAACAGGCGGCCCAGGATCTGATAAACTACAACAACATCGGTCTTGGAGCCGGAGAAATTAGTCACCGGTCGTCGCCAGCAATCGCGATTGTCGAGAACACCAAACAACATTTGAAGGAACTGTTGGACATCCCAGATACTCACGAGGTGTTTATGATGCAAGGAGGAGGAACCACTGGTTTTTCGTCTATTGCCACTAACCTGTCTGCCTCTTTTGCCAAAAAAACCGGCAAAAAGGGAAAGGCTGCTTACGTTGTGACCGGTACCTGGTCCAAGAAGTCGTATGAGGAAGCTGTGAGATTGGGAATTGAAAGCGACCTGATTGTGGACTCCAAAAAGGTCGACGGCAAGTTTGGAGCCATTCCGTCCATCGACAAATGGTCGATTCCTCAGGATTTGTCCAACACTTCCTACGTGTACTTCTGTGACAATGAGACCGTCAACGGTGTTGAATTTCCAGAGTTCCCATTCGACAAATTCCCAGGAACAGAGGTTGTTGCCGACATGTCGTCTAATTTCCTCTCCAAGAAGATTGACGTGAGCAAATACGGCTGTATTATGGCTGGTGCACAGAAAAACGTTGGTCTGGCCGGAGTCACCATCTATATCATCAAAAAGTCACTGTTGGATTACCCTACCGATGCAGAGCTGACCAAGTTGGGTATTCCTCTGTCGCCAATTGCATTCGATTATCCGACAGTGGTGAAGAACAACTCCACCTACAACACTCTTCCGATTTTCACTGTTCACATTGTCGATCTTGTGTTGCAGAATCTGCTGAAGAAGGGAGGACTGGAAGTCCAGGAAAAGATCAACATCGAGAAAGCTTCTCTCTTGTACGCTGCTCTAGACAAATACCCTGCAGTGTACAACTTGCCTGTGGAGAAGTCCGTCAGATCCAGAATGAACGTTGTTTTCACCGTCAAGGACGGCTCTGTGGATTCGCAGTTCTTGAAGCAGGCTGAGGAAAAAAAACTGACTGGTCTGAAGGGCCACAGATCCGTCGGAGGAATGAGAGCTTCCTTGTACAATGCCATTTCACTGGAGAGCGTGAAGCTCCTGTGTGAGTTTGTGGAGGAGTTTGCCAAGGCCAACTAACCAGACAGAGTCAGGTTTATAGAACGGTAATAGAACAGCCAAATCAGCGGAAGAAATGACCACCTAATTTCATGAAATGGGACCGCGGACCAAGTTCCGCCGTCGAACCCAGTTCACTCATCGCTCTGTAAACCACCAAGATAATACGCAATGTCACACTTCTGCTCCACGTCGATGTAACAGTGCAAAATCCCGCCTGTCCCATGAACAATCAACGACATGGCATCGCACAGTTCGATCAACTTGCACCCAATATTCCAGTACTTCAGTCTCACCTTCAGGTTGATCGGCTTCACGGTCTCGGGGTTGTAGCTATCGGGCTCGACAAAGGATTCCTGGAAACTCTCCCGGTCCTCCATAACGCTGTCAGTGATGTCTGGTAACACGTCAAATCTCTCCTTCCACTGGATCTCGATTTTCCGCTGCTCCTCCTCAATGACAAACTTCAGATGGCCGAGCTTGTTTCCTGAAATAATGATGGATTCGGACGTTTTGTAGCGCTCAATTCTCTTGAACAGAGGAAGAATCTTGTGCGGAAGCTTCATTGCGAGTCTCATCACGTCCATGCTTGGCTCAATGATTCTCTGGTCGCTATCCATCTTCAAAAGTCTCACAGGAACGTTGAAAGAATGGCTCACCGACGAGCTGATCGAGATCTGCTCCGTGTAGAAAAGAGCAAGTGATGCGGCTGCCTTGTTCTTGACCTCTGTTCCCACAGGGGACCGTCGTTGTAGTCTGATCGATAGGTTGCTGGTGACGTTGGATTTTTCAAAGTTGCGCAAAACTTGACAAAGAGGCTCGATATTGATTTCAAAGGGAATCACCTTGTCACGTGTAGAGTCTACTTCGTAGATCTGGAACAGTGACCGGTCGATTTTGCACCAAACATGGGGTTCGTTCAGGGCAGACGAGATGATCACTAGTTGGTCGGCAGTGAATCGGAAAACACATATTTTGCGCAGATTCAGTAGAAACGAAAGACATTTTCGCAGTTCCAGAGGCTTTTCAATAACCACCTTGAGTTTCATGCTCGAAACAAGAGCAGAACTCTGATCGGACAAGACTTTTCCAAGGGGATCGTAGTTTGATTGACAGTCACGGAGATAGCGATTTTGGCGACAAAATCGACACTGACTTCCGGTGAACTTGCAATGACCCACCTATACTGCACTCAATCCCCGCGTATTGATTCCGTTTCCACGTATATAAACCAAATATTGTGTCTTGATTTGCCTTCTAGAAGGGGAGTAAATATTTACAATACGAAAATACAAAAAAAAAAAGTCGCGTCTGGAGCTTCAAAATATTAGCTCCCAATAACGTTGAAGTAATAGTAGACTGGCTGGACGTTGCACAACTGCGTTCAATAACAACATTCCATGCAAAACACCAAAAGCTCTCGTTAGATTTGAATATGGAGTAGAATAAAACGGACCTACAAACCCGGTTTGGAGACCAGCTCCTGTAGTGGAGAACCGAACCAGAAGTCACAGAGTGTGAAGCAGATCTTTGAGACACCGAAGTAACGAGGGGAAAACGAAATCGCTAAAACCTCAGACAGCCCTTACACACACGGTTTCCGGCCATGTAAATCCCGTTTTGGAGACCGAAATTGCAAGTTCCTTCTGGTAGACCGTGGATCTGACGGCATTCGTCCTCTCATCTCCGCGAATTCTCATAGATGTGCTCATCATAATCTGCTCATCAACCCTTTTTCGCTTTTACAGATTCAGACTCCGTTATATCGACCCTTATCGGTCTATTTTCGTGTGCACGGAGGTGCAATCTTTATATCCTAAGTCCCGGTCGTGCACCAAACAAGTCCGGAGTTAAATTTTTCTTCAGTCCGGGGTAAATGAAATATTCTACTATAAAGTGCCATCACATTGCTCCGTTATGACAGCCATTTAGCAGAGACAAAGCTTATCAATATAAAACGGAAAAACACAAACGATATCAATTGAAAATGTCTCCTACTGCAGTTACTATCCCCGGAACAACCGGATACGGTCTCATGTCCCTTACCTGGACCCCCAAACCTGTTCCTCACGAACAGGCCTTTGAGACTATCAACAATGCCATCAAAGAGGGATCAGTCTTTCTGAATGCTGGAGAGTTTTACGGAATGGCACCAGACCACATTCATGACAACTTGGAGCTCTTGCAAGCTTATTTTGCAAAGTATCCAGAAAACAGAGCCAAGGTTGTTGTCTCTGTGAAGGGAGCCCCTGGCCCTGACTTGGTTTGCGACTGCTCACCAGAAGGAATTGCTCGCTCAATCAACAATATTGCCAGTTATTTCCCTGGTGAATGGTTTGATCTGTTTGAACCAGCCAGAGTGGACCCAAAGGCGCCGATCGAGGATGTCATTAAAAACATCATACCGTTTGTTGAATCTGGAAAAATTCGTGGAATCTCGCTCTCTGAAATCAATGACCCTGAAATGATCCGCAGAGCAGCCAAAATTTACCCGATTTCCGCTGTCGAGTTGGAGTTCTCGTTGTGGAGCAGAGATATCCTGACCAACGGTCTCATGGACGCTTGCAGAGAGAATAACATCCCAATTGTTGCTTACTCTCCTCTGGGAAGAGGTTATTTGACCGGAACCATTAAGTCTCTCAAGGACCTTCCTGAAGGTGATATCAGAGGCCATATGGATCGGTTCAGTTCTCAAGAGATGCTCGACGCAAATTTGAATCTTGTCGAGTACATTAGAACTGTTGCTGAGGCTAAACAATGCACTTTGGCTCAGATTGCATTGGCATGGATCAGAAAGCACAACGAGTTCCCGGAAAAATACGCCAGAGTTATTCCGATTCCTTCGTCCTCCAACCCTCAGAGAAATCATGAAAACAACACGTTGATCCAACTAACCGACAAAGAGTTCGAAGATATCAATTCCGAGGTCTCAAAAATCAAAGTCAAAGGTTCGAGATACAACGCGTTTGTTAACAAAATTTGGGGGATTGAGGAGACTTAAATAGTTTATCGTTCTTTCATTATTTATTATTTGAAGAGACAATCCAAAAAGTGAGAAAGTGGATCGAAATCACTACTAAAAGCAATACAGCTGCCTCAAAAAGCTTCAAAGCCCGTAGCTACTCCTCTCGCTGGCATTCATCTTCGCGAAAAAGTCCAACGGAGAAGTCACTAATCCCAATGCTCTAATTCCTGCTGTATCCAAGTTGTTCAAACCTAGCAAAAACCCAGCGTTAACCCAACCAAACCCTTCCGTAGCAACTCCCTTGAAGCCTGAACCCTGATTTCCATACTCAGCATCCACCTTGTGCGGCTGTTTAACAGAGGTAGCGTCATACTTCTCAACCACAATACCATTGAAGTCCACAAACGCAAGAGTTATCAGATAGCACCATCTGTATGAAAGCCTCTTGGCCACGCCTGCATATCCGTAATTTTGCAATCCTTGCCATGTAAGGATTTGGTGCGGCGACCACGCATACGGATAATCCCATTGCCTCGAGGGTTTCTCCAATCCAATCTCTCCGCGTGACTTCAAAGTGCCAGAAACTAGTCCTCCAAACTCCTCAAACTTTGGTAATGCCTTTTCCATCAGTTTAGATGCTTGCTCCTTGGATGCCAACTTTGCCCACATTGGGTAAAAGGTTGTGACAGACTCATATGTCGACTGAGTTTCTGTCTTGATATTGTAGTCAAAATACATTCCTTCCTCTTCATTCCACAAGTACTTGTTGATCCGTTCCTTTCTCTGAGCAGCCAACTCATCCCATTTCTCACTAGTCTGAGCTTCACCCAAGTAATCGAAGCTGTTTTCGAAATATGTCTTTATGATGAATGAAATGTCCGTCTCGTATTTGTATAGCAACGAATTCAAATCAACTGTAGCAAGATAGGCACAGACTCCCTCCAGTCTATATGACGTATCGTGTCCACTTTCTCTGACGGCTCTATCGTGCAAGAAATATTCATCTAGCTGCTCATCGTGGATCTCACCGTTGTTATACTTTTTTGAAAATTCTTCAAATGACAACTGATATTTTTCGCAGTAAGGCTTCATCACGGCCAGGAAATGTGTTGCTTCCGTCTCTGGTGGAATTCCCTGCCCGGACGGGTGGTAACATGAAAGCCCGGTCTTCTCGTCTAGGCGGGGCTTCGAGCACCACACGTTCCAGTACTCGTCGATCGCAGCCTTGGTGGCCCTTTTCAAAAAACCAAGGTCCTCAACCCCTTTCTTTGCGACAAGGTAATTGAAGACTTGGAGTGCCATGTCTGTCAGGAATGGGGGTTGAGATCTGCACAGATAGTACGTCCTATTAGCATTCAATATCTTCCCGTAATGCTCGATCTCATACATGAAGTTCTCACACATACCAATGCACGGTTCCAACTTGTCACACACAAGAAGTCCCAGGGTTTCAAAGTATGAGTCCCAACCATATTGTTCGTTGAATCTACCACCGGGAACGACGTATGGATAACCTTCCAAATCGCCGTACCTTTCAGACTTTCTGCGCATGGCCAGAGCGAGTAACCCCGGCTTGTGATTGATCGACCTAACAAACTCAGGTGTAATCTCTTCAGGTAAATATTCCACTTGCAACTTCAAGCCTGGATTGTTTTTGGCAATATTGCTGTAGTACTGGTATTGCTCATGCTCATTGTGGGGAATGTAAATCCGGGGTAATTTGGCTTCCGGGGTGTCGATCTTGGTATCGGAAGCCATATCGAAAATGCTTTCTTCATTCACCTCTCTAGTGAGATTCTTCCAGAATGTGGTGGTGATCAGCCTCTTGAGACGGTTCACAGGATTCTCGTTCAGCCGAGCCTCGTCGAGAATCATCTGTTTTCTTCCCAATCTCTTTGCAATGGTCAACTCCTGGAGCAAGTTGGACAACATGTAAGTTCCACGGATGTCGTATTGCCTGTACCCGTTCGAATTGGCTGTTCCTAGTTTCAAAACCTTTGGTCCGCTGTCCTCGATCGTGATCTGGTAGTCTTTATCTGTATCTTCATTTTCAAGCAATTCCTCTAGAGTGGCGTCAATGTCACTTATGAAAAACCTTTTCGGATTTCTCAAACCGCTGGAATCATCCGCAGATCCCCTTCTACGAAGTCCGCCCGAAGATACACTCGAGCTGCTCTGCATTCCGACGGCTTCCGGTTCTAGAACATTAGAATTGTTGGCCATATCCATGTCTCTTAATCTGACAAGAGACGACATGGACTGAGAAGGTGAAATCACATCGGGTGACTGCGGACTAATGTCATCGTCCGAGCTGGTCAGATCAAACAGAGCAGACCCGTTTGTCGGAGTCGGGGAAGGTGATGGAGTCGGGGAGGAGATCGTGTCAAAAGGGAACATCCTTCTGTTTTTGGGCATCACTGCACTCATTGTGCGCGTTCTGCCGTATCTAGAGTCCTTTTTGGACTTGGACGGATCCGTTTTAGGTCCATAGTAGAGATCCGGAGACTCGTACGGGTCCACCTCCTCCAAAGAAGACTTGCGTCTGTGCGATTTTGATAGCGGGGTCATGTCAAAAACACTATGGATGTAAAAGCGTCAAATGTAGCATTCAATTGTGTGAGTAGCGAAAGATCTCAGTGGTCAAATCAGGTATAATATATACGTTTGCTCTTTTTTTGCCTCCCAGAGAACAAGATAGAATTCTGTTATTTTTATTTTATTGCCACAGGCAGGCGATCCAAAATAATTTACCGAATGTGGCAGGAGTGATGACATGAGATGTTTTGAGTGGCGCACGACTGTTGGTGGGTCGGCTTGAAATTTTTTTAATTCAAATGATCAAAGGCAAAATAAACAACAGTTGTTTACTTACACCGATACAGAACAACATTACAATGTCTAGCGAGGATAACAAGACCGTGGAGTCCAAGGTGGCTGAAGGCGCAAGCGCAACGGAGACTTCGACCTCGACGTCGACGCTTCCTAAGCCACCAACTTCGAATGTGTTTGCCATGTTTGGAGGAGCATCTTTGAAGAAGAAGGAGGACGAGGAGACCAAGAGCGAGAAGGAGGAGAAAGACACAGAAAAAAAGGACGAGGAGAAGAGCGAGAAAAAGGAGGATGAGGATGAGGCGCCAGAGTCTGAAGACATCCATTTCGAGCCGCTGGTGCAGCTAGAGAAGGTTGAGGTGAAGACCAACGAGGAGAACGAAGACGTCTTGTTCAAGATCAGAGCCAAGTTGTTCAAGTTCCACCCAGAAGCCAAGGAATGGAAGGAGAGAGGAACGGGAGATGTTAAGTTCCTGCAACATAAGGAGACCAAGAAGGTGAGATTGCTAATGAGAAGAGACAAGACCTTGAAGGTTTGTGCCAACCACATCATTTCCCCAGAATACAAGCTGACTCCTAACGTCGGATCCGACAGATCGTGGGTGTACTCTGTGACGGCCGACGTTTCGGACGGTGTTCCAGAGGCCCAGACTCTGGCCATCAGATTCGGTAACAAGGAGAACGCTGATAAGTTCAAGGAGGAGTTTGCCAAGGCGCAGGAGTTGAACAAATAAACTCACGACTTGAGCAATGCAATGTGCGGTTTCCCGGGCCTACAAAACGACGTTTATTTTGTGAATATATCGAAGGAGTCCCCTCGTTCTTGTGGTTTTGGACTGCATCTTGTCGATTTAAGCTCAGAAATAGCGGTAATACATCTATTTGCCTGTGGCAGGAACGAAATGATTGACAGACAACCATCGGACAGATCGAACAGTCGTCATTTCTTTGCAACGTAACCGAAGACCCTCTATAAATCGCACAATTGAAACAAGTTATATTAACCTAATGAATATATTATAGTACTTTCCAGTACTGTTATTAGTACAGATCGACCGGTTGAGAGCGACTGGACAGATAGATGGCTGTCGTCACTCGATTCTCGCGCTGTCCGAGTCGGGCGTTGCCCGGTCATTTCTATGTCTCCAACTCCACTTCAGAAGCACCCACATCATCAGCGATGGCGAGAACTCGGGCCAAAGCGTCTCCAGAATCTCGATGTCGCACCCCATATCCACGCTCTCCCAGAGCATAAAGTCACTCAGTCGATAAACTCCCGAAGTGCGGATCAACAGCTCCAACTTGGGCACTTCTCCGGTGTAGAGATGTTCGCTCACAAGATCTTCGGAAATCTCCTCGGTTGTGTAGCCTTTTGTAACGATTTCTCGTATGGCGTGGGTCATGTCGTCTCTGGACGTGTACGGACAGCACACGTTGAGCACTGCTCGCGTGTTGTTCTTGGTGATCTCCTGGGCCTGCAAAAGAACCTCGCGCACGTCGTGCGGGAGCAGTTTGATGTTGCCTAAAATCCGGATCCGGACGCCGTACTGCTCGCACAGATCGCCGTGCTCGACAATCTGCCGCATCTTGGACTTGGCCAGTTTCATGAGCCACTCGATTTCGTAGTCGGACCGGTTGAAGTTCTCGATCGAGAACGCAAACACCGTCGCTGCCTTGACACCGCAGTCGTAGCACACCTCCAGCAGACGGCCCATGTTGTCTGATCCTGCGCTGTGACCCTCCTTGGTCTCGAGATTGTGCATGCGAGCGTACCGCCGGTTCCCGTCCATGATGAAACCAATATGTTTGGGCACTGGGCCACTCTTCAGCACAGAGCACAGTTGTTTCTTGGAAAACCCAACCACATGTTGGGTCAGAGGGAAACTCGATATCCAATCGAGCATATGAAGTAACGATAGAGCTAGTGGCTTGTGTCTAATTTGTACCTCTCATTCGCCGAGAACTCTCTTTCTCCCGTGCAATTCACTAAACGAATTTCTCGATTTTTCAGCTCTAAATTTTTTTTTTCCTCGTTTTGACAACTTTTGTATAAAATTTTTCCCAAAACTTTCAGTCTTTTCACTCTTGTTCCCTTGTTCTTTATCGCATTCCCCAGCAATTGGCCACTCGTTTACCCAATTTTGGACGAATACTGTCTGTTTTTGCTGTCCCGACATCTCCGCACACGTCTCGTCCGGATCCACCAACATCGCACCGTTTCCACCACATGGCTATCAGCTGAACCAAAGGTAGACAATTCATAGAATAATGCTGAAAAGAGCGGCTTTGCGTCCGTCGCGCGGCCACACGCTGCTCAAGACGGTTTCCTTGGCCCAAAAAACACTGGTTCTGCGTGGAAACACCGGCATTCTCGGAGTCCGGCTCAACTCTTCTTTCTCTACTGCTCTCGAGACCGCAGAGAAGATGGTTCAGCCCACGCCGTCGAACCAATTCGATCCCTTCTCGATGGTGTCAGGAGAGATGCGGGTGTTGGCCAAAAACATTGCCAGTCTGATCGGATCCGGTCATCCGACACTGAACCGTGTCTCGTCGTACTACTTTGAGGCCGAGGGAAAGAACGTGAGACCGTTGATCGTTCTGCTTCTGTCCAAAGCTCTGGCCAAGATTCCGGAGTCGGAGAGAACAAGAATCACCATCGACCGGTACGACGTGAACGACCAGGAGGAGTTCAAGGGAACTCCCAGAGCTTTTTCGTTTGCCGGACAGAATCCTCTGGATTCGATCAGTCCGCTGCGTGTTCTGCACGGAATCAACCCAAACATCATTCTGAACCCTCTCAGCAAGCCAATGCTCGGCAGAGAGGAGAGTGCGGAATTGGATGCGAAAAACGGAATCCTTCCGAAACAAAGACGACTGGCCGAGATCACCGAGATGATTCACACGGCCTCGTTGCTCCACGACGATGTCATTGACTTTTCAGACACCAGGCGTGGAAGAGCGAGCGGAAATATTGCGTTCAGCAACAAGATGGCTATTCTGGCCGGTGATTTCCTGCTTGGAAGAGCTTCGGTTTCTCTGGGAAGACTGCGCAACAGTGAAGTTGTGGAGCTCATGTCGACTGCAATTGCAAACCTGGTCGAGGGAGAGTTTATGCAGCTGAAAAACACCGTTTTGCAGCCGAACTTGAACCAGATCCAGGACGGAGAAACGATCAAAAAGATTCCAGAGCCCACCGGAAAGGTTCCAACCCAGGTTCACGAGTACTCTGTTTCGAGCCCGCAACAACCCTCCCATGAAGACAACGTTGATGCTGCGTTCCAGTACTATTTGCACAAGACGTATCTGAAGACGGCCTCGTTGATGTCGAAATCGTCGCGGTCTGCTGCCATTTTGGCCGGCTGCGACGAACAAACCATCGAAAACTGCTACCAATTCGGTAGAAACCTCGGACTTTGTTTCCAGATTGTGGACGACATGCTCGATTACACCACAACGGCAGATCTGCTCGGAAAGCCTGCCGGTGCCGATCTGAAACTTGGATTGGCCACCGCACCAATTCTGTTTGCGTGGAGAGAAAAACCAGAGCTTGGTCACATGATTGGCCGCAAATTCAGCGACCCACAAGACATTGAGATTGCCAAAAGAGCTGTTGAGGAGACACAGGGAGTGGAAAAGACCAGAAAGTTGGCCGAGGATTACTGTACGGCGGCACTCAAGAGTCTGAGATCACTTCCGGAGTCCGACGCAAGAAGCGCGTTGGAGCTCCTGACCAACAGCGTGCTGACAAGAAACAAATAGCGTGTATATAGTAGTGAACGGCGTGAGAGCTGTCTAGTCTGAGAAAGACGAGAGTTTTGCTGAAACGACGGGACAACGCGACTGCCAAACGACCTGATGGCTGTAGACGTCCTGTATCTGACTGGCTGTCATCCATTGTCCCAAGTCCCGCGAACCATTCTCCTAATGTCAAATGTGTCAAAAGATGTTCTACGAGAAGACCCTTCGTAGAGAAATCTCCAGGAACGTATTTCGCGATGGTTTTTTTTTTTTTTCCATTGCAAAATATTTTTTTTCACTGAAAAAAAAAAAATCAAAGCCCACGGGAGCTCAGACATAGAGTCTCCTTGCTCCATGTTCCTCCACGCCCTTGGACGAAACATCTGCCGCACACAGACACAGCTCCCAAGAACCAGATACATTGTGATGTCGGGTTATCGCGCGAATCGCAACTCTCACAGACCGTATTCGCGCCAGCCGAGCACCGCAGGTTCGATCAAGGGTCCTAGTCCGGACCAGGGCCAGAACCGCAAGCCCGGCTTGCCAAAGAACATTCTCACCGTGGAAGACTCAATAAATCTCATAAACAACAAGGAAGACACGTTGATCTCGGTAGATCTCGAGTGGTTCGAGCGTGGCCGCATGGCACAGGTGATCGAGGTTGGAGTGTCGATGTATAACCCTCGGTACCAGAAGAATGCCATTGTTCCGCACATCGTTACGTTCCACTTCATAACCAAAGAATACATCAATCTGGAGAACGGACGTTTTGTGCCCAACAACAAGACAAAAAATATCACTGGAGAGTCTATAGTGGCCTCTGTGAGCGAGATCTGCCGGATGATCGAGATGATTTTCGAGAAAGTTGGCCCGGAAAGGACGTGTATTGTTGGCCACAACGTTTCGGGCGACATCGACGGCCTGAACAAGTTTGGAGTTGTTCTTGATGAAAAAACAAAGATGGTCGATACCACCCGATTGTGGAATTCTTTGAATCTGAAGTACCGGAAAAGCTCGCTCAACTTTATTCTGGACATTCTTGGAGTTCCGTACGCTTTTCTACACAACGCAGCTAACGACGCCTACTACACGCTGATCGCCTGTTTAATGCTGGCGTCGCCCGATCTGCGCAGAAACCTTGTGATATCGGAAAGATTTGAGATTAAGCCCGATCCCGCCTCAGAGGACTCGGAAATGGAGCTTGATCCCGAGCCAAAATACCAGACTCTGAAAAGATTCAGATCCTCCATGGATCACCAGACAATCGTGGACAAAATCGGCAAAAAAGGACAAGGTCCAATGTCTTCTCACAAGTTCTTCCGGCCGTCGGTGTTGAGCAGCGCCAAATTGACAGAATTCGAAACACGTCTGGACGAGTTCAACTTCAAATGAGTGCGTTTGTCGAGGACACTAACAGATCGATAGACACGGACACAAACAGGTTGTGTCCTTCCGCCTACGTTGCTTCATCCTTCCCGATTGCAATATACACAATTATACATCTAAAATACATTTGGCAGCCATTCAATCAGCAAGAATGTCCTTGTTCTGCAAAGTGATGGACTTGGTCATGTTACTCACCTTGTAGATACCCACCAACTGCTTGGCAAGCTCGAACATGTTGTTTCTGAGAGAAATCACAATGAACTGCGCATTCTTGGTGCGTTCCTTGATGTAATTAGCCACAATACTCACGTTTCTGAAGTCCAATGCGGCATCGATCTCATCCATAACATAAAGCGGCGTAGGCTTGTACCGATGGAGCGCAAACACGAGTGCCAATGAAGAAAGCGTCTTTTCTCCTCCAGACAAATTGCTGATGTTCTTCCACGACTTCTTCGGTGGCATCACCGAGAAAAGAATGCCTTCAGAAAACGGATCCAGCGAGTCCACCAGCTCTAGCTCCGCATTGCCTCCCATTGTAATCATCTGGTACATCTCCTTCAGTGTCATAGAAATCTGGTGGAATCCGGCCATAAACTCGTCCAGCCGCTTCTTCTTGAGATCCTCACAAACTTGCTTGATTTCGTCTCTCTGCGTCACAGAATCATTGAGATCCTGTTTTCTTTCTGCAAACTCCTTGAATCGTCTAGCATATTCAGGCAGGATGTCCAGGTCAACTTGGGCGTTGTCAACCTTTTCTTCCAGCTCTTCGATCTCTTGTAACAGCTTTTCAATATCGATGGCCTCCAGCTCTTCCTGGGAATACTCAGGCACACTGTCAATCTGTTGCAGCTGCTTTTTCTCCTCATCGTCGTCTTCAAGCCACGTCAAAAGAGGGACAATATCTCTAGTTTCGTAGGAGCCAATTTCCTCTGTGATCTTGTCGATGTTGCGTTCGCTCTTCTTGATTGCGTTCTCATATTTTTCAATTTCAGTCAACAGTTTGATCTCTTCCTTTCTCAACTCTGCGATCGTGGCTTGCTTCGAATCAAGCTCCTCCTTCATCTCTTCGGCGTTGCGAACCAGGTCTTCAACTTGGAAAGCAAGTGTCTCAATCTCTTTCTCAGAGTTCTCAAACTCAGCTATCTTGGAATCGTGAGTCAATTTGATCTTCTCGATAGCTTCACCGGCATCTTGAATTTCCTTCTCATTCTCCAAAATCTGTTTTTGCAACCTTGAGATCTGGTTTTTCAATTTTGAGAGTTGAACACTATCACTAGACTCTTTTTCGTTCGCAATCTCCAGTTGCTGCAACACAGAATCCACTCTTGATTTTTGAAGCCTCAATTTGACACCACCAACCTCCATAATTTTTTCTTGGAGATCTTCAATCTGCTTTTCCAGATCCTGAGATTGCTCTTTCAACTCGTCCTTCTCACCCTGAAGGCCCTTGAGCAACTTTGAGTCTGTAGCGATTTCTTGTTGAATCTTTTCCAACTCTCTCTTGTTCACGGCCGAGTCCTTGGATCTAGCTTTTGCATTTTTCAGCTCCTCTTCCAAATGTGAGATCTCCAATTGCAACTTTGATATCTCAACTTCAATCTCCGGTTGCCGTTCTTTGAAATTCTTCAAAGCAACATCCATCTCATCGAACGCGGCCCGCGCAGTCGCAAAAGCATCTTCCTGATACGCAACATCTTGCAAAAGTTTCTGCAACTCAAACTCAGAAATTTCGTTACTGGAGGATGCCGAAGATTTCAATTTCATAGCACCTTTGAAAAGTCGATTACCACCACCAGAAAGTGTACCAGAAACGTCAACCAGCTTTCCGTCCAATGTAACCACCCGCCATCTTCTGCCACCAAACGCAACCTTGTTTGCTTCCTGCAGATTTCTAGCCACCAGAGTATCATACATCGAGCTGTAGAAAGCTGGAGCAAACTTCGGATCAGATGGTGTAATCAAATCAAACAACCTTGGAGTATTGTTTGGAGTGGAGATCCGATTCAAATTGAATTTCCGCAGCTTGCTCAGTATAATGAATTTTCCAAACCCAAGATTGTTTTTCCTCATGTAGTCAATGCACTGCTGAGCAGTTTCAACGGTATCAACAACCATATCGTCCAGGGATCCTCCTCCTGTGGAAACGGCAACGTCATATTTGTCGTCTATCACACCCAGATCTCCCAACCTTCCATAAAATCCTTGAAGTCTTCCGGAATCCTTCAAGTGAGTCAGTGCTTGCAACACTCTGTTTCTCGATATGGAGTTGTTGACTCTACTTCTTGAGTCTTCGGCTTTATGCTTGGCGTTGCTAAGTTCTCTCTCCATCGTGTTCAACTTAGCCAGAGCATGTTCAACTTCTTGTTCACCTAAGGCAATCTGTTCCTGAGTATGCGCTTGTTCTTTCTTCAAATGATTGATTTGCTTTTGTTTCGACTTGATGGTCTCAGCAAGCTCCTCGATTTGACTCGCCACAGAGCTCGACTCGCTCTCCAGTTCCTTCAACTTGCTCGTTTTCATCTCCAGTTGTGACTCTTTGATGTCAATTTCAGCTTGTTTGGATCCAATCTTATCCTTCCATGGTTGTAACTGTTTTTGGAGAGTATCGATCGAACTCGAAATATCTTTGGTCTTTTCAGACAACTCCAGCTTGATCTTCTCGAGCTCTTCCTTCTCATGATCGAGAGACTCTGTCAACTGCTTGATCTGCTGTTCGTATTCCTGACTGTTCTTCTCCAACACTTCAACACTGGCTTCATGCTGGCGCAACGTCTGCTTGTTAGTCTCGAGCAACTTCGAAGCCTTCTTTTGTTTGTTCTTGTTATGCTTGATTTTCTCATCCATCGACACCTTCTCCTTTTCTATTTTCTTGTGTGCATTTTTCAGATCGGCAATCTTGGACTCGACTGCTCTCACCGAGGAAGTCAGATCATTGTATTCTTTTGTCAGTTTCTTCACCTCCTCGGTGAACTCCAAAGTCTCAGTCTTCTCTGTGTCCAGTTTCTTTTTGAGCTCGGCCAAAGCCGCAGTATTCTTCTCCAGAACAGATCGATCTTTCAGCAGAGAACACTGCAGATACAAGCTTTTCTTGACAACCAGTTGTTTCTCACGCTTGAGGAACTCAATAGCGTCTTTTTTCCCAGCCTCGAGTTCATCTTTCGCTTTTTCAACAATCTCGTATCTCTGTTCTTTCTGGACACAAACGTCGTTCAACTCGTCGATCCGAGACAACCCTTGCTCTATCGATGACTTGTATTTTGAAGTGCCAATAATGTCTTCTAAGTACTCCAGAAGCCCGTCATCGCTGTTATTTTCTGCCTTGGGCTTCATTTGAGCTATACTTTCCACCTCACCTTGCAAGATCAGGAATCTCTTGTGATCTAAATCAACCCCTTGATCTTTCAACAAACTCTGCACCTCTGAGTACGAACTATCTTTACCGTTGATGAAGTATTTCGAAGAGTTGTTTCTGAAAGCTTTTCTTGAAACAACAAGTTCCGTGTCCGGGATATCCTGCGTCACAACGTCTCCCGTTTCATCATAGCTATCGAGAACGGTCTTGAAATGAATATCCACCTGACAAAATCCGAGGTTGGGAAAGTTTTCAGAGTTGTGAATCAACTCGCTCAGCTTGGACTGTCTCATTTTGGTGGCACGGAATCCAAAAACAAACAGCAACGAATCAATCACGTTCGATTTTCCTGACCCATTAGGCCCCACCACTGCACTGAAACTCGCGTTGAATGGACCGACAATCTGTTTTCCCGCGTACGACTTGAAGTTAATCAAAGCCAGTTTGTCAATAACAAGTCGTGGCTTAAAAGGCTCCTCAATTTCATGTTTTTGATCTTGGGAAAAGTACTGGGTCTGCGTAAAGTGGTTAGTTTCAACAGGGACGGCAGTTTTCATTGTCCCTGTAGATTCCACAGCCTCCACAGGCTCCAGAGCTACCACTTGTAGCTCATTGTCAGTGCTTTCGGCGTCCACTGGATCCACCTGTGTGGTCTTGAGATCCTGCGTGTGTTGTTCCTGTGTGTTGTTGTTTGTCTCTTTCAAAGGCTCCACCATCTTGCGTTTTGTTCTTGTCTTCTTTTGAGCGTCCGGGCTAGTGTTTTCCGTGTCTAAATCGCGGTCGTCCGTCTCGAGACTCATTCCAGACGCGTTATTCTTGTGTCACGACGCGTCGGAAGGGTGAAGGAGGGTCTGTAGAGGTAGAGCGCGAGTTTGAATCAAAATCAAAACACTTTTTAGAGGGAAAAAAAATTAAAACAAAGTCAATATAAACATAACCAGGGCGCGGAAAATTGTTCATTTGTGCGCGGGCTCAAAACCTCTTGAAATGGTTCTTAAGTTTGGCGAATAAAAAGTTGTCCCTGTATGCTTACAAGAGGAACATACGTACGGAATACACCAATTGAAATAAAAAAAAATGGCCATCCACGAGATCCCTGAGCTGTGTAAGTTGTGCACTGAGACACGCCCGGCTGAATCAAACTAACATCAACAGTGAGTCACGAGGAGATGAAGGAGCACAAGATCCCGATCACGTATCGGGACAGATGTGCCAGACTGCTGGTCCCGCTGAACAAGTGCAGACAGGAAGGATGGTACCTGCCATGGAATTGTGTGGAGGAGAGACATGACTACGAACATTGCCAGTATCTCGACTTCAAGAGGAGAGTCAAGGAGCTGGAGGAGGTTAGACGGCAGAGAGACTCTAAATGACGGGTCACGACACTCGAACGTGACAACGCTTGACAGAAGCCAGAACTCTGCGTCTCTGACTGCGTACGCGTCCGCTTATTTATTATTATTTATTATCTATCATATTTATTTGTCCCTCTAAATTATTTATTGATTGCACAGACTAGTCTGTTTTTGTATTCCTGAGACCTCGCGATCTGTTTGGTGTTGAGTTGCGGGCTGACCTGCTGCTCTCGATTCTTCCTCGGTGTGGACTGCCGGAAACAAGCCGATCCCTCACCGGTTCGGGTTGGCCCAGCTGTTGCAGCATCGACGCGTCGATCGACGCGTCGACCGGTCGACTTGCATCGGAAAAAATTTATCGGCCGGCACAATCTAAATGCGACCGGAGATAAATTTGCATTTGCAAGATCCGGACGCTGGGCGGCTACGACCACTCAACAACCCCGGGATGGGGGACCATACGGTTGCAACGCGGCTGTCTCTCCATGTGGAGAACCAGCTGCAATCGATCCGCAGATGCCAGTCCGGGACCCGTTTCTGTAAGTGCACCACGCACCCAAGGGTCTCTGCCGACCGGGGGTTCCCCGGAACAACCAACAATACCCCCGCACGGGAAAATTCGCAGGCCGATTGTGCTGGCCGCGCGGCCTCCGAGCGGCGGTCTGCGGGGAATCTCACGGGCTGTAATTTTTGGATGGAAAAATTTTGTACGGATTATTAATAAAAAAAAACTTCGAGCAATTAATTATCAAACAGGACAACAGGACAACAAGACAAAGACATCAGTGCCCGCAATGTTTGGCTACCGTCTGTTTGACAAAAACGGCCGGCCGGCGTTCAGCACGCCACGAGAGTTCCAGATTAAGGCGCGCGAGGACGTGAACCGACATCTGGAAAGATTCAGAAAAGAACAGACTCAACCACGGGAGAATGATCGACACAGAGAGCGATTCAGACTGAGAAGGAGCCGGGATTCAGAAGGTTCTTCCAACACGGGGAGTCTTTTGAGTCTGACAACACAACGGCCCGCAACTGCGCTCCCCGCAGAAACCGCGCCAAGTCTCACTTACGGGAGCTCACCGCTGCGCCGTGCCGTGACGGTGTCGTCTCTCGACCAGGACTCGTCGGATGAGGCCTCTGTGGAGTCGCAGGAACAACAACACACGCTTTCTCGATACACTACCAACTCCACCAACGCCACGGTGGAATCGTCGCTCTTCACAAACGAACAATTGACCGCAATCTACACCAACACCACCGTTCCGTCAGTCGCGACGGCGACGGAACCATTCAATGGCTACGTTCATCTCAACAGCGTGCTACCGCAAGACTTCTCCACGTACTACTCTGCAGACCTGCAGGTGGAGCGGTTCTCAAACGGCCGTCCTACGTTCACCAAGAGAAAACTGAAAAACTGGGAGCTCAACGATACCCGTTCGCTACTTATTGTGGACGAGCTGCGACCGGAATGGGGCGGAAAGATCCCGCAGGTGGTTTCGCCGTATCCGAATCTCTCGTTCCGAATCCAATATCTGCCGCTGGACGCGTCAGACATGCAGTATGTGGAGGTTTTGGTGAATTCAGACATCTATTTGGAGAGTAAGTTTGACTTTGGGTTCCGTGTCAAGACGGCAGAATACATTGTTCAGCAGGCCAGACTCAGACACAAAAACATGCTGGTGGACACGTACAACGTTCCGAGCGAGGCGTTTGACGAGAACAACTATTTGCACCACCAATACGACTGTTTTCTGCGGTTCGAGTGGAGAAACGTGATTGAAAACTACCTGCTCAATCTGGCGATCGAGAACCAGTGCAGATACGAGTTCAAGATGAAGGTCACGGGTCTCAAGAAGATGCGGGGCCGCAAAGACGACGACAATCTATACAAGCGCGTGCTGGTGAAGAACAATCTCGAGCTCAACGACGAGCTCAAGTTGCAGATATGGCAGGACGTCCAACGTGGAGTGTACAAGAGTCTGGGGCTGGACTGGGATCCCGCCGACCAGACCGCTCCGGCGGGCTCGGCGGGCTCGGCGGGCTCAGCGGGCTCAGCGGGCTCAGTGGGTCCTGCTGGACCGACGGAGCAGCTGGCGACTCCGTCTGTGTATTAGTGAATAACTCGAACGAAGCGAGCTGCGAACTGCGTGCAAAAAAAGGCCACAGTTTGCAGTGATTTTCAACTTTTTCCTTTTCCGTAGAAAGCGTGGTCGGATCGTCGTACCCGACTCACTTTGTCCGTGAATTCTTCAGTGCCTTGATCACTGCTTTGGACTCGCCCAGAACCCCGTACACCTTCACCAGCTCCAACAGGATGTCTCTGTCCTCCGGTCTGTTCTCCTTCCGCAATCTCTCGAGCTCCACGTCCAAAACGCTCTTGAACTCGAAACGCAGCGCGGTGATTTTCTTGCTCAACGAGCTCAAAAAGTCAATGCTGTCCTTGAACTTGGCCAGTTTCTGAAACGTCTTGTTGATCGAGAAGAATAGGATCGTCAGCTCGCGCAGGTCCTCCTTCTGAAACGAGCCAATCAGATGGTTGAAGACAGAGATTTGTTCGTCCAGAAGAATGATGTAGTTTATCACCACCTTGAGGAGACTCAGTCTCTTTTTGTGTGCTAGCAACTCGTCAACAACCTCGAGATCGCTGCTGATCTTCATGTTGGCTAGCGACAGCTCCCTCATGTAGCCATTGAGGTCGATCTTGCAGTCGTGGATCAGGTCGATCGACCCGTCGATCGAATTTCCCAGTCGAATGAAGTTCAGATAGTCGTTGTTCACCAGATCGATCAGCTCCTGGTCGATCTCGTGCAACAAAGACCCCAAAGACTTGATCAAATCGTCTAACGACCAGTATTTGTAGCTGAGCGTGAGAAACTCGGACGGATCAAAACCCGCGGCAGTTTGTTTGTTTGGAGGCAGTTTCGACAGATTGTACTGGAAAGACTCTCTCGTTAGAGATGAATAGAACTCCAGGTCCTCGTCAGAAAGGTTTTCATCAAGCAGCGGGTCATTTGCGTTTTGGAGGCTCGTTCCCACATTTCCGCCCGTTCCATTGGTCTCGATCGTGTTCTTTCCCGCGGATTCCATGTGTGAGACGCTCATTGCGGAAGAAATGCAAATTATATGTGTATTTTGTAATGGACAAAGTGGCCTTTCCTCGATAAACAAATGCTGGATTTTTTTTTTTTGTCTCTCTAATTTTCAAATAATTTTATTTTCAAGATCTACTTTTTTTTTGGCAGCGAGGGCAACTTTTAATTTCTCTCCCTTTGTTTTCCCCTTTTTTCTTCTTCTTTCCCTCTCCATGTCATCTAATGATTATCCCCACGGAGCCATTTTGGCTCCTGAAATACATTCTCTTATTGCACAATATCTGAACCAGTTCGATCTCGTGAATCTGCTTCTAACGAACAAGTTCTACAGCGTCGTCTGTAAACCCCATTTGTACAGATCAGTCACGATCGATTGCAACTTTTCGAGGTTCAACGAAGAACTGCTCGAATCTGAGAGCACAACATACATACGTACACTGTCCAACATCAAACTCTTTTTCCAGAAGAGTGACAGAGAGCTGCAATTGGTCAGACGGTTCCGCGTTGTCAGCCTTCCAGAAGAGTTCATCGAGCTGCAGAGCGTGCTGGACTCGCGATTGTCTGGTTTTTCACAACTTGACACGTTCGAAGTGAACCACCCGATGGGACTAGCTTTGTTGTCGAAATTGCCGTCGGAAGTGAGAAATCTGGCCTATTTGGTCAACGTTTTCAGCCCCACCACAACACTTCCCGCGCAAGAGATAATCCCTCCGGCCCTCGAGAGCCTTTCGATAGGTCCAATCAGCTCAATTGACCAACTTGGGCTTGAAAAATTGAATCTCAGGGCCCTGAAGCTTGTGCTGCACCAACACAGACTCACGCTTCGCGAACAGCTCAACTCAGAGATCGCATCCAACATGCCCAACTTCGACCAACAGTATCCCCTAACCAAGCTGAGTCTGGTAAACATCCTCGCACGGCCATCTGATAGCAAAAAACTCGCCAAGCTCGACCATTTGGTCTTTCTAGAACTATCCAACATAGTGGAGATCTCGCCGACATCAGACTCTTTTCTGGATCAATTCAACCCAACCTCGCTAAGATACCTTCGTCTCGATATAATACAATCGATCACCGACTCCATTCCGTCCTTTTTGCTCAAATTGCCGCGAAACTCGCTGCTGGAACTCGATCTGGTGGTGAGATACAACGATCTCAAGACGCAGACGCTGGACGAACTGCTCGACGACTACATTCGTGCCATTTTGTGGCACTCGCAATCTCTCAGAAAGTTGTCCTTCGAGATCAAGGTCGCTAAGGACGTGTTTGAAATGCAACGGCAGCTGAAAATGTCTCAGTTCAAGGCCCTCTTACTCACTTCAAGATACCCGAATCTGGAGTCTCTGCGCATACAAACCTATTTCAAGGAGATTCTCCTCAACTCAAAGCCTCAGTTTTTCTCAAACCTCCCAAGACTGCACAAATTCTGGGTGATCGGCTCGGGGTCGGTAGAAACTCATTGGGGACTGGGGAATACATATCCTGGAATCTTCGATGATTGGTGGAGAGTTCAGCATTTCCCTTTGAAGCTCATCAACGAGCCGCCTCTTCCCCCAAAAGATCTTCGACTCAAGTATCTCAAAATTGATGATCGATTGTTCGGTATCAAAGGAAAAGAAGTTGTCCCCAAAGACCTTCTTGATGATTGGTTCGAAAAACAAACGAGGGTGGTTTTCTGATTAAAAACCTAGGAATGTTGTGGATTCTGATTTCACCATCCGTATGTACAATAAATATAATAAATAAATACTACAGGGTCCTTGTGACTTCCTTCGCATCTCTCGTTACCCTTCTGGATTTCTCTTTTTCCTGACCTTTGACAAACTCCTCAGAAACCCGGCTCAACGGCTCTTCCAATTCGTCAGCTTCGTCTCCTTCCACGATGATAAAGCGTTCTCTGCTACCCTCCTTTTCTTTCGAAAGCTTCACATGGTGCTGAGGCAGGTTCAAATCACCAGAATCAATGAGTTTCTGCAGCAAAATCCACGAATCTTTCGGCACTTTCATACTTTCAGGCTCGAAGCCAGACGGATCCTTCTTGTATGACCGGATGATTTGGGTCAAATCTGCGCTGTTAATTAAATTCGTCGACATTGCTGGGGTCGTGGAGTTGAAAGACCGACGGACACTCTTTGAAACCTCTTGTTTTCCCGGCTCAAAACCCCGATCTTCAGCCCCAATCAGATCCTCATACTGCTTTTCCTGTTTGGCCCTGTTTTTGAGCAAGCTCAGGGATTCGTGATTTTCGGGCTTTGGAGGCTCCTTGCTCACACCAACCACTCCAAGCGATAATGCCTGCTCCACGTATGTCTTCTGACGTTCCTTTGGGGAGTCTTTGGGGGTTGCTTCGACTCGCTTGATATTCGTAGGTCTTTTCAAATGCTCATTTTTCGGTCTCTTCAACTTCAATGCGGGCTCCGTTAACACTTGCTTCGGCAACGTTCTTGCTTGTTTAGATGCCGATGAGCCCATTGCAGCTGTCTGGCTGATGAATGCTATGAAAAACAGCACTCTCAGCCAACCTCTCATATGATTCTCATTACGTTTTTTTGGTATTTTTGTGCCTCCATGATTCTGGTGCAAAGGTGTCACAGCAAACTGGAATTTGAAAAAAAAAAAAGAATGGACGAGACCGGAGTCGAACCGATGACCTTCTGCTTGCAAGGCAGACGCGCTACCAACTACGCCACACGCCCGGAGATAACGTTGAAGGCGCGTGACCAACTTGTTGGCCCTGGTAATTTCTTATCTGGCTTACGTAAGTCGGCGATAAGATATCCAGCGGGCTTACCGAGTTTTTTTTCAGCCTAAAAGGGGTAGGAATTTTAATTAATTAATTATCTTATGTTTATCAGTGACACGTTGGATGGAGTGTGAGGAGTTAATTTTTGGTGAACCATTCCAGATATAATGGTAAAGTCGGTTTCGAAAGCACAACCAGGAGTGCGCAAGTTCATCGAGGTGAAATCCAGCAGATCATACGGTAGATGCGAGGAATGTCGTCGAAGAAAGAAAAGATGTGACGAGACGAAGCCGAGTTGCGAAAGCTGTATCAAACGGAATGTTGGGTGCGTTTACCGGGATTCCTGTTGGCGTCAGAAGAAAGTTTTGGAAGCGAAGAAAGATAGATCCGTCAACGTAGAGGAAGTACCACGGTCAGATTTATTGATCGCACCAATTAAAGCTGGGAATAGCTCAAAAGGACAATCGAAAGACGAGATTTTTGTCCATGAGTGGATTACGGTCCCCGGTGAAGTTGATATTTCCGGCGCGAAAAGTCCGGTTATAACGTGCAATCCCAAGGATCTCCAGCTCAGTGGCTCATCTACGATGGTTCCATGGAAAGGGTCGATTGTTTGCAATCTTGATCTGGAAAGCTACCGGAAGAACATCTATGGCTTCATGAGTTCGCGTGAAAAGCCGTCTATTGGTCTGGATCAGTTCTCTGTGAATCTGGACATTCTCGAAAAGGAGTATTTGTTCACTGTTCGAGAGTTTGTCTCGCCGTCGCCCAAGTATAACCAGTTTGTCGAGCTGTTTCTTCCATTTGCACACGAGAACAAGTCGGTTTTGCTTGCCATGTGTGGCTGGGGAGCTCTTGTTTCGGGTCAAAAGGATGTGGAGTTGTCTCAGGAATATTTACGGAAATCCATGGCGATCTGTGAGGAGCTGTATGAGAAGGTGATGTCGGGAGAAAGCACACAGAGCGAGGATCTTCTGCACGTTGTGGTGAGTCTTTCGTGCCACATTTTGCGGGGTTCTTCCACCGGTGACACGCGGGAATGGAGGATGAGTTTTGATAACCTTTGCAGGATATTCAAGAAGGTTGGACTTGCCCGTTTCAAAGAGATGTTTGGAAACAACGCAAAGATGGGAGATTGGCTGCTCAAGATGTTCTTTTACTACGACGTGATGAAGTTGCAGCCTGGTAGCAAATTTGGGACCGTTTTCCCTCCACACGAATACAGAAAGGTTTTGGGAGCCAGCGAACCTCTGAATAGTCGAACAAACATTAATCCGTTCATGGGTTGTTGCACGGAGTTGTTTCTAAGATTAGGTGAGATCAACAACTTCTATGAGATTTTCACCGTGAAAGAGCAGGAGCTTTTCCGGGTCTATGGAGCCTTGGGAATGGAAAACAAGCCGGAAAACGAGAAGCTGGCGATATTGCGTTCCAAAGGGTACGAGGAGTACGAGGACCTGCGAATCGAGTTCCACGATTGGGTGGAATGCCAGACTTCGTTTATGCTGGCAAAATTGGACCAGACAAGACCAAATGAGACGGTTTTGTCGTCTTTGTCCAGTGCACGTGACTCCGAGCTTCACCTGACCTACTTCGAGGTGATCCAGCTGTGTCTCAAGTTGTATGTTCTAATGAAGTTCAAGGAGGTTTCCTCGCTGGATTTCGAGGTGAAACGGTTGATGTTGCATCTGATTCGGTCGATGAAGGTTCTTCTCGACACAGATTTCAATAGTTATTTGGCATTCCCGTTGCTTGTGGCTGGTGCGGCAGCAGCGGAGGCCAGAGATCGCATGACGGTTAAGGACGTTTACCTGCAGACAATTGCTTACTCAAGAGACGCAAACGTGAGTAAGGTTTGGTGCATTATAGAGCAGTTTTGGAAAGAAAACCCGGACGGCGCCAAGTACTACAACTGGCAGATTGTGGTGGACAAGCTCGATTGGAGTTTGTGTGTGGGTTAGAACAATAGACTAGACAGTACAGCAAACGCGTGCAGGTACTTTTAGATTACAATATACGAGAGAGACTGGAGCTCTCAATTGGTGTGTCTCGCTTACTCGCTGGCCTGTTTTGACTTGGTATGACTTGTAGTGACTTGTAGTGACTTGTAGTGACTTGTAGTGACTTTTAGTGACTTTTAGTGACTTTTAGTGACTTCTGTTCTTATCTTTCAGACGGCATCGAACGTTGAGCGGCTTCCAATTAGATTACGCATCTGCGATGCCGGGGCTGCAGATATAGATCTAGTGATCACTTTGACACATTTTTCGTTTGCTCTCGGGAGTTTTTCTTTTTCAATTCAGTATCTAAATGCTGGATTTCGTAAAAAATAAGTTTTTCCACAAAAATTCCGTTTCAAATGCTGTAATTTCCCTGGTTTTTCCTTCAACTGCTGGCGAGATGTCTTCTGTGCCAGCTAGCAACCAACGCTTCAGTCATGCTCAAGCCGTGCCCAAGTCGTGCTCCAGCCGCTCTACATGACTTGGCCACGGATAATTCCAAGACTTGTCGTCTTGCGTCTGTTCTTTTTCGAGACGCTCTTCCGCATCCAAATTCCCAAAGCGTAGCGACCTCGGGGATCCGGTGTCAGGAGTGGCCAAGTTTGGTTTCTGTGCAACTGTCAAGCCGCACGTGACACTTACTGGCAGAAGTCTTGCCGGGTGGACCCGTCGATCTATCCCGATCTCGTAAACTTGCTGCTGCATAGATGCTATTGTACTTGCGCAAATTCCCAAACCGGCCTAAAAAAAAATGATCCGCGAACTTCGTTATCGCTCCTGTATCTCTCTTATCGAAGACATGTAAATCGACATCGCGAGTCGGTTGCCCCGATTCCTGCAAACTATTTAAACCAACAATGTCACCCCCAGTTTGAACTCTCTCAATGACCAGAACTATCGACCAAAAATGAGCGAAAAAATCAACGGCGGGACAGTCGAAGCAGTCGACAAAAGCTCCGACGCGGAGAAGACCGTTGGAATCATTAATGTCACCAGTCAGACCCCGAGCGACTTCCTCGACTTCACCCCGGAGGAGGAAAAGCGTGTGGTGCGCAAGATCGACTTGTACGTTCTGCCCATCATGTGTCTCGTTTTCTTCTCGCAGTATCTCGACAAACAATCGCTGTCGTATGCTGCTGTTTTCGGACTCAAGACAGATCTCGACCTCAAGGGAGACCAATATTCTTGGTGCACGTCTGGGTTTTATCTCGCACAACTTGGCTCGCAATTCATCTACATGTATCTGCTGAGTAAGTTCCCGGTCAAAACCGTTACGGGGGTCTGTATCGTGATCTGGGCTGCCGTTTGCATGTGTCTTGCTGCTCCTAACAGCTACGGTGGATTCGTTGCTGTTCGCGCGCTATTGGGATTTTTTGAAGGGTGTGTTTCCCCATCTTTTGTCATTGTCACGTCCGTTTATTACAAGAAGGCAGAACACAGTCTGCGGACTGCAACTTGGATCTCGTGCAACGCTATAACTCAGGTTCTTGCCACTTATCTTTTCTATGGAATCGGAAGGGGTGAAAACAACCTATCGCTGGCCGTGTGGAGAGTTGGATTCTTGGTCTGCGGGGCCTTCACTCTCGTGGCCGGATTGCTCTTCTATTTCCTCGTGCCACTGAATCCAGGAGATGCATGGTTCTTAAACGAAAGAGAAAGACTGATCGCCGTCCACCGGATTCTTGCAGAATCCGACAGAGGTGAGAAGCTCTCGTGGGACTGGGGCCAAGCACGTGAGTGTGTCACAGACTGGATCACTTGGTTTGCGTTTGCATTTGGATTCTTGCAGACCGTGACGGCAGGACCGATTCTGTTCTCGACGTTGATCATCAACGATTTCGGCTACGACAAGTTCAAGACAATGGAGTACAGTTCGCCGTCAGGAGCAGTCCAGTTTGTGTGCATCTGGGTCGGTGTCTTTTTACTGTGGATCTGGCCAAAGGAGCGGTGCTTGGTTTCCATGTTGCTCGTTCTGGTGCCGATTGCAGGAAACATTATGCTGTTGACTATGAGAAACGGTTCTGGATGGGGACTGATTGTTGGAGGATGGCTCGGGTCGTGTATTTCGGCCTTCTACTGCATCACTCTCTCGCTCTGTGCCTCTAACGTCAGAGGAAACACCAAGAAAGCTATTGTCAACAACATGTACTATATTGGTTATTGTCTTGCCGCCGTGATCTATCCTCAATGGTGGAACTACTCCAAAGATCCAACCTACAAGACTGGTCTGATTACTGACATTGCTTTCTGGGCTGTTATGGAGATTTGTTTGCTTGTCTACCGGATCATCGCAGTGACAGAAAACAAGAGAAGAGACAAGCTTCTCGAAGAGGGTAAAGTTCCTGAGTACGATCCTACTGTGGACCTCACCGATAAACAGGACAAATACCATCGGTACAGTTATTAGGAAGCTCACGCGGCAATTTGATATACTATTAAAATGACAGTATGGTTTTTTGGTGGATCCCGATAATGGGTTTTTAACACAGAGAGAAAGGAGTGTAATTGTGCAAACCGTTGGACCAGATCGATTGATCGAATGTTTTGCGTGTAACTGGTCGAATAGCTGAGACATTCACTATCGGGAAACATTTCTTCAACATCGAAACGGTTTCTTGCTTTTTCTAAAAACAAATGAGCAGTTTTGGACCAAACTTTTTTTCTTCAACATTAGAATATCTTTACTCAGAATTACAGTACTCAAAGACCACGAGATAATTTCTTCAAAGTCGAACCTGGGATAAGTGGGACGCCTACTGGCTCCAAAGGCACTTTCCGTGTGATCTGAGATGCTTTAAACTAGCGACTACCTGATCCAAGCTGGACTTGACTGTCTTTGTCAGAATTATAAAATGAGCAAAGAATTAATTCGCATACATATTTTCTGCCCCACACTTTTTCTTATCAGCGATAAGATAAAACTGAAATTTTTTTCTAAAAAACTGCATGATACAAATTTAACTAAGACATACCTCAAGGCAGCTTTGGTTCCGAAACGTCCTCCTTCAGCTTTTCCCATCTACTTCTGTAAACAATTCCTTCCTTCACCACGGCCAGTAGATTTTTCTCCGGCTCGTCCAAACTAGTGATGTCTTCAAGCGGGTTCTTCTCCAGGATCAAAAGATCCGCGTAGAACCCTTTCTTGACCTGACCAATCACATCTGCCATCCCCAGACATTCAGCAGGAGTCACGGTTGCCGACTTGAGGATCTCTGCTGCCGAAAGCACTTTGGCACGCACGAAAAACTCTCCCGTCTGGTACCCAGACAGAGCACCCAGAAGATCAGATCCATAGCAGATTTTCACTCCGTTGTTTTTCGCAACAAGAAGACCCGCCAGACCACTTTTCAGCACCGACAGGTTTTTTTCTTTTCCATCGGGACCCAAAAACTCAGAAAATTGGTCCGAGCTCATGACTTTGTACGTAATCAGAGTCGGAGTCAGATAAACGTTCTTTTCCGCCATCAACTTGGCTGTTTCATCGTCAATCAAATTTCCGTGCTCGATTCCCCTGACACCGTTGTTGATGCAATGTTGCATGGCCTCTGGAGTATATGCGTGGGCAGTGACAAATGTGTGGTAGCTATCGGCCACCTTGACAAATGCTTGTATCTCCTCTGCAGTGTACTGGGTGTTGCTGATCTTGTCTGTTGGAGAGGCAACACCTCCACCTCCCATAATTTTAATGAAGCTGGCCCCGCGTCTCAATTCCTCTCTGGCTGCTCTGAGACAATCTGGAACTCCGTCAACCACTTTTGAAACGTAGTTCATGTGGCATTCGCAGCTGTCGAATGCATCTCCAGGCAAATCGTATGCCCTGACATCGCCGTGTCCACCTGTTTGTGAGATCGCATGGCCACAGAAAAACAGTCTGGGACCCCGGATGACACCTTCGGAAATCGCATCAGCAATGAACCTTTCTGAACCACCGCAATCACGGATGCTTGTGAATCCTCTCTGAAGCATCAACTCCAAATTTCTCCCCACACGCATCAATCCAGTCGACTTGGGAAGATTCATCAGTCTGTCCAAATTTCTCTCGCCGGGGGAAGTATTGGCATGGACGTGGAAATCAAATAGCCCCGGACAGATGTACTTCCCGTAGCAATCCACAATCACATATTCCTTCGGATCAAACTTAGTGGTCGTGGGAACCAGATCCACGATCTTTCCGCCCGCAGTGATAACGGCAAGACCTTTGACAAGAACACCTTCCTTACTGTCCACAATGCTTGCGTTGGTGAAGACGTACTTTTTAGGTTTTGGTAGCTGCCACGGCTTGATCAGCGTGGCAAGATCCTTGTTGATCCGCTCGTTAACGTCAATTTCTGGAACTTTCATCTGCATTGGGGTGGTTTGTGTCTTTGTTGGCTATGCTCTGAGACTCAATTGTCACGTTGGGAGGAAAAAAGACATGTTTAAGTACAGAAATAGGTGTTTGGCTTCAGCCAGACGGTGGAAATTATTTCTTATCGGAATCGCAACTTCCAAATTAGGAAGACATCGATCTGTCCTCAGGATAAGATTTTAGATTCTTGATAAAACCACAGATCTCGAAAGATAGCGGGATGAACCTGTTTCTGGTTGTAATCTATTGCAGCTGTTAGCGACAGATAAAGGGCATCTGATGTCTTCTATGCGGGGAATCGAAAGCCTCGCCGATTTATGCCGTCTACAACAAATGTCTTATCTTGATCGAATGTTGTCAATTCCAAACGAAAGTCCCCGATATCGACTGTAAATGAGCTGACTTCAGACTCTGTGTTGTGCCGTCGATGCGGTGACTCTCTTGTGTCTCTTCAGCGTCCTATTGCTTTCTCAATAAACTTTCCGGAGACCGATCTGGCATACCGGGGTCTGATAAAGAGGATAGACATACAAGATAATCAACACCACAATTGAGCCGGCTGACTAATTCCCCTCTCCTTTCCGCTTGAGCTCACACGAACAGACTTCGCAGCTTCCGGACAGCCCCCCGTCAACGCTCAACGATGGCCTCAAAACATCCAATCTCGTGATTACGTAAACAGGAACCGTTTTTTTTTTCCCGGTCCCGGCGAAGACAGAAGTTCGCGGTGTCCGGTAACGGTGTTTTTTTTTCCATGTCTCGAAATTTTTCAGATGAAATATTTTGACTCTGGTCGAGTGAGTCATTGACAGCAGATCAACCAACACCAGCCACTTGAAGTGTCATCCGACAAACCGTATCGATTGTGCTGTTGATTCTGAAACGAGTAGAACAAACAGTATGTCGAGTCTTGCTGCGTCTACGTCTTCTTTGAGCTCCCTGGGAACAGGAAGATGGATTGTTCAGAAGTTTGGAGGAACGAGTGTGGGGAAGTTTCCCGAGCAGATTTGTGACGATATTGTGCAGAGATACTGTGCCAACAACAAGGTTGTTGTTGTTTGCAGTGCGCGGTCCACAAACACGAAATCTGAGGGTACCACAACGAGATTACTGCTTGCGTCGGAGCTCGCGGCAGAGTACCAGGAGGAAGAGTACCAGAAAGTGCTGAAGCTGATTGCCGACGACCACATCAGCAATGCTAGAGAGAAAATCCGGGACCCGGAGTTGCAGGAGAAGTTAGTAGAGGAAACCATCAAGGAGATCGAGGGTGTCAAGAGACTGTTGAATGCGTGCTGTGTGATTGGCGAGGTTTCTGCCAAAACCAACGACACCGTCATGGCTTGCGGAGAGCGTCTGAGTTGTCGGTTCATGAGCTATATTTTGCAGGATCGCGGAGTTCCGGCCCAGTATGTGGACGTTTCCGGAGTGATTTCTCCGACGAGAGATTTCTCCAACGGACTGGACGCGAGCTTCTACAAGTATTTGAGCGATGCTCTGGCGGACGAGGTGCGCAAACTTCCGGAGGGAACTGTTCCTGTTGTGACAGGTTTCTTCGGGGCTGTTCCGGGCGGACTTTTGTCTGCAGTTGGCCGCGGATACACGGACCTTTGTGCCGCATTGACCGCGGTGGGTCTGAACGCGGAGGAGCTGCAGATCTGGAAGGAGGTGGACGGAATTTTCACGGCGGACCCGCGGAAAGTGAAGAATGCCCGTCTTCTCAAGTCGGTGACGCCCGACGAGGCGGCCGAGCTGACGTACTACGGCTCGGAGGTGATACATCCGTTCACCATGGAGCAGGTGATCAAGGCCAAGATCCCGATCAGAATCAAGAACGTGGTGAATCCAACGGGAGAAGGAACCATCATATATCCGGACAATATCGCCAAGAAGGGCGAGCAAACTCCGCCTCATCCGCCGATCTCGGCAGAAAAGCTGCCAAACAGCATATTCACCTCGTCCAAGACGGCGACCGCGGTGACTGCCAAGTCGGACATTGCCGTTTTGAACATCCACTCGAACAAAAAGACGCTTTCGCACGGCTTTTTGGCCAACGTTTTCACCATTCTGGACAAGCATCGGCTGGTTGTGGACCTGATTTCCACGTCCGAGGTGCACGTTTCGATGGCTCTGCACTACACGAAGGAGCTGCGTCACAACTTTGGCAAGGCTCTCGAGGAGCTCAAGAAGTACGGAGACTGTGACGTCACCAAGGACCTGTGCATCGTGTCTCTTGTGGGCATCCACATGAAGCAGCTGATCGGCATCGCGGGAGCCACGTTCAAGATCCTTGCTGACGAGAGAATCAACATCGAGATGATCAGCCAGGGTGCCAACGAGATCAACATCTCGTGTGTGATCGACAAGAAGGACGTGATCAAGGCGTTGAACGCTCTGCACGACAAGCTGTTGTTGAAGCCGTTCACGGACCTGGGAAGTGCCGTGGACCAGCGCATTGCAGAGCTCAAGCTGGTTTGAGATAAAACGACAAGACGTCAAACTAAGAAAATTTTCACGTTATATAGCACTAGCTATCTAGAACACAAAGATCTGGTCTCCAAGCTTAGAAACAGGCTTGGCTTTTTGGAAACCGAGCTCGACAGCAGCCTTCTTGAGACCCGACGTCATAGGAGGAGGACCGCACAGCAGCAATTGCACGTCGCTGGCAACCGCAGGACCCTGCTCGGCAAGAATCTCCTTGGTGATGTAGCCAGAACCCTGGTCCCAGTTTTCTGGAGGGTTGTTGAGAACGTGGTAAACCTTGATGTTAGGGTTGGCCTTGGTGATGGCGTCCAACTCAGGCTTCAACAGAATGTCGTCGTAGTTGACATTTCCGTACAAAAGCGTCACCTTGGTGTGGTCGTCCGGGTTGTTGGCAATGGCCTTGATGATCTGGTACATAGGCGTGATACCAGTTCCACCAGCAACCATGACAAACTCTCTCACCATGTTTGGAGTGTAGGTGAAGAAACCCTTTGGACCTCTAACTCTAATGGTTTCGCCGAGCTTCAGGTTATCCACGTGTTTGGAGATGTTTCCTTGCTCGTAGACCTTGATCAGCAGGTCAAAGTAGCCCTTGGACTCCTCGTCCAACGACATCGGAGTGTACGATCTCACAATCTCCTTACCTCCGATAACCGCACCGATCGAGATGTGCTGGCCAATTGGCAGACCAAGCACGTCGGTCGGTCTAGGAAGACCAAAACGGAAGATGGCCGTGTTGTGGGTGAGAACGGTCTTCTGAATCAATGGGAACTCCTGGAACTCGTCAGCTTTGAGCACCTTTCTCTCTTTTGGAGCGAGGTAGACGTAGCCGATCAGGGCCGAAGCCACGGCCGTCAGAGCAGCCAATAGAAGTGTGTTTTGCGCGGCAGCCATGTGTGGTGGGGATGTCGTGGAAGACGGAGTGAAAGAAACAGTGCCACATCGTCGACCAAGATACGTTTAAATAGGAATAATTTTTCTCGGGTCTGGCATTACGGTGATTACGTAATCTCCAACATCTCGCTTGGTCTTTTTAACCATAAGCGGCAAAAGTTTGGCACGAAAGCGAGACTGGTCTGGGGAAGGAAATTATGCGGCGGATGCGGTATTCCAAGCCGGTAAGACGTGTTGCATGTGTATCTGCTGCCCGAAACGTATAAGTGTGTGTGTCTGAGACGCAACGGGTTCCGGTTGTGACCGCTGCAGAGAACGTCAGGCTTACCGACGCGTCGATCGACCACTGCGCTCGCGCTCCGTTTCCGGAGACTGGTTTGTCCAACTTTTGGAGACTGCGTCGACTCGAAAAGTCTGCATCTGCGTCGATATTCGGTGTGGTGTTTTTCGCGCATCGGCGGCGGTTGCGTCATTTCGCGTCGGCCGACTTGGCCAGCCGAGCGGCCGGTCCAGCAGCCTTTCCAGGGCCCTCAACAGCTGCGACCAGGGTCCTCCGAAGTAAGTTTCAGGGCTACAAACGGACCCGTTGATGTGTCAGCAACTGGCTCTGCTAATTTGTACGCTCAAATCAGACTTGCAACTCCCAGAAACGCCGTCACCGTTCAAATCCTGTCCGATACTGCCCCGCTTCCAGCGTAAATTTTTCTTTTGCATTTGTTTCAATTTTTTTTTTCTCAGAAAAAAAAAGAGGATAATTAAATTCTGATCGATTGTTCCCCTACAGCATAACCCTCTATTTCCCGATAAAAGGTGCAAAAATAACACATTTTCCTGTCACAAACGCTTCTCCTGTCACAGGGGTCTTATATTCCCGTCATTTATGCTTTTTACCACCCTTTGTTCACTGTTGTAAGGCGGCCCCTGACCACACAGCAATTTGTTACCATCAAAACAACAGGCACACATCATACACACACAGCAAATGGGATCGACCACACAGGCTACTTCCCAAGCCACCACAACTGCTGCATCTGCTGCAGCAGTCACTGCAGATGCACCGTTGTCGCCGTCCCTGACTCCCGTGGTGACGGTCTCGTCCGTGGGCTCCCACAGCAGCGCGGGCTCGTTCAAGGATTCGGGCAGCACGCATAGCAAGAAGTCGTTCACGCATCAGCGTTCAAGCAGTGGAATCAACAGACTTCCAGGGCTCAAGGTTCTGACCCATCGGCTCTCGTTCAGCAAACATTCTGTCCCACATGACCCAGCTCACAGTAACCTCTCCACGCTCCTCAAGAAACAGCATCGCAGGGACGAAAAGGCACAAAAGACATCAAAAACAAAGAACTTGGACGTTTCCGACTCGCCGGACTCTCCAAGTGTTCCAGTTTTGCATAAGGATTCTGTGGAAATGGACGGTCTTCCAGAGCCTCTAGTCGGGCCTGAAGAGCCTGTCTCTGACGTGGCTGTCTCCGAAGAGAACGCGGACGACAACATTTCGCTCTCTTCGTCGTCTTCCGCGTCGTCGTCTGACCTCAAGCGGGAAGAAGATATCAAAGATTACTGTGAAGGAGGTTACCATCCCACATACATTGGAGAACGCTACGGAGTGGAAAAACAGTATCTGATTGTGAGAAAGCTTGGATGGGGTCATTTCTCCACTGTCTGGCTAGCATACGATTCCAAAAACTCCCGGCACGTGGCTATCAAGATTGTGAGGTCCTCCAAAAACTATAAGGAGGCTGCGATAGACGAGATCAAAATCCTGGAGAAGGTCAAAAACGGTCCGGATACACATCCGGGAAAGAAACACATTGTTGAGCTTCTGGATCACTTCATACACGTTGGGCCGAACGGTGAGCACATCTGTATGATTTTTGAGGTTCTTGGTGAGAACATGTTGTCTCTTTTGCTGCGGTACAAACAATTCCAGAAGGATAAAACGAACGAGTTGAAGAAGAGTTCCACCACTGAGAGTTTCAGCGATTCTGACGTTGAACACCATATTTCCACCATCAACGATCTCACGATTCTCAAGGAGAGTTATGGAGGGCTTCCGCTCACTCTTGTGAAACAGATTGCCAAACAGCTGCTCTTGGCTTTGGACTACATGCACCGAGAGTGTGGTCTCATACACACGGATCTCAAACCAGAGAATGTGCTGGTGGAGATCAATAATGTGGAGAAACTCGTGCAGCTATTGGAAAAGGAAAGAAAGAGCAAGAAAGTGGCCAAGCTGATGAGCCAGCGAGAGCAGAGAAATTCGGCAACTGTTTCTAGCACTCCTGGAAACAACAAGCTGGACCGTTCGAGGAGTTTTTCGCACAAGATGACGCCAATCCGCTCGTCAAAGCCGTTGACGTCTCCGGTGGAAACTAGAGGTTCCGTTGATAATTTCTTCCGGTCTTTTTCTTTTTCCCAGAGACGAAACGGATCGCATGATTCATCTGTTCTGCGCCCAGCTTCCTTCAAAAATAACATGGGCTCTTTGGCGGACTCGCCGATCCCAGCACAACCTTCATTGTCTTCGTCAGTCCACATCGCTCCTCCGGCTCCACCATTGTCGCAATCGCAATCCCCTCGACAATCGTTGACTCTTTCCTCTGGTGTTCGAACGGTGTCTCCTCCTGCGGAGACGATTCCCGAAGAGGAAGGAGAAACCTCGTCGGAAGAGAATGACGACGAGTACGTGGATGCTCCCGAGCTTCCTGTTCCTTTCCCACAGCCAATTCCTTCAAACCATAATACCCCCGAGATACCTCATTCCACATCTAGACGGATTTCATCTTTGAACCTAGAGTCACACGACATGTCCAGGAGAGAGTCTATGTTGTCGAACTTTTCGCACCAGTCTTCGTCAACGATGGCAGCAGAGTTCGATTCGGTGATCTCGGTGAAAATCGCAGATCTTGGAAATGCATGCTGGACGAATCTGCACTATACAAACGACATCCAGACGAGACAATACCGGGCTCCGGAAGTGATTCTGGGAGGAAAATGGGGCTGCTCTACAGATCTATGGTCTGCAGGATGCTTAATTTTCGAGTTGATCACAGGAGACTATCTTTTTGATCCGAAATCGGGCTCGACATACAACAAAAACGACGACCATCTCGCACAAATCATCGAGTTGTTGCAGATATGGCCGTCCAAAGATTACCTCAAAAAATGCAAGTATTCCAGGGAGTTTTTCGACAAGTCTTATCAATCGCTCAAGAACATCTCGAAGCTCAAGATTTGGACTCTCTCGGCCGTGCTGGCGGAAAAATACCATATTGAGGAGCCTCTAGCTCACGATATCTCTCGCTTTTTGCTGTCAATGCTTGAATTTGAGCCGAAAAGAAGGATTGATGCCGGTTCCATGAGCAATCAGCCTTGGTTGGCAGACTGTTTGGTGGAGGAGCATTTGGATCGCGAATTCGGACTGAGAGGACAGGATATTGAGGGATACTGTGCCGAAGTCAAGGAGGTTTAATAGAGTGAACTAATAATATATTCAGGGCGAAGTGTAAAGATTAGTTATGAGAGTAGAGGAGCTGGAAAAAAAAAAAAAATATTTTTCAGTTTTAACAAAAATATTTTTAACGGTAAGAGTTTGTACTTTTCTTATCTTCTGATCTCTTGATTCACCCTCAAATGAGCACAATTGAGCCACCGATCTCAGATAAAATATCTCTCAAGACCACCAAGGGGTCACTGGAGATCTTACTCTGGGCTAAAGAAGCTCCCAGGGCTTGTCAGAATCTTGCAGAGCTCGTGATAAACAAACCTAAGAATCTGGTCATCAGTCAAGTTTTGACGGGAAAATACGTCGAGTTTAAAGCTGAAAATGTGAACCTGCAATCATCAAGCAATGAGGTCAACAACAGAATACGATTGGCGTATCCGTTTATGGTTGCGGTGGATCTCAGTTCGGATCCAAACCGGTATGTGATAACGTTGAGTTCTTCGAGGGAGCTGGCGATGGAGTTAAGCGGCTGGACCGTTTTGGGGCGTGTTGAGGGTGACGCCGTGTACTGGCTGCACGGTTTAGATAGCACTTCGACGGCTAAAGACGAACAGGGAGTTTTGGAGTACCCTGTTCGAGGATTGGAGGGAAGTATAACAGGTGAAAACTACTTTTCCATTGAGAAAAAGCAGACGGGAGAGAAACAGCAAAAAAAGAGACCGAGAAATGAGGTCAAAAGACAGGTGGCATTGAGTTTTGGCGACGAGGAGGAGGAAGAGGAAGAGGAGACTCCAGTGATAAGAATGAAGAGCTCATTAGTCAAGAGAAAGAAAATGGGTGCTACGCGGAGTGACATTGTTGTCCAAGCTGAGAAGCAAGAAACCTCAGAAAACACAAACGATCAGCTAGAAATCTCGAAAAATGATAACTCTGAATCTGGGGAGAAAGAGGAACAAACCAGAGTTGGCGAAAAGCCACAAGATCCACCGACTAAGAGGGAAAATGAAACACTTGCCTTGTTGCAGGCATTTCAAAACAAATTCAAACAGGTGAAGACCGTGAATACTAAAAGTGAAAAAGTGGTGAAAAACGTGCAATTTGAAGAGGATGAGGAAGGTCTAGATGGGTTGAGCGACGAAGAGGACGATCTGGACTTTTTGAACCACCGGTTTGAGTCCGGGAACTAAATGATTGAGGTTACGATATTTGTGGGGCCTAAGATAACTGATAATTGGTGGATAATAAATAATGAGAACAATAATAATAAATAAATAAATAGATAAATAAATAGATAATGGTGATAAAGTAATAAATAGTAATAAATAAGTTTGCCGTTAGGAGCCCATTTGTTCGGCTCCAAATCCGGTCTATTTGTCTCAGCCCTTCAAACTCAAAAGATCCAAGCTGTTCTTCGGAGTGTTGACGTAATCACGCAGCTTCTCGATCTCCTCTCTGCTGTAGACGGTTCTATTCTTGCTTTGAGAGCTTGCAGAGATGTGTGGCTTGACGTACTTGTACAGCCAGTCCGCCAGCTCGTCGGGAACCATTCCCAGGTATCTGTAAGTGAGAGCATTAGGATCCAGAACGTGGTTGATTTTGGAACGGGTGTAGCTGTCGTAATTCAATGCGGACATGTTGGAGTTCAACTTCTCGTTCAAGAAACACCAGGCTTTGAACAGACTTTCTGTCAACGGCAGATAGTAACCTGCAGCCGCAGGGAAGTAGCCGCTCAACCCAATATGGGTGATGAACTTGAGCATCTCTCTGAGTTCTTTCTTGGAGTATCTTTCCGTTCCACAAAGCTCGTAGGTCTTTCCTGCTGTGGAGTCGTCGAATCCGATTTTCTCCAGTGCTTCAGCAACTTGGATCACGTGGGTTGGGTAAACTTCTTTGCGGAACAAAACGTTGCCTCCGAGAACCTTGATTGGAAGCAACTCGTTCAAAAATCCCGAGTTACGACCGTACATAGGACCGGGTCTCACAATCGTTGCATCCGGAATAATCTCCTTCAAAACCTGTTCTCCAATGCCTTTAGTGGCGTAAAAAACAGATTCGGAGTCCGGGTTGGCGTTATACGACGACACATGCACAAATCTGGAGACGTCGTACTCCTTAGCCAGCTGGGCAATTCGTCTAGTTGCCTCGATATTAGTGTCTGCCATAGTGAAGTTCTTGGTGTTTTGCTCAGAACCAATCAGGTTGTACACAATATCCGACTTGCAAAGTGAGTCTTCAATTGTCTGGAGGTTGCGGATGTCAAATTCCACGAAGTTCACCACTCCCAAATCCCCCATCACCTTGAGCTGTCTCTTGGACGTCTCGTTTCTGAATGGACATATGGTGATGGTGCCATGTTTTGCCAGTTTGGCAACCAGAAGCCTGCCTAGAAACCCAGTGCCTCCAAAAACTGTTGCAGTGAAACCGGTTCTTGAAGAACGGCCGCCGGCGCCGGAAAGAATCCTTGTTTCGCCCTTCTTTGTGACGGCAATGTCGCTTTTGAAAGGGAACCGGTGCATTTGGCGTGTCACGAGCGAGGAAGTGGCCGAAAAAGCCGACCCGGTCAAGCTCGTTCTCTTGTTTCCAATTGCAGACAACATGGCGCTTTGTGGCGAGTGTTCAGTCTAAGTTTTTGAAGAGTTTGATGGGTTGTTTATCTTAACAAATAATATTACTCCAAATTTTTTGTCTACAAACTTGTGAGAGGTGGGCTCCACAAAACTACCACACCTTTGCACCATCTTATTTTGGATTACGTAATCAGCAACTTTCGGATCACCATCGCTGTAAATATACAATTAGGCAACATATGCGTTGTGGCCAGGGAAGCTCTAGAAGAAGATACGCAGGATCTCAAGGATACCACCTCCGATGAGAAGAAAACATAAGAGGGCTGTGGCGGGGTTAGTATCAGGTCGGGGCTGAGAACGGTTTTGAAGGCAGGGCAGGGGATTATACTTACCAATCCAGCCCTTGGAGATTGGGTATTCTTTCTTGGCTGCTGTGTTTTTGGGCTTTCCCATTTGCTTTTCAAGCTTCTTTGCAAACTTCTGGTTTGCCTTTCTCTGTTTTGGGGTTTGGAGGGCCTAGTTTTGTTAGCCGGATGGTTGGAGAAAAGGCGAGAAGATCGACGGAAAAGGGAGACATACCATATTGTGAGCTGTTTGAGGCGATTTCAGTGGGAAATTCTTTAGAGACGAACAGGACTTGAGATCGTTAAAAAGAGGACAGACTTGATTTGTACAGTTTTCGGTGATTTTTCCAATGCTCCAGATTTTCGTGTTCACAACGCGAAAATTGGGGATTTTTCAATATCAAAAAAAAAAATAAAAAAAAAAAATCTTTGAAGTATGGAGAAACAGAGAGAAAGAGTGAGCCAAGAATAAGGACCATTGAAGAACGATTTCTGTAATGCCCGAGAAAACAGCAGCGTCGTTTTCACAGGATCTTGAGCCTGTCTTGTTGGACAGAGAATCTCCTCCCGTGAAGACGGTTTGTTTTGAGTGGAATGAGGACGGCAGCCGGCTGGCGTACGGACGCAACGACAAGTCGCTAAAGGTTGTTCGTTTTGACACAAATCGGACCCGCACAGACGACGTGATTGTGATTTCGGGCGCACACGACAAGCCTGTGAGCTCTCTTTCGTGGGACCCCGCGAACACGAACCGATTGGCGACGGTTTCGAGAGACAGAAGTCTCAAATTCTGGGAGTTCCGCAACAAGACACACAAGCTGATCAGATCAACGACTGTGGAGGGTGGCGACTCGAATTTCGCAGTCAAATACTCGAAATGTGGCTCGTATGTGGCAGTGGTGGACACTGCCAACTGGGTTACAATCGTCGATGCCAAGTCCGGCCTACAATTCGACAAAGTTGTCTCGCTTCAACTTTCGGAAAAGATCCACGATTTTGATTGGTCACTCAACTCGAAATACTTGATGTTTGCTCTCGATTCGGGCAAGATACAGCTGTTTAGGCTCGATAATTACACCAGAAACGACGCAGTACTCCACCGGTTGGAGCTTCACTTCACGCTTTCTCTCACAAACTCCAGGATAACCAGCATCAAATACTCGTCCAACGACAAATACATCCTCGCGGGGGCCAACGACAGCCAGGTATTGGTGATCGACGCGCAGAATCTTGTATGTGTTCGGTCGCTGGCGTCGGTTGATGAGCCCGTTGGAGTGGTTGATTTTGCCAGCCAAGACAACGACGAGCTTGTCGCCATAACGTACGAGTATCAGACGTGCGCAAAGGTGTTTGATCTGGCGACTGGCGACGAGGTTTTCGAAATCAAAGGCTGCAAAACCGATCAATACGTTCCGTTTGCCAAGTTCCATCCAAAAACGTTCAAGGTGCTGGCCTACAGCGACGAGGCAGGAAGATGTTGTTTGCTGGCTCCAAAGAAACCCGTCGCCAGAACGGCCGCGAGACCGGCAGAAAGACAGCCTGACAGACAGACAGAAAGACCGATCGAACGACAGGCAGCCAGACCGCAGGCTCCGACGCGGAGAGACGGAAGACCGGATCGGGCACCCCGTAGGCCGCGTGAAGCTAGAAGGGGTGCTGAAAGGCCTGAGAGAGATGTCAAGAGGTTGAGAAACCAATGAACCGTTTGTATAACTTTGTCGAAAAGACTCGATTTTTCGCGACGCACTGTTCTGCTTATAGATTTGCAGTTTGCGTTCAATGTATAGTGTCCATATGATTTGAGAGGATCAACCGACAGTGTGTCAAGCGTGTTACCACGGCAAAACAAAGTCATTTTTCAAGCTCGTACTGAACCCAAAGTCCTCAAATTTGTAGATCGTCCATCCTCTGTCTGACTCTGGCAGACTCCGGAGCAGTTGGAGCCAAAACCACCTGATCCAGTGGACTTTGTGCTCCCGAGTGACCCTCCAAGGGTATCACCAAAGACGAGAAAACGGGAGTGTTACTGGCGCTCGTCGCATCCACATACGATGGCGGTGATAGCGCTCCCACGGCGTGATATGTAGGAGGAACCTCGTCGTCCCATGCAACACCCAAGCCAGATCTCTCTGTCAAAACAAGCTTGAACTGCATTCTCAACACACGTGCCACACCCGTAGGAATACCAGTCGTGTGGTTAGAAGGATCAGTCCGGTTTCCGCCAACATGATCAGGTCCTGTGCCTCCGTCGTTGTGTGTGGATGTTGATGAGTTTGTTCCCGGACTAGAAGACACGGTCGAAGCCGCTGCAGCAGCTGCAGCTGGCCTGGATGCCGCGTGCGAGTTGATCGGCCTGTTCGCTTGGATGTTGGTCGAATGCATCAACTCCTCAGCGACAATGACTTCAATCACCAGGTTATGGTTGACAAAAATCCCGAGCTCGTGGTCCTCAATGTCGCACGAACAATTGGATCCCTTTTGCAGATTAGTGTTGAAAAGCGGCGAGTCGCAGTTCAACGAGTTGATCAACGACAGGTTGTTCATCGAGGCGTTCACACCCATGCTGATCAGGTTCATCAGGGAAACCTCGGCAACAATTTCGATTCGTCCTTTGCCAGAAAAGTCAGACTTCCACCCTGACTTGAGTTCCCCGGCACTGATCGTCTTGATCTGCTCGACATAAAAAACAGGCTCGTCAGGCTTTCCGTTCGAGGACTCAGTCGATTGCACGCCAGCCAAATTGCTAGTGGACACCGGATCCAGATTGCTTGTCACGCTCTGCACCGGCTGGACTGGCTCGCCGTTTGTTGTACTCGACCAATTGGTTGCAAACGGAGTGATGTCAGCAGGATCTGCTGCTGCTGTCTCAGAAAGGTTCTCTGTTGGAACCTCTTCCGCAGGGTTTGGTCGAGGACGTGGATGAGGCTCAAAAAACAGATTGATCGCAGGGTTTCCTGGTCCTCCACTATTCTTGTTTCTCTTCTTGCCCTTGTTGCTCTTCTTGGTGGCGTCGACAATCAGAGCAAACTTCTCGTCATGCTTCTCACAATGAGAGGCCTTCACCTTCACACTCTCCTCCAGCTTCCACTGCAATTTGCGCATTCTCCATCGTCTTTCCGGGGTGCACACATTGTCCATCCGGATCTCCACAGGGAAAGACGAACGAGGATAAGCGACATTCGGAATCACAGCCGTGGCAGTCACCTCTGTTGGCGGGAAAACTCGCAAAGAGTTCCTGTCCTGACCGCGCAAAATCGACCGGCGAATCACAATAGGCAACGATAGGTTTGTCAGGTCGAGTTTCCCCCGATTATTAACCGATTTAGCTATGCAAATCAACTCGTACCTGATCGAAGAACCCTCGTTCGACAGAGTCGAGGTTGGCGGAAGCGAACCGGGAATCAGATGACTAAACGGAAAAGCATGCGAAGAGCCCCGTTTGAATCCTGCTGGCTTAGTGAGAACGTCCCATCGTGCAAGCTCCATAGTCTTGCTACGACACTGTGGACACATTTCAATTGTGCTCGAGTTCGGCAGAAACGGTTTCCCATACTCCACAATCTGGATCAGCATTAACGTAACTTCATGAACCTCAACGTAATCGGTCTTTAACTGTTGATCGCTGACCGTGGTGAGCGAAACGGTTGATTGGATCGAATCCAAAGCACCATTACTTTCGCTCGAGCTCACCTGAGCACCGAACTTCGAGTCTGTTGGCTTCAAACCAAGATCGAATTCCTTTATTAGAGTGTCCATCACCAATAATCCGCTGAAAAGAGCCCCAGAACTCTCGCTGGGAGGCCCATATAGCATGATTGGAGGGCTCTCCATCTTGATTGTGAGCTTTATGTTCGACAAAGGATTGACTTTGTTCAATTTATCGGTATGATAGATATCTGTGGACCCCACATGGGAGTTTGAGGAGCCAGTTCCCGAGGATCCAGCGTGGTGGTGATGTTCATTGCTTTTCACAACATTGCCAATTCCACTTAGCAGCTTGCCAAAACCCCGTGCCATGCTGATGTCAGGTTTCAGTTTATTTCCACGCTGAAAGTACGCGTAAGTTTTGTCACTGGGTAGGCGTCAGTCACCGGATTTGTCGAAACGAACTGTAGACAGAGGAAGTCTCACGAACAAAGAGGTGTTGGTTGCCTTTTTTTTGATAGGAAAACTTGACGGTAAAAATTTCTGTTAGAAAGTTCCATTTCTTTGCTGACGTAATCAACAGAAGAAACAAGTTATTATAGTGGATGAAACCGGGAAAAAGAAAGGCGATAAGCGACAAAGGTGGTGCTAGCGCTGAGTAACAATAGTACGAAGGCTTTTGGGGGTAAAATGATGAGATTTCTGACGTCCAAACAAGTCTTTAGAGTCGCCATTTGCCGTCAACTTGCTCGAGGTTTGTTCCTACCTTTATTCCAAAAGAGTCCCCGAGAGTTTTGACGTCTCGGGATGTGTAGCGTTTTGTGATTTCGTTTGCCATTGGCCAATTCTTCCCAACTTGGCATTGACAGAACCCCCTAGCTCGTATCTCCGCACTTCTCTGATGTGGCGGCGCATGGTAAGTTGTGGCGTGGCGCAGGTGGCGGTACAAATCGCGTCTTCAAATCTCTTACGCGTTTTTCTTAAATCAAAAAAAAAAACAAAAAATATCTTGTTTCCCTCTTTTACTCTTCCTTTGTTTCCCTCTTCTCTTCTCCAAACTACCTGAATTGATTTCCAAGATGGCCGTTTCTCGCGGATTGCAGAAGCTGAAGTTCAAGGACAAAATTGTCTCGTCTGTGGACCGGCCGATTGCCACAAAAGAGCTCCTTACGCGTTTGCAGAGCCTTTACAACGAGTTATCCTCTCTGGACCAGGACAAAGTGGACGTGAGCTCACTGGACAAAGTGAAGGACGACCTGGTGAACAAGAAGTTGGTGAAACACTCGAATGCGGGAGTTCAGGCGTTTGTTGCGTGTTGTTTGGCGGACATCCTGCGGATTTATGCTCCAGATGCGCCTTACAATGCGTCGCAGCTTTCCGATCTATTCAAGCTTTTTTTCACGCAGTTCAAACACTTAAAAAACCCAGACAACGCCTATTATCATCAGCAGGCCTACCTGGTGACACGGTTGGCGGAGACGAGATCGATCGTTCTCATTACCGACCTTCCGAACGCGGACGATCTTGTCGAGACCGTTTTTGACATATTTTATGATCTGGCATCCGGAAACGGGCTTGGCGAAAAACTCGAGCCACTTGTTTGCGAAATCTTGAGCGAAGTGATTTCAGAGTCCACTAGTGTGCCGAACAAGACGCTGAAACTGATTTTGAACAAGTTTTTGGCGAACACCAGGACTTTGAAGACCGCCAATGCGTCTGTTCCGGGGTTCAACTTCACTTTGGAGATTTGCAACGCCAACCAAGACCGTATGTCTAGATTATTGACTCAATTTTTCTCAGAGATTATCTATGAGGTGACCAAGGGAAAGGAAAACGAAGACGCAAACGATAGTGACAGTGAAGATGAAAAAAACGACTCCAGGATGCTGGAACAGTTGAAAAAGCTGCACGTTCTGTCGATAGAGCTGTGGCGTCACGTTCCGGAAATGCTGTCGTCAGTGATGGGGCTAATCGACAACGAATTAGAGGCAGACGATGAGAAGATAAGAATCACAGCCACCGAAACTATCGGTAAGATCCTCTCCATAAAACCATCTAGGTTGAACTTTGTCAGTGCACACAACGAGACTTATTTGAGCTGGATCAAGAAACCGCTGGACAGATCGCCTCATGTTCGGAGTTTCTGGGTCAAGTCCACGGCACAAGTTTTACTCAATAGCCCTGAAATTGCTCCAGACTTGACGAACGGATTGATCAAAACACTGGTGGATAGTGATGAGAGGGTCCGATTAACCACCGTCCGCGAATTGTCAACCATTCCGCCCGCTACATTTGTTTCCAAAATTGCCAATCAGACAATAATGAGCACTCTTAGTCAGCTTGTGAGAGAAAAGCATGTTGAAATTAGAAACACCTGTCTCGGGTTGTTGGGAAAGATTTACAACTCCACATACGGCCAGCTTTATCAGAACGACGAAAAGCTTGACCTTTTGGTTGGTTGGATCCCAGACGATATCCTCAAGCTCATATATATCAACGACAAGGTCATCAATGCCCAGGTGGACATTGTGCTGTTTGAACAAATTTTTCCTTTTGATCCGGACCACACTTCCCGCACGAAAAGACTCCTGACCGTGTTTCAGCATCTCTCAGAAAAGGGAAGAAATTCGTTTTTCGCAGTGGTGAGGCGTCAGCAGCAGTTAGCAAGCACCTTAGTTCAGCTGCTGAAGTTTGCAGAACAGTACAATGGAGGAAATGAGCTGGATTCAAGCACTTCTGACTCGCTAGTGTTGGAGAGCAAGATTGACAAAGTGGTGTCATGGTTTTCTGCCGCGTTCCCTGACTCATACGAGTGCAAAGCAGCTTTGAAGCAGTTGGTGAAGCTTAATAATCGTCGTTTTTTCAAGTTGATCAAGCTGTGTGTGAGTGCTGACTCAGAATATCGCACGATCGTGAGTTGCATGAAGGAGCTTTTTGGTAAAGTGACAGAATTGAAAAACATACGGGTGGACAATGAGCCCAGTGTGACGCCACGGGAGATGTCCGACACACTTAAGCTTCTGATTTATCAATCGGCTGTCATTCTGTACAATCAGAGCAACGTTGGGGAGATTATTAGGATTAGCAAAGACGCGGAGGATCCTTTAAGCGAGCCTGCACAACAGATTTTGGATAGCATCTCTAATGTGGTCCCAGCTGTTTTGAAAGCCAACATCCAGACCTTAATGGACAATTCACAAACAGTGACTGGTGCAAAGGATCTCAAAGCCATTTATCACTTCTCTAAGAAGTTCCCGAACATTCTGGCCGACAAAAAGGAGACAGAAGTTGAACAATACTATGATTACCTCAAGAGACTTTGTGCCGAAGGAACTCCGCTCGAGGCTAAGTATGCGATCAAGATCCTGGGACAAGTGGAGAGAAATTCGCTGAGAGACGTTGTTGTCTCTGAAATACTTGACAGTGTTTGGCCATTGGATGTGGAGAACGAGCATCTCAATACCCATCTGTCGACAATCTCTGAGCTGCTTTTGACTGATTTTGACTTAATGGAGGCAAAGACTACCGAAATCAGCTCGCTATTGGCATCGAAAATTCTGCTTCGCAACAGAACAGTCGGAGATGACGAAAAGGACGACAAAGATTATGACCCAAACTCCTGGATTGAGGATGAGTCACTCGATGATGACGAGCACAAAGACTGTAATTCGAAGTTACTTTCTCTGCGAATCTTTGTTAACTGGCTGAAATCTGCAGAAAAGAGGTCTGCAACTGCAGGGAAGACTGCAGAACCAATCTTCAAGCTGCTCAACTCGATTCTTGGAAATGGTGGTGAAATTGTCTCGCCCAAAACGGGCACATTCCCGACTCCAAGAAAGTATCAATCGAGACTGCGTCTGGAGGCTGGAATCCAGCTCTTGAAACTGGCAAGATTTCCAACTTACAATCTGATATTTCAACAACAAATTATCAACAGACTCGTATTCTTGATCCAGGACGAGAACGAGAATGTCAGAATCCAGTTCATGTCCAAGTTGAAGAAACATCTTACGCTCAACAAGGTGTCCGAAAGGTTCTTGCCTCTAGTTTTCTTCTTTGCTCACGAGCCGCTCGATAGTTTGAAGGATGACACGAAAACCTGGGTCCGGTCAATGTTTAAAAGAAAGGCGAACTCTAACAAGAAGACTGACCTTCTTTTCGAGAAATCATTTGTTAGATTGCTCTACATGCTTTCTCATCATCAGGAGTTCTTGGAACAGGTGGAGATCACGAAAGAAACTCCATCAAGTGCGGAAGAAGCCCACAAGGCAACTCTCCAGGTGTTGAATTTCGCACTTGCCTACATCGTTTTCACTCTGGACCTGATCGCTAATGTTGACAATGTTTCGCTACTGTTCTATCTAACAGGAAGAGTCAAACAATACAGGGACAAATTGGCACCGGAGGAATCCAAGAACCTGTATCTAGTTTCTGACCTGACACAGCTCACAATCAAGAGTCTTGCCAAGTTCAAGAATTGGAATCTGGCCACCTGGCCCGGTAAGTTGAGTCTCCCAAGCGATATTTACGAGCCAATTGGCGACTCGGCACAGTTGCATGGAATCTCTATCAAATCTTACATTCCCGAAAGTGTGGAGAAACGTCTGCTGGAGCTGATCAGAGAAAAAACCAGACATATGGGAGCATCCTTCAATCCTGCTATTTCTATCGAGCCTCCTAAAAAGGCGAAGCAGGAAAAGGAGTCGGAAGAGCCTAAACCAAAGAAAAAGAGACGTAATTCGTTTGACAGCTCGACTCCCAGAAAGAAGACACCAAAAGACCCTGTTGAGCCGACAAGAAGGAGCAGTATCAGACGGGCGAAAGTCAATTACAATGAGGGGGCTGACAGTGATGAGGAGTGAGCTACAAAAAAATAAGAACTTGTCCAACAAACCGTAACGCTGTCCATGGTGAGTTCGTTTCGAGAGTCTTTCATGCACAATTATATAAAACAAGGAAGCCAAAACCGTTCGGTTTGTAAGTTGATGCCTTATGACCTCAAGAACTCCATCACTTTTTCGTATCCCTTTAATTCCATCAGTTTCTTCACTATGAGTAACTCTCGCAGTTCCTCTTTCGAGAGCTCTTCTCTCTCTACTTTGTACTCGTCGTCAATCGCACTCAGTAGCTGGTCAAAGTTCAGTTTCTTTTGTCTCTCGCTCACAATTGATCGTTGACTCAGCTGCGAAAGACCAATAAGATAATCCTTGAGACTAGGAGTCACTTTTCTGTAGAGATAAAGATTCTGTGCATCCTGCTGTTTTTCCTGCTGTATTTTTTTGATTTTCGTCCCCTTTATGAAATCTAGGATGATAGACTCCTCTTTCAGTTTGTAAGTAACGTTGTTGGTCTTTTCGGCCGTAGATAAGCGTGTCATTTCATCACTCTTCGGGAAAGCCAGTCCGTCCTTGGTATTTCTGTACTGGAAAATCGGGTCCAAGGGCAGTTTTTGCTCCAAAACACTCTCATCTCCAATGAAATCGTCGTCTGTGTTGATGATCTCAAAGTTTGAGTCTGCCGGAATTTGGAAGTCCCGAGTCAACGAGACTTCCACCTGGGGCTGATTTCTCATCTTGCGTCGTGGAACAACAACCGTCTCCACATGGTTGGGACACATCCACTTCGACCCGAGCATTTTCGCAGACGTGACAGGTGGATCCAGACAGTCCAGATGCCACGACAACGAGCAATAATCGCACTTGGTCAGCTGTCTATTTCCCAGTCCAGACCCTTCGCATTTGTAGCAGAAGTAAGGGTTTCCCTCCTTGTTGTACACGTTACTGAGCGGGTCTTCTGACTCGGCCAACAGCTGTTTGTAGCTCTTGACGGGCTTCATCGAGTCGTCTTCAAAGTCGCCGTCCTTGCTCATCGAAACGCCCTCGAACGCCTCGGAAACCTCCTTCGGAAGTCGGAAAGCAATGGGATTCCGGGTCTCCAGATCATCCAGCAGCTTCGAAAAGAGGCCGATGTGGTGTTTCTTGGGCTTGTTTCGCGTTTTCAGACACTCGTTGCAGAACCATTGGTCCGGTAGATTGTTCTCGTCCACGGGCGGATTCAAACAGTAGAAGTGGAAGGATCTTGGACACCCTTCGCAGCACAAGAACAAGCCTGTCAGTCCACATGAAGAGCAGAAATCCTGGTTGTCGACCGTTGGATCCTCGTCCTCGTTGTTTTCCTCGCCGTTGCTCTTTGGCAGGTCAAACCCGAAGTTCGGCACCTTCTTGCGCGGAGACTGTTTGATCAGTTTCTTCTGTTTCTCGTCCTGATTGGTGGCCGCCTTGACCGCGTTTCGCAGGTTCCGTCGCGAGGGAGTTTGCGGAATATCCATCACCGGCGTCTTTTCGTGGCGTTCTCGGCCGTCCGGAACAGGCTTGAGGTTTCTGTGCGTTTCCTCTCGAAGAGTGCTCGTATGTGTAAGTTTTTCTGTGTCTGCGTTGAGTTTGGCCCTGTACTGGTCGGAAATGGCCTCGATAGCCGCGTCCTCCTCTGCCTCGCTGCCTTCTTCCTTCACGAAAACCGACCCCTTGCGGCCCGGAACACACGCCAATTTGCGTCTCTTTCCGGAAGATCCAAACGCCTCTTTCTTCACCTTCATCGATGGAGGTTCCTCCAGCGTCTGGCCCGTGATGGACGAAATGTTCACCACAGGCGGCTCGTCAAACACGCCGTATTCTTCCAGCTTGACGGCCCCGTCTGCGCGGTCACCCCCATTAGCTTCGTCCTGAAGCATGCGCTTAGTGTTGGTGCTTTTGTCACTCACCCAGCTCTCAAAACCCGCGTGGTTGCTGCCCATATCGGGCGTGCACTGTCGAGACGTTCTTGTCCTCGTGACTCTTCTCGCCGCCGTGTCGTCTTTGGCCGTGTTGAGGTCCGTCATATTGCGCGTCGGTGTATATTCAAGACTGCCGTGTGAGAAATGCGACGGTTTTCAGGCAAAAACTGTGTTTCTCGAACCGTGGGAAGGACGTGCAGAACAGACCAGCATGGATGATCTATTTCACGGAACTCTGGATGCTGAAAATTAACGTCGACGCGAACCGGGAAAAATCGTCGCGACGCGTCGATCGTCGCGGCCCCCCAGCAGCGTCCGTCATCGCGACAGAAACAAGGACGCATGGGTCTGACCGAGTCTCGTGGTTGAACGAGTCATCCAATCGAACGTCATTGGCCCAAAACCCCGACTCTTCTTCACTTCGTTCTCTCTTAGCCTAGCTCTGTATCTGGTCTGTCTATTGTTGCATATTGCTATTTATCAGTACAAACAATATCTCCATGTGATCCCCACATTCACTAGTTTTCCAACACTTCCCAACGGAACCGTTCCCCCAAAACTCGACCAAACTCGTCCAAACTCGACCAAACTCTACCAAACTCATCCAAACTCGTCCTTCCCTCTAATCTGCCCCCCCTTTTTCTCTGTCTCTCTCACAGTTTGTCCCTAAATCCTCGACAGCTCCTTCAATTTCCCCGGGAAAGTCTCTTCCATTCACCCCTTTCATCGAAAGAGTCGCCGCTGCAAACTATGCACTCATCCACCTCCGCTCTTCTTAGTTCTTCTCCATATGACTCAATCTACAGTCTTCCAGATCCGGCAATTTTTGATAACCGCGCTCAATTTTTCCAGCTGAAAAATTCTGAAAAATTTTTAACTTTATAACCACACAGAAAACACCCACAATCTCTCCTTATTACCACCAGTTTTCTCCTCACAACACCATGTTATCTGCCGTCCGCAAGTTCTCCAGCTCCTCGCTGCTTAGAGCAGCAGATAAATCCAGATTCGTGCCCTCGTCCGGATCTTATCCTCTTGGATATAAAGTCGGAGCTCTCGCCAGCGGAGTCAAGAAGACAGGAGCCCTCGATCTCTCGATCCTCGCCTCCGAGACGCCAGCCTCTGCTGCCGCAGTCTTCACCACCAACAAGTTCAAGGCCGCTCCCGTCGTCGCCTCGAAGGACATTCTCACCAAAACAGGCGGCCAAGGAATATCGGCAATCGTGGTGAACAGTGGCTGCGCCAATGCCGTCACAGGTGAGGGCGGACTCAAGGACGCATACGCTATGGCTTCCCACGTTGACAAGGAACTCGGATCTTCCGGCCCCTCGACTCTGGTGATGTCCACGGGTGTCATTGGCCAGAGATTGCAGATGGATAAGATTCTGTCTGGAATCAGCGAGCTCACAAAATTCAGTCTTGGATCCGACCACGACCATTGGCTTACGTGTGCAAAGGGAATTATGACCACCGACACATTCCCAAAACTTGTCTCAAAGAAGTTCACGGTGGACGGCGTGGATTACTCGCTCGCTGGTCTGTCCAAAGGTGCAGGTATGATCTGTCCTAACATGGCTACATTGCTTGGTTTCTTCGTCACAGACGCACCAGTCGAGCCAAAAGCACTCCAAAAAATTCTCAGTCACGCTGTCGACAAGTCGTTCAACTGTATCTCCGTCGACGGTGACATGTCGACCAACGACACTATCGCAGCAATGGCCAACGGTGCGGCCGGAGGCGAATTGATCACGGAATCGCACAAAAACTACACTGTTTTGCAGGACGAAATTACTGCTTTTGCCAAGGAATTGGCACAGCTTGTCGTCAGAGACGGAGAAGGTGCCACTAAGTTCATTACACTCCGTGTCAAGGACGCACTGTCGTACCAGGACGCTAAAACAGTGGCAAACTCGATCGCCAACTCGGCTCTGTTCAAGACTGCCATGTACGGAAAAGACGCCAACTGGGGCCGCATTCTGTGTGCCACCGGTTATGCAGGAGTCGAGGTTGAGCCTACCAAGACCAACGTGTCTTTTGTCCCAACTGACGGCTCTGCAGAGCTGAAACTGTTGGTGAACGGCGAGCCAGAAAACGTCGACGAAGAACGTGCTTCCGAGATTCTGCAGGCCGAGGACCTCGAAATCCACATTGATCTCGGAACCGGTGGTGGAGAGTCCTGCGAGTTCTGGACCTGCGATATGACCCACGAGTACGTGACGATCAACGGAGATTACAGATCGTAAGTCGAAAGCGAATTGCTGAGTCGACGAGCTCGGACTCATTCTCTCTTAGATCCAGCCACAATTTGAATGCAGCTCCACGCTTTGTTTGAGATCTGGTTGTCGTTGTCAACTTCTTAGACTAATAAATTTCTAATATATTCGGGTTCGAGTATCATTACGTATTCGATCCTTCAAAAGAATTGACTGTTGTACGTTTCGAATTTACTGGCTCAAAATCGATAGCTCTGAACCTTTTTGAAAAGTCTGAAGGTCTTCCGGTTCAAAATTGCTGTAGTTTTGACCTTCCCTAAATTACTTTCCCGCACAAAACCTCTAAATTTTTCTACCACTCAAAAAGTTTCCAAAATCCCGGTTCAAAATGTCAGCAGTTCTCAGTCCAAAACGTGCCATCTGGATTTTGGTCTCAGAATACGCAGTTCAAAACGTGCTAGTGTCAGGTCTAAATTGTATCATCCAAATTACTGTTTTGAAGATGTCAGGTGGAAAGTTAAATTTTCGGCATACAAACTGCTTGTTCAAAATGTATCACCAAATTCTACCGGCTCAAAATGTATCATCAAAATTTCCGGCTCAAAATGTATCATCACCAAGATTTTAGCGGTTCAAAACGTATCAACCAATTTTTTGCCGGTTCAAAATTTATCATCAGATTCCCGGCTCAAAATGTATTACTACCCAAAATTACCGGTTCAAAATGTATCATCAAAATTTCCGGTCCAAAATTTATCACCAAAATCTACCGGCTCAAAATGTATCACCAAAATTTACCGGCTCAAAATGTATCACCAAATTTTTCCGGTTCAAAATGTATCACTCACTCCCCAAAAATTACCGGTCCAAAATGTATCACCAAAAATTACCGGCTCAAAATGTATCACCAGAGTTTTCCGGTTCAAAATGTATCACCATATTCCCGGCTCAAAATGTATCACTACCCAAATTTTACCGGTTCAAAATGTATCATCATACTTCCGGTCCAGAATGTATTACTCCATGAAACTACCGGCTCAAAATATGTCACCAAAATGCACCGGCTCAAAATGTATCACCAAAATTTACCGGCTCAAAATGTATCACCAAATTTTTCCGGTTCAAAATGTATCACCATAATCCCGGCTCAAAATGTATCACGACCCAAAATTTTACCGGTTCAAAATGTATCAACCAACTTTTAGCTCTAAAAATTTACCGGCTCAAAATGTATCGTCACCCAAAATTTTAGCGGTCCAAAATGTATCACCAGCCAAATGTTACCGGCTCAAAATGTATCACCACCCAAAATTTTCCGGTCCAAAACGTATCATCACCAAAACTTACCGGCTCAAAATGTATCACCTAAATTTTTGGTGCTAGATTTGCCGGCTCAAAATGTATCACCCTCATTTTTGACTCTAAATTTAGCGGTTCAAAGTGTATCACACCCAAATTTTACCGGTTCAAAATGTATCATCCAAAATGTCTCCGGTCCAAAATGTATCACTACCCAAATATACCGGTTCAAAATGTATCACCAAGAATTTCGGTCCAAAATGTATCACGAAAATTTACCGGCCCAAAATGTATCACCACCCGAAATCTACCGGTTCAAAATGTATCAGCCAAATTTCTGCATACAAACTACCGGCTCAAAATGTATCAACCAAAATTTTGGCTCGAAACTTCGCGGTTCAAAATGTATCACCACCCAAAATCTACGGGTTCAAAATGTATCAACCAAATTTTTGCCAAAAACATTCCGGTCCAAAATGTATCACCAAAATTTTTGGCGCTAAATTTACCGGCTCAAAATGTATCAACCAAATTTTGCGTACAAACTGCCGGTTCAAAATGTATCACGACCCAGATTTTACCGGTTCAAAATGTATCACCTCCCACATTTTTCCGGCTCAAAATGTATCACCAAAAATTCCGGTTCAAAATGTATCATGATCCAAAATTTACCGGTTCAAAATGTATCATCATATCCCCGGTTCAAAATGTATCACCCAAACCGCCGGTTCAAAATGTATCAACCAAGTTTTAGCTCTCAAAATTTACCGGCTCAAAATGTATCACGACCCACATTTTTCCGGCTCAAAATGTATCACCAAAAATTCCGGTTCAAAATGTATCATGATCCAAAATTTACCGGTTCAAAATGTATC